>JAKCOZ010000129.1:600000-753186 GCA_022605955.1 Rallus limicola
CAATAACTCCCAAAGTAAAGAAGCTAGGCATGAAAGGCATAGCTTGTCCTGTTAGGAGGATTCAGACAAGCTAGGCCTGAAAGGCATAGCTTGTCTGAAACCTCCTAACAGGACACACGAGCAGACCCTGTCACTTTGGTTCTCAGCCTTTTCCTTTGCCTGGAAAGAGGGAACATGCCTGGAACCTCCTACGGTGCTTTTCTCGGCCCTAGCAGACTGCAATTCAAAACATGCTAAACGTCCAGCAATAACTCCCAAAGTAAAGAAGCTAGGCCTGAAAGGCATAGCTTGTCTGAAACCTCCTAACATGACACACGAGCAGCCCCTGTCACTTTGGTTCTCAGCCTTTTCCTTTGCCTGGAAAGAGGGAACATGCCTGGAACCTCCTACGGTGCTTTTCTCGGCCCTAGCAGACTGCAGTTCAAAACATGCTAAACGTCCAGCAATAACTCCCAAAGTAAAGAAGCTAGGCCTGAAAGGCATAGCTTGTCTGAAACCTCCTAACAGGACACACGAGCAGCCCCTGTCACTTTGGCTCTCAGCCTTTTCCTTTGCCTGGAAAGAGGGAACATGCCTGGAACCTCCTACGGTGCTTTTCTCGGCCCTAGCAGACTGCAGTTCAAAACATGCTAAACGTCCAGCAATAACTCCCAAAGTAAAGAAGCTAGGCCTGAAAGGCATAGCTTGTCTGAAACCTCCTAACATGACACACGAGCAGCCCCTGTCACTTTGGCTCTCAGCCTTTTCCTTTGCCTGGAAAGAGGGAACATGCCTGGAACCTCCTACGGTGCTTTTCTCGGCCCTAGCAGACTGCAGTTCAAAACATGCTAAACGTCCAGCAATAACTCCCAAAGTAAAGAAGCTAGGCCTGAAAGGCATAGCTTGTCTGAAACCTCCTAACAGGACACACAAGCAGCCCCTGTCACTTTGGCTCTCAGCCTTTTCCTTTGCCTGGAAAGAGGGAACATGCCTGGAACCTCCTACGGTGCTTTTCTCGGCCCTAGCAGACTGCAGTTCAAAACATGCTAAACGTCCAGCAATAACTCCCAAAGTAAAGAAGCTAGGCCTGAAAGGCATAGCTTGTCTGAAAACTCCTAACAGGACACCCGAGCAGACCCTTTCACTTTGGCTCTCAGCTTTTTCCTTTGCTTGGAAAGAGGGAACATGCCTGGAACATCCTACGGTGCTTTTCTCGGCCCTAGCAGACTGCAGCTCAAAATATGCTAAACGTCCAGCAATAACTCCCAAAGTAAAGAAGCTAGGCCTGAAAGGCATAGCTTGTCTGAAACCTCCTAACAGGACACCCGAGCAGACCCTGTCACTTTGGCTCTCAGCCTTTTCCTTTGCCTGGAAAGAGGGAACATGCCTGGAACCTCCTACGGTGCTTTTCTCGGCCCTAGCAGACTGCAGTTCAAAACATGCTAAACGTCCAGCAATAACTCCCAAAGTAAAGAAGCTAGGCCTGAAAGGCATAGCTTGTCTGAAACCTCCTAACAGGACACCCGAGCAGCCCCTGTCACTTTGGCTCTCAGCCTTTTCCTTTGCCTGGAAAGAGGGAACATGCCTGGAACCTCCTACGGTGCTTTTCTCGGCCCTAGCAGACTGCAGTTCAAAACATGCTAAACGTCCAGCAATAACTCCCAAAGTAAAGAAGCTAGGCCTGAAAGGCATAGCTTGTCTGAAACCTCCTAACAGGACACATGAGCAGCACCTGTCACTTTGGCTCTCAGCCTTTTCCTTTGCCTGGAAAGAGGGAACATGCCTGGAACCTCCTACGGTGCTTTTCTCGGCCCTAGCAGACTGCAGTTCAAAACATGCTAAACGTCCAGCAATAACTCCCAAAGTAAAGAAGCTAGGCCTGAAAGGCATAGCTTGTCTGAAACCTCCTAACAGGACACACGAGCAGCCCCTGTCACTTTGGCTCTCAGCCTTTTCCTTTGCCTGGAAAGAGGGAACATGCCTGGAACCTCCTACGGTGCTTTTCTCGGCCCTAGCAGACTGCAGTTCAAAACATGCTAAACGTCCAGCAATAACTCCCAAAGTAAAGAAGCTAGGCCTGAAAGGCATAGCTTGTCTGAAACCTCCTAACAGGACACACGAGCAGCCCCTGTCACTTTGGCTCTCAGCCTTTTCCTTTGCCTGGAAAGAGGGAACATGCCTGGAACCTCCTACGGTGCTTTTCTCGGCCCTAGCAGACTGCAGTTCAAAACATGCTAAACGTCCAGCAATAACTCCCAAAGTAAAGAAGCTAGGCCTGAAAGGCATAGCTTGTCTGAAACCTCCTAACATGACACACGAGCAGCCCCTGTCACTTTGGTTCTCAGCCTTTTCCTTTGCCTGGAAAGAGGGAACATGCCTGGAACATCCTACGGTGCTTTTCTCGGCCCTAGCAGACTGCAGTTCAAAACATGCTAAACGTCCAGCAATAACTCCCAAAGTAAAGAAGCTAGGCATGAAAGGCATAGCTTGTCCTGTTAGGAGGATTCAGACAAGCTAGGCCTGAAAGGCATAGCTTGTCTGAAACCTCCTAACAGGACACACGAGCAGACCCTGTCACTTTGGCTCTCAGCCTTTTCCTTTGCCTGGAAAGAGGGAACATGCCTGGAACCTCCTACGGTGCTTTTCTCGGCCCTAGCAGACTGCAATTCAAAACATGCTAAACGTCCAGCAATAACTCCCAAAGTAAAGAAGCTAGGCCTGAAAGGCATAGCTTGTCTGAAACCTCCTAACATGACACACGAGCAGCCCCTGTCACTTTGGTTCTCAGCCTTTTCCTTTGCCTGGAAAGAGGGAACATGCCTGGAACCTCCTACGGTGCTTTTCTCGGCCCTAGCAGACTGCAGTTCAAAACATGCTAAACGTCCAGCAATAACTCCCAAAGTAAAGAAGCTAGGCCTGAAAGGCATAGCTTGTCTGAAACCTCCTAACAGGACACACGAGCAGCCCCTGTCACTTTGGCTCTCAGCCTTTTCCTTTGCCTGGAAAGAGGGAACATGCCTGGAACCTCCTACGGTGCTTTTCTCGGCCCTAGCAGACTGCAGTTCAAAACATGCTAAACGTCCAGCAATAACTCCCAAAGTAAAGAAGCTAGGCCTGAAAGGCATAGCTTGTCTGAAACCTCCTAACATGACACACGAGCAGCCCCTGTCACTTTGGCTCTCAGCCTTTTCCTTTGCCTGGAAAGAGGGAACATGCCTGGAACCTCCTACGGTGCTTTTCTCGGCCCTAGCAGACTGCAGTTCAAAACATGCTAAACGTCCAGCAATAACTCCCAAAGTAAAGAAGCTAGGCCTGAAAGGCATAGCTTGTCTGAAACCTCCTAACAGGACACACAAGCAGCCCCTGTCACTTTGGCTCTCAGCCTTTTCCTTTGCCTGGAAAGAGGGAACATGCCTGGAACCTCCTACGGTGCTTTTCTCGGCCCTAGCAGACTGCAGTTCAAAACATGCTAAACGTCCAGCAATAACTCCCAAAGTAAAGAAGCTAGGCCTGAAAGGCATAGTTTGTCTGAAAACTCCTAACAGGACACCCGAGCAGACCCTGTCACTTTGGCTCTCAGCCTTTTCCTTTGCCTGGAAAGAGGGAACATGCCTGGAACCTCCTACGGTGCTTTTCTCGGCCCTAGCAGACTGCAGTTCAAAACATGCTAAACGTCCAGCAATAACTCCCAAAGTAAAGAAGCTAGGCCTGAAAGGCATAGCTTGTCTGAAACCTCCTAACAGGACACACCAACACCCCCTGTCACTTTGGCTCTCAGCCTTTTCCTTTGCCTGGAAAGAGGGAACATGCCTGGAACCTCCTACGGTGCTTTTCTCGGCCCTAGCAGACTGCAGTTCAAAACATGCTAAACGTCCAGCAATAACTCCCAAAGTAAAGAAGCTAGGCCTGAAAGGCATAGCTTGTCTGAAACCTCCTAACAGGACACACAAGCAGACCCTGTCACTTTGGCTCTCAGCCTTTTCCTTTGCCTGGAAAGAGGGAACATGCCTGGAACCTCCTACGGTGCTTTTCTCGGCCCTAGCAGACTGCAGTTCAAAACATGCTAAACGTCCAGCAATAACTCCCAAAGTAAAGAAGCTAGGCCTGAAAGGCATAGTTTGTCTGAAACCTCCTAACAGGACACCCGAGCAGACCCTGTCACTTTGGCTCTCAGCCTTTTCCTTTGCCTGGAAAGAGGGAACATGCCTGGAACCTCCTACGGTGCTTTTCTCAGCCCTAGCAGACTGCAGTTCAAAACATGCTAAACGTCCAGCAATAACTCCCAAAGTAAAGAAGCTAGGCCTGAAAGGCATAGCTTGTCTGAAACCTCCTAACAGGACACACCAGCAGCCCCTGTCACTTTGGCTCTCAGCCTTTTCCTTTGCCTGGAAAGAGGGAACATGCCTGGAACCTCCTACGGTGCTTTTCTCGGCCCTAGCAGACTGCAGTTCAAAACATGCTAAACGTCCAGCAATAACTCCCAAAGTAAAGAAGCTAGGCCTGAAAGGCATAGCTTGTCTGAAACCTCCTAACAGGACACACGAGCAGACCCTGTCACTTTGGCTCTCAGCCTTTTCCTTTGCCTGGAAAGAGGGAACATGCCTGGAACCTCCTACAGTGCTTTTCTCGGCCCTAGCAGACTGCAGTTCAAAACATGCTCAACGTCCAGCAATAACTCCCAAAGTAAAGAAGCTAGGCCTGAAAGGCATAGCTTGTCTGAAACCTCCTAACAGGACACACGAGCAGACCCTGTCACTTTGGCTCTCAGCCTTTTCCTTTGCCTGGAAAGAGGGAACATGCCTGGAACCTCCTACGGTGCTTTTCTCGGCCCTAGCAGACTGCAGTTCAAAACATGCTAAACGTCCAGCAATAACTCCCAAAGTAAAGAAGCTAGGCCTGAAAGGCATAGCTTGTCTGAAACCTCCTAACAGGACACACGAGCAGACCCTGTCACTTTGGCTCTCAGCCTTTTCCTTTGCCTGGAAAGAGGGAACATGCCTGGAACCTCCTACGGTGCTTTTCTCGGCCCTAGCAGACTGCAGTTCAAAACATGCTAAACGTCCAGCAATAACTCCCAAAGTAAAGAAGCTAGGACTGAAAGGCATAGCTTGTCTGAAACCTCCTAACAGGACACACGAGCAGACCCTGTCACTTTGGCTCTCAGCCTTTTCCTTTGCCTGGAAAGAGGGAACATGCCTGGAACCTCCTACGGTGCTTTTCTCGGCCCTAGCAGACTGCAGTTCAAAACATGCTAAACGTCCAGCAATAACTCCCAAAGTATAGAAGCTAGGCCTGAAAGGCATAGCTTGTCTGAAACCTCCTAACAGGACACACGAGCAGACCCTGACACTTTGGCTCTCAGCCTTTTCCTTTGCCTGGAAAGAGGGAACATGCCTGGAACCTCCTACGGTGCTTTTCTCGGCCCTAGCAGACTGCAGTTCAAAACATGCTAAACATCCAGCAATAACTCCCAAAGTAAAGAAGCTAGGCCTTTCAGGCCTAGCTTGTCTGAAACCTACTAACAGGACACACGAGCAGCCCCTGTCACTTTGGCTCTCAGCCTTTTCCTTTGCCTGGAAAGAGGGAACATGCCTGGAACCTCCTACGGTGCTTTTCTCGGCCCTAGCAGACTGCAATTCAAAACATGCTAAACGTCCAGCAATAACTCCCAAAGTAAAGAAGCTAGGCCTGAAAGGCATAGCTTGTCTGAAACCTCCTAACATGACACACGAGCAGCCCCTGTCACTTTGGTTCTCAGCCTTTTCCTTTGCCTGGAAAGAGGGAACATGCCTGGAACCTCCTACGGTGCTTTTCTCGGCCCTAGCAGACTGCAGTTCAAAACATGCTAAACGTCCAGCAATAACTCCCAAAGTAAAGAAGCTAGGCCTGAAAGGCATAGCTTGTCTGAAACCTCCTAACAGGACACACGAGCAGCCCCTGTCACTTTGGCTCTCAGCCTTTTCCTTTGCCTGGAAAGAGGGAACATGCCTGGAACCTCCTACGGTGCTTTTCTCGGCCCTAGCAGACTGCAGTTCAAAACATGCTAAACGTCCAGCAATAACTCCCAAAGTAAAGAAGCTAGGCCTGAAAGGCATAGCTTGTCTGAAACCTCCTAACAGGACACACGAGCAGACCCTGTCACTTTGGCTCTCAGCCTTTTCCTTTGCCTGGAAAGAGGGAACATGCCTGGAACCTCCTACGGTGCTTTTCTCGGCCCTAGCAGACTGCAGTTCAAAACATGCTAAACGTCCAGCAATAACTCCCAAAGTAAAGAAGCTAGGCATGAAAGGCATAGCTTGTCCTGTTAGGAGGATTCAGACAAGCTAGGCCTGAAAGGCATAGCTTGTCTGAAACCTCCTAACAGGACACACGAGCAGACCCTGTCACTTTGGCTCTCAGCCTTTTCCTTTGCCTGGAAAGAGGGAACATGCCTGGAACCTCCTACGGTGCTTTTCTCGGCCCTAGCAGACTGCAATTCAAAACATGCTAAACGTCCAGCAATAACTCCCAAAGTAAAGAAGCTAGGCCTGAAAGGCATAGCTTGTCTGAAACCTCCTAACAGGACACACGAGCAGCCCCTGTCACTTTGGCTCTCAGCCTTTTCCTTTGCCTGGAAAGAGGGAACATGCCTGGAACCTCCTACAGTGCTTTTCTCGGCCCTAGCAGACTGCAGTTCAAAACATGCTCAACGTCCAGCAATAACTCCCAAAGTAAAGAAGCTAGGCCTGAAAGGCATAGCTTGTCTGAAACCTCCTAACAGGACACACGAGCAGACCCTGTCACTTTGGCTCTCAGCCTTTTCCTTTGCCTGGAAAGAGGGAACATGCCTGGAACCTCCTACGGTGCTTTTCTCGGCCCTAGCAGACTGCAGTTCAAAACATGCTAAACGTCCAGCAATAACTCCCAAAGTAAAGAAGCTAGGCCTGAAAGGCATAGCTTGTCTGAAACCTCCTAACAGGACACACGAGCAGACCCTGTCACTTTGGCTCTCAGCCTTTTCCTTTGCCTGGAAAGAGGGAACATGCCTGGAACCTCCTACGGTGCTTTTCTCGGCCCTAGCAGACTGCAGTTCAAAACATGCTAAACGTCCAGCAATAACTCCCAAAGTAAAGAAGCTAGGACTGAAAGGCATAGCTTGTCTGAAACCTCCTAACAGGACACACGAGCAGACCCTGTCACTTTGGCTCTCAGCCTTTTCCTTTGCCTGGAAAGAGGGAACATGCCTGGAACCTCCTACGGTGCTTTTCTCGGCCCTAGCAGACTGCAGTTCAAAACATGCTAAACGTCCAGCAATAACTCCCAAAGTATAGAAGCTAGGCCTGAAAGGCATAGCTTGTCTGAAACCTCCTAACAGGACACACGAGCAGACCCTGACACTTTGGCTCTCAGCCTTTTCCTTTGCCTGGAAAGAGGGAACATGCCTGGAACCTCCTACGGTGCTTTTCTCGGCCCTAGCAGACTGCAGTTCAAAACATGCTAAACATCCAGCAATAACTCCCAAAGTAAAGAAGCTAGGCCTGAAAGGCATAGCTTGTCTGAAACCTCCTAACAGGACACACGAGCAGACCCTGTCACTTTGGTTCTCAGCCTTTTCCTTTGCCTGGAAAGAGGGAACATGCCTGGAACCTCCTACGGTGCTTTTCTCGGCCCTAGCAGACTGCAGTTCAAAACATGCTAAACGTCCAGCAATAACTCCCAAAGTAAAGAAGCTAGGCCTGAAAGGCATAGCTTGTCTGAAACCTCCTAACAGGACACACGAGCAGACCCTGTCACTTTGGCTCTCAGCCTTTTCCTTTGCCTGGAAAGAGGGAACATGCCTGGAACCTCCTACGGTGCTTTTCTCGGCCCTAGCAGACTGCAGTTCAAAACATGCTAAACGTCCAGCAATAACTCCCAAAGTAAAGAAGCTAGGCCTGAAAGGCATAGCTTGTCTGAAACCTCCTAACAGGACACCCGAGCAGACCCTGTCACTTTGGCTCTCAGCCTTTTCCTTTGCCTGGAAAGAGGGAACATGCCTGGAACCTCCTACGGTGCTTTTCTCGGCCCTAGCAGACTGCAGTTCAAAACATGCTAAACGTCCAGCAATAACTCCCAAAGTAAAGAAGCTAGGCATGAAAGGCATAGCCTGTCCTGTTAGGAGGTTTCAGACAAGCTAGGCCTGAAAGGCATAGCTTGTCTGAAACCTCCTAACAGGACACACGAGCAGACCCTGTCACTTTGGCTCTCAGCCTTTTCCTTTGCCTGGAAAGAGGGAACAGTCCTGGAACCTCCTACGGTGCTTTTCTCGGCCCTAGCAGACTGCAGTTCAAAACATGCTAAACGTCCAGCAATAACTCCCAAAGTAAAGAAGCTAGGCCTGAAAGGCATAGCTTGTCTGAAACCTCCTAACATGACACACGAGCAGCCCCTGTCACTTTGGTTCTCAGCCTTTTCCTTTGCCTGGAAAGAGGGAACATGCCTGGAACCTCCTACGGTGCTTTTCTCGGCCCTAGCAGACTGCAGTACAAAACATGCTAAACGTCCAGCAATAACTCCCAAAGTAAAGAAGCTAGGCCTGAAAGGCATAGCTTGTCTGAAACCTCCTAACAGGACACATGAGCAAACCCTTTCACTTTGGCTCTCAGCTTTTTTCTTTGCTTGGAAAGACGGAACATGCCTGGAACATCCTACGGTGCTTTTCTCGGCCCTAGCAGACTGCAGCTCAAAATATGCTAAACGTCCAGCAATAACTCCCAAAGTAAAGAAGCTAGGCCTGAAAGGCATAGCTTGTCTGAAACCTCCTAACAGGACACCCGAGCAGACCCTGTCACTTTGGCTCTCAGCCTTTTCCTTTGCCTGGAAAGAGGGAACATGCCTGGAACCTCCTACGGTGCTTTTCTCGGCCCTAGCAGACTGCAGTTCAAAACATGCTAAACGTCCAGCAATAACTCCCAAAGTAAAGAAGCTAGGCCTGAAAGGCATAGCTTGTCTGAAACCTCCTAACATGACACACGAGCAGCCCCTGTCACTTTGGTTCTCAGCCTTTTCCTTTGCCTGGAAAGAGGTAACATGCCTGGAACATCCTACGGTGCTTTTCTCGGCCCTAGCAGACTGCAGTTCAAAACATGCTAAACGTCCAGCAATAACTCCCAAAGTAAAGAAGCTAGGCATGAAAGGCATAGCTTGTCCTGTTAGGAGGATTCAGACAAGCTAGGCCTGAAAGGCATAGCTTGTCTGAAACCTCCTAACAGGACACACGAGCAGACCCTGTCACTTTGGCTCTCAGCCTTTTCCTTTGCCTGGAAAGAGGGAACATGCCTGGAACCTCCTACGGTGCTTTTCTCGGCCCTAGCAGACTGCAATTCAAAACATGCTAAACGTCCAGCAATAACTCCCAAAGTAAAGAAGCTAGGCCTGAAAGGCATAGCTTGTCTGAAACCCCCTAACATGACACACGAGCAGCCCCTGTCACTTTGGTTCTTAGCCTTTTCCTTTGCCTGGAAAGAGGGAACATGCCTGGAACCTCCTACGGTGCTTTTCTCGGCCCTAGCAGACTGCAGTTCAAAACATGCTAAACGTCCAGCAATAACTCCCAAAGTAAAGAAGCTAGGCCTGAAAGGCATAGCTTGTCTGAAACCTCCTAACAGGACACACGAGCAGCCCCTGTCACTTTGGCTCTCAGCCTTTTCCTTTGCCTGGAAAGAGGGAACATGCCTGGAACCTCCTACGGTGCTTTTCTCGGCCCTAGCAGACTGCAGTTCAAAACATGCTAAACGTCCAGCAATAACTCCCAAAGTAAAGAAGCTAGGCCTGAAAGGCATAGCTTGTCTGAAACCTCCTAACATGACACACGAGCAGCCCCTGTTACTTTGGCTCTCAGCCTTTTCCTTTGCCTGGAAAGAGGGAACATGCCTGGAACCTCCTACGGTGCTTTTCTCGGCCCTAGCAGACTGCAGTTCAAAACATGCTAAACGTCCAGCAATAACTCCCAAAGTAAAGAAGCTAGGCCTGAAAGGCATAGCTTGTCTGAAACCTCCTAACAGGACACACAAGCAGCCCCTGTCACTTTGGCTCTCAGCCTTTTCCTTTGCCTGGAAAGAGGGAACATGCCTGGAACCTCCTACGGTGCTTTTCTCGGCCCTAGCAGACTGCAGTTCAAAACATGCTAAACGTCCAGCAATAACTCCCAAAGTAAAGAAGCTAGGCCTGAAAGGCATAGCTTGTCTGAAACCTCCTAACAGGACACACGAGCAGACCCTGTCACTTTGGCTCTCAGCCTTTTCCTTTGCCTGGAAAGAGGGAACATGCCTGGAACCTCCTACGGTGCTTTTCTCGGCCCTAGCAAACTGCAGCTCAAAACATGCTAAACGTCCAGCAATAACTCCCAAAGTAAAGAAGCTAGGCCTGAAAGGCATAGCTTGTCTGAAACCTCCTAACAGGACACACGAGCAGACCCTGTCACTTTGGCTCTCAGCCTTTTCCTTTGCCTGGAAAGAGGGAACATGCCTGGAACCTCCTACGGTGCTTTTCTCGTCCCTAGCAGACTGCAGTTCAAAACATGCTAAACGTCCAGCAATAACTCCCAAAGTAAAGAAGCTAGGCCTGAAAGGCATAGCTTGTCTGAAACCTCCTAACAGGACACCCGAGCAGACCCTGTCACTTTGGCTCTCAGCCTTTTCCTTTGCCTGGAAAGAGGGAACATGCCTGGAACCTCCTACGGTGCTTTTCTCGGCCCTAGCAGACTGCAATTCAAAACATGCTAAACGTCCAGCAATAACTCCCAAAGTAAAGAAGCGAGGCCTGAAAGGCATAGCTTGTCTGAAACCTCCTAACAGGACACACGAGCAGACCCTGTCACTTTGGCTCTCAGCCTTTTCCTTTGCCTGGAAAGAGGGAACATGCCTGGAACCTCCTACGGTGCTTTTCTCGGCCCTAGCAGACTGCAGTTCAAAACATGCTAAACGTCCAGCAATAACTCCCAAAGTAAAGAAGCTAGGCATGAAAGGCATAGCCTGTCCTGTTAGGAGGTTTCAGACAAGCTAGGCCTGAAAGGCATAGCTTGTCTGAAACCTCCTAACAGGACACACGAGCAGACCCTGTCACTTTGGCTCTCAGCCTTTTCCTTTGCCTGGAAAGAGGGAACATGCCTGGAACCTCCTACGGTGCTTTTCTCGGCCCTAGCAGACTGCAGTTCAAAACATGCTAAACGTCCAGCAATAACTCCCAAAGTAAAGCAGCTAGGCCTGAAAGGCATAGCTTGTCTGAAACCTCCTAACAGGACACACGAGCAGACCCTGTCACTTTGGCTCTCAGCCTTTTCCTTTGCCTGGAAAGAGGGAACATGCCTGGAACCTCCTACGGTGCTTTTCTCGGCCCTAGCAGACTGCAGTTCAAATTATGCTAAACGTCCAGCAATAACTCCCAAAGTAAAGAAGCTAGGCCTGAAAGGCATAGCTTATCTGAAACCTCCTAACAGGACACACGAGCAGACCCTGTCACTTTGGCTCTCAGCCTTTTCCTTTGCCTGGAAAGAGGGAACATGCCTGGAACCTCCTACGGTGCTTTTCTCGGCCCTAGCAGACTGCAATTCAAAACATGCTAAACGTCCAGCAATAACTCCCAAAGTAAAGATGCTAGGCCTGAAAGGCATAGCTTGTCTGAAACCTCCTAACAGGACACACGAGCAAACCCTTTCACTTTGGCTCTCAGCTTTTTCCTTTGCTTGGAAAGAGGGAACATGCCTGGAACCTCCTACGGTGCTTTTCTCGGCCCTAGCAGACTGCAGCTCAAAACATGCTAAACGTCCAGCAATAACTCCCAAAGTATAGAAGCTAGGCCTGAAAGGCATAGCTTGTCTGAAACCTCCTAACATGACACACGAGCAGCCCCTGTCACTTTGGTTCTCAGCCTTTTCCTTTGCCTGGAAAGAGGGAACATGCCTGGAACCTCCTACGGTGCTTTTCTCGGCCCTAGCAGACTGCAGTTCTAAACATGCTAAACGTCCAGCAATAACTCCCAAAGTAAAGAAGCTAGGCCTGAAAGGCATAGCTTGTCTGAAACCTCCTAACAGGACACACGAGCAGCCCCTGTCACTTTGGCTCTCAGCCTTTTCCTTTGCCTGGAAAGAGGGAACATGCCTGGAACCTCCTACGGTGCTTTTCTCGGCCCTAGCAGACTGCAGTTCAAAACATGCTAAACGTCCAGCAATAACTCCCAAAGTAAAGAAGCTAGGCCTGAAAGGCATAGCTTGTCTGAAACCTCCTAACAGGACACACGAGCAGACCCTGTCACTTTGGCTCTCAGCCTTTTCCTTTGCCTGGAAAGAGGGAACATGCCTGGAACCTCCTACGGTGCTTTTCTCGGCCCTAGCAGACTGCAGTTCAAAACATGCTAAACGTCCAGCAATAACTCCCAAAGTAAAGAAGCTAGGCATGAAAGGCATAGCTTGTCCTGTTAGGAGGTTTCAGACAAGCTAGGCCTGAAAGGCATAGCTTGTCTGAAACCTCCTAACAGGACACACGAGCAGACCCTGTCACTTTGGCTCTCAGCCTTTTCCTTTGCCTGGAAAGAGGGAACATTCCTGGAACCTCCTACGGTGCTTTTCTCGGCCCTAGCAGACTGCAGTTCAAAACATGCTAAACGTCCAGCAATAACTCCCAAAGTAAAGAAGCTAGGCCTGAAAGGCATAGCTTGTCTGAAACCTCCTAACAGGACACACGAGCAGCCCCTGTCACTTTGGCTCTCAGCCTTTTCCTTTGCCTGGAAAGAGGGAACATGCCTGGAACCTCCTACGGTGCTTTTCTCGGCCCTAGCAGACTGCAGTTCAAAACATGCTAAACGTCCAGCAATAACTCCCAAAGTAAAGAAGCTAGGCCTGAAAGGCATAGCTTGTCTGAAACCTCCTAACATGACACACGAGCAGCCCCTGTTACTTTGGCTCTCAGCCTTTTCCTTTGCCTGGAAAGAGGGAACATGCCTGGAACCTCCTACGGTGCTTTTCTCGGCCCTAGCAGACTGCAGTTCAAAACATGCTAAACGTCCAGCAATAACTCCCAAAGTAAAGAAGCTAGGCCTGAAAGGCATAGCTTGTCTGAAACCTCCTAACAGGACACACAAGCAGCCCCTGTCACTTTGGCTCTCAGCCTTTTCCTTTGCCTGGAAAGAGGGAACATGCCTGGAACCTCCTACGGTGCTTTTCTCGGCCCTAGCAGACTGCAGTTCAAAACATGCTAAACGTCCAGCAATAACTCCCAAAGTAAAGAAGCTAGGCCTGAAAGGCATAGCTTGTCTGAAACCTCCTAACAGGACACACGAGCAGACCCTGTCACTTTGGCTCTCAGCCTTTTCCTTTGCCTGGAAAGAGGGAACATGCCTGGAACCTCCTACGGTGCTTTTCTCGGCCCTAGCAAACTGCAGCTCAAAACATGCTAAACGTCCAGCAATAACTCCCAAAGTAAAGAAGCTAGGCCTGAAAGGCATAGCTTGTCTGAAACCTCCTAACAGGACACACGAGCAGACCCTGTCACTTTGGCTCTCAGCCTTTTCCTTTGCCTGGAAAGAGGGAACATGCCTGGAACCTCCTACGGTGCTTTTCTCGGCCCTAGCAGACTGCAGTTCAAAACATGCTAAACGTCCAGCAATAACTCCCAAAGTAAAGAAGCTAGGCCTGAAAGGCATAGCTTGTCTGAAACCTCCTAACAGGACACCCGAGCAGACCCTGTCACTTTGGCTCTCAGCCTTTTCCTTTGCCTGGAAAGAGGGAACATGCCTGGAACCTCCTACGGTGCTTTTCTCGGCCCTAGCAGACTGCAATTCAAAACATGCTAAACGTCCAGCAATAACTCCCAAAGTAAAGAAGCGAGGCCTGAAAGGCATAGCTTGTCTGAAACCTCCTAACAGGACACACGAGCAGACCCTGTCACTTTGGCTCTCAGCCTTTTCCTTTGCCTGGAAAGAGGGAACATGCCTGGAACCTCCTACGGTGCTTTTCTCGGCCCTAGCAGACTGCAGTTCAAAACATGCTAAACGTCCAGCAATAACTCCCAAAGTAAAGAAGCTAGGCATGAAAGGCATAGCCTGTCCTGTTAGGAGGTTTCAGACAAGCTAGGCCTGAAAGGCATAGCTTGTCTGAAACCTCCTAACAGGACACACGAGCAGACCCTGTCACTTTGGCTCTCAGCCTTTTCCTTTGCCTGGAAAGAGGGAACATGCCTGGAACCTCCTACGGTGCTTTTCTCGGCCCTAGCAGACTGCAGTTCAAAACATGCTAAACGTCCAGCAATAACTCCCAAAGTAAAGAAGCTAGGCCTGAAAGGCATAGCTTGTCTGAAACCTCCTAACAGGACACACGAGCAGACCCTGTCACTTTGGCTCTCAGCCTTTTCCTTTGCCTGGAAAGAGGGAACATGCCTGGAACCTCCTACGGTGCTTTTCTCGGCCCTAGCAGACTGCAGTTCAAATTATGCTAAACGTCCAGCAATAACTCCCAAAGTAAAGAAGCTAGGCCTGAAAGGCATAGCTTGTCTGAAACCTCCTAACAGGACACACAAGCAGACCCTGTCACTTTGGCTCTCAGCCTTTTCCTTTGCCTGGAAAGAGGGAACATGCCTGGAACCTCCTACGGTGCTTTTCTCGGCCCTAGCAGACTGCAATTCAAAACATGCTAAACGTCCAGCAATAACTCCCAAAGTAAAGATGCTAGGCCTGAAAGGCATAGCTTGTCTGAAACCTCCTAACAGGACACACGAGCAAACCCTTTCACTTTGGCTCTCAGCTTTTTCCTTTGCTTGGAAAGAGGGAACATGCCTGGAACCTCCTACGGTGCTTTTCTCGGCCCTAGCAGACTGCAGCTCAAAACATGCTAAACGTCCAGCAATAACTCCCAAAGTATAGAAGCTAGGCCTGAAAGGCATAGCTTGTCTGAAACCTCCTAACATGACACACGAGCAGCCCCTGTCACTTTGGTTCTCAGCCTTTTCCTTTGCCTGGAAAGAGGGAACATGCCTGGAACCTCCTACGGTGCTTTTCTCGGCCCTAGCAGACTGCAGTTCTAAACATGCTAAACGTCCAGCAATAACTCCCAAAGTAAAGAAGCTAGGCCTGAAAGGCATAGCTTGTCTGAAAACTCCTAACAGGACACACGAGCAGCCCCTGTCACTTTGGCTCTCAGCCTTTTCCTTTGCCTGGAAAGAGGGAACATGCCTGGAACCTCCTACGGTGCTTTTCTCGGCCCTAGCAGACTGCAGTTCAAAACATGCTAAACGTCCAGCAATAACTCCCAAAGTAAAGAAGCTAGGCCTGAAAGGCATAGCTTGTCTGAAACCTCCTAACAGGACACACGAGCAGACCCTGTCACTTTGGCTCTCAGCCTTTTCCTTTGCCTGGAAAGAGGGAACATGCCTGGAACCTCCTACGGTGCTTTTCTCGGCCCTAGCAGACTGCAGTTCAAAACATGCTAAACGTCCAGCAATAACTCCCAAAGTAAAGAAGCTAGGCATGAAAGGCATAGCTTGTCCTGTTAGGAGGTTTCAGACAAGCTAGGCCTGAAAGGCATAGCTTGTCTGAAACCTCCTAACAGGACACACGAGCAGACCCTGTCACTTTGGCTCTCAGCCTTTTCCTTTGCCTGGAAAGAGGGAACATTCCTGGAACCTCCTACGGTGCTTTTCTCGGCCCTAGCAGACTGCAGTTCAAAACATGCTAAACGTCCAGCAATAACTCCCAAAGTAAAGAAGCTAGGCCTGAAAGGCATAGCTTGTCTGAAACCTCCTAACAGGACACACGAGCAGCCCCTGTCACTTTGGCTCTCAGCCTTTTCCTTTGCCTGGAAAGAGGGAACATGCCTGGAACCTCCTACGGTGCTTTTCTCGGCCCTAGCAGACTGCAGTTCAAAACATGCTAAACGTCCAGCAATAACTCCCAAAGTAAAGAAGCGAGGCCTGAAAGGCATAGCTTGTCTGAAACCTCCTAACAGGACACACGAGCAGCCCCTGTCACTTTGGCTCTCAGCCTTTTCCTTTGCCTGGAAAGAGGGAACATGCCTGGAACCTCCTACGGTGCTTTTCTCGGCCCTAGCAGACTGCAGTTCAAAACATGCTAAACGTCCAGCAATAACTCCCAAAGTAAAGAAGCTAGGCCTGAAAGGCATAGCTTGTCTGAAACCTCCTAACATGACACACGAGCAGCCCCTGTTACTTTGGCTCTCAGCCTTTTCCTTTGCCTGGAAAGAGGGAACATGCCTGGAACCTCCTACGGTGCTTTTCTCGGCCCTAGCAGACTGCAGTTCAAAACATGCTAAACGTCCAGCAATAACTCCCAAAGTAAAGAAGCTAGGCCTGAAAGGCATAGCTTGTCTGAAACCTCCTAACAGGACACCCGAGCAGACCCTGTCACTTTGGCTCTCAGCCTTTTCCTTTGCCTGGAAAGAGGGAACATGCCTGGAACCTCCTACGGTGCTTTTCTCGGCCCTAGCAGACTGCAGTTCAAAACATGCTAAACGTCCAGCAATAACTCCCAAAGTAAAGAAGCTAGGCATGAAAGGCATAGCCTGTCCTGTTAGGAGGTTTCAGACAAGCTAGGCCTGAAAGGCATAGCTTGTCTGAAACCTCCTAACAGGACACACGAGCAGACCCTGTCACTTTGGCTCTCAGCCTTTTCCTTTGCCTGGAAAGAGGGAACATGCCTGGAACCTCCTACGGTGCTTTTCTCGGCCCTAGCAGACTGCAGTTCAAAACATGCTAAACGTCCAGCAATAACTCCCAAAGTAAAGAAGCTAGGCCTGAAAGGCATAGCTTGTCTGAAACCTCCTAACAGGACACACGAGCAGCCCCTGTCACTTTGGCTCTCAGCCTTTTCCTTTGCCTGGAAAGAGGGAACATGCCTGGAACCTCCTACGGTGCTTTTCTCGGCCCTAGCAGACTGCAGTTCAAAACATGCTAAACGTCCAGCAATAACTCCCAAAGTAAAGAAGCTAGGCCTGAAAGGCATAGCTTGTCTGAAACCTCCTAACATGACACACGAGCAGCCCCTGTCACTTTGGTTCTCAGCCTTTTCCTTTGCCTGGAAAGAGGGAACATGCCTGGAACCTCCTACGGTGCTTTTCTCGGCCCTAGCAGACTGCAGTACAAAACATGCTAAACGTCCAGCAATAACTCCCAAAGTAAAGAAGCTAGGCCTGAAAGGCATAGCTTGTCTGAAACCTCCTAACAGGACACACGAGCAGACCCTGTCACTTTGGCTCTCAGCCTTTTCCTTTGCCTGGAAAGAGGGAACATGCCTGGAACCTCCTACGGTGCTTTTCTCGGCCCTAGCAGACTGCAGTTCAAAACATGCTAAACGTCCAGCAATAACTCCCAAAGTAAAGAAGCTAGGCCTGAAAGGCATAGCTTGTCTGAAACCTCCTAACAGGACACACAAGCAGACCCTGTCACTTTGGCTCTCAGCCTTTTCCTTTGCCTGGAAAGAGGGAACATGCCTGGAACCTCCTACGGTGCTTTTCTCGGCCCTAGCAGACTGCAATTCAAAACATGCTAAACGTCCAGCAATAACTCCCAAAGTAAAGAAGCTAGGCCTGAAAGGCATAGCTTGTCTGAAACCTCCTAACAGGACACATGAGCAAACCCTTTCACTTTGGCTCTCAGCTTTTTCCTTTGCTTGGAAAGAGGGAACATGCCTAGAACATCCTACGGTGCTTTTCTCGGCCCTAGCAGACTGCAGCTCAAAATATGCTAAACGTCCAGCAATAACTCCCAAAGTAAAGAAGCTAGGCCTGAAAGGCATAGCTTGTCTGAAACCTCCTAACAGGACACCCGAGCAGCCCCTGTCACTTTGGCTCTCAGCCTTTTCCTTTGCCTGGAAAGAGGGAACATGCCTGGAACCTCCTACGGTGCTTTTCTCGGCCCTAGCAGACTGCAGTACAAAACATGCTAAACGTCCAGCAATAACTCCCAAAGTAAAGAAGCTAGGCCTGAAAGGCATAGCTTGTCTGAAACCTCCTAACAGGACACACGAGCAGACCCTGTCACTTTGGCTCTCAGCCTTTTCCTTTGCCTGGAAAGAGGGAACATGCCTGGAACCTCCTACGGTGCTTTTCTCGGCCCTAGCAGACTGCAGTTCAAAACATGCTAAACGTCCAGCAATAACTCCCAAAGTAAAGAAGCTAGGCCTGAAAGGCATAGCTTGTCTGAAACCTCCTAACAGGACACACAAGCAGACCCTGTCACTTTGGCTCTCAGCCTTTTCCTTTGCCTGGAAAGAGGGAACATGCCTGGAACCTCCTACGGTGCTTTTCTCGGCCCTAGCAGACTGCAATTCAAAACATGCTAAACGTCCAGCAATAACTCCCAAAGTAAAGAAGCTAGGCCTGAAAGGCATAGCTTGTCTGAAACCTCCTAACAGGACACATGAGCAAACCCTTTCACTTTGGCTCTCAGCTTTTTCCTTTGCTTGGAAAGAGGGAACATGCCTGGAACATCCTACGGTGCTTTTCTCGGCCCTAGCAGACTGCAGCTCAAAATATGCTAAACGTCCAGCAATAACTCCCAAAGTAAAGAAGCTAGGCCTGAAAGGCATAGCTTGTCTGAAACCTCCTAACAGGACACCCGAGCAGACCCTGTCACTTTGGCTCTCAGCCTTTTCCTTTGCCTGGAAAGAGGGAACATGCCTGGAACCTCCTACGGTGCTTTTCTCGGCCCTAGCAGACTGCAGTTCAAAACATGCTAAACGTCCAGCAATAACTCCCAAAGTAAAGAAGCTAGGCCTGAAAGGCATAGCTTGTCTGAAACCTCCTAACATGACACACGAGCAGCCCCTGTCACTTTGGTTCTCAGCCTTTTCCTTTGCCTGGAAAGAGGGAACATGCCTGGAACATCCTACGGTGCTTTTCTCGGCCCTAGCAGACTGCAGTTCAAAACATGCTAAACGTCCAGCAATAACTCCCAAAGTAAAGAAGCTAGGCATGAAAGGCATAGCTTGTCCTGTTAGGAGGATTCAGACAAGCTAGGCATGAAAGGCATAGCCTGTCCTGTTAGGAGGTTTCAGACAAGCTAGGCCTGAAAGGCATAGCTTGTCTGAAACCTCCTAACAGGACACACGAGCAGACCCTGTCACTTTGGCTCTCAGCCTTTTCCTTTGCCTGGAAAGAGGGAACATGCCTGGAACCTCCTACGGTGCTTTTCTCGGCCCTAGCAGACTGCAGTTCAAAACATGCTAAACGTCCAGCAATAACTCCCAAAGTAAAGAAGCTAGGCCTGAAAGGCATAGCTTGTCTGAAACCTCCTAACAGGACACCCGAGCAGACCCTGTCACTTTGGCTCTCAGCCTTTTCCTTTGCCTGGAAAGAGGGAACATGCCTGGAACCTCCTACGGTGCTTTCCTCGGCCCTAGCAGACTGCAGTTCAAATTATGCTAAACGTCCAGCAATAACTCCCAAAGTAAAGAAGCTAGGCCTGAATGGCATAGCTTGTCTGAAACCTCCTAACAGGACACACAAGCAGACCCTGTCACTTTGGCTCTCAGCCTTTTCCTTTGCCTGGAAAGAGGGAACATGCCTGGAACCTCCTACGGTGCTTTTCTCGGCCCTAGCGGACTGCAATTCAAAACATGCTAAACGTCCAGCAATAACTCCCAAAGTAAAGATGCTAGGCCTGAAAGGCATAGCTTGTCTGAAACCTCCTAACAGGACACACGAGCAAACCCTTTCACTTTGGCTCTCAGCTTTTTCCTTTGCTTGGAAAGAGGGAACATGCCTGGAACCTCCTACGGTGCTTTTCTCGGCCCTAGCAGACTGCAGCTCAAAACATGCTAAACGTCCAGCAATAACTCCCAAAGTATAGAAGCTAGGCCTGAAAGGCATAGCTTGTCTGAAACCTCCTAACAGGACACACGAGCAGCCCCTGTCACTTTGGCTCTCAGCCTTTTCCTTTGCCTGGAAAGAGGGAACATGCCTGGAACCTCCTACGGTGCTTTTCTCGGCCCTAGCAGACTGCAGTTCAAAACATGCTAAACGTCCAGCAATAACTCCCAAAGTAAAGAAGCTAGGCCTGAAAGGCATAGCTTGTCTGAAACCTCCTAACAGGACACATGAGCAGCACCTGTCACTTTGGCTCTCAGCCTTTTCCTTTGCCTGGAAAGAGGGAACATGCCTGGAACCTCCTACGGTGCTTTTCTCGGCCCTAGCAGACTGCAGTTCAAAACATGCTAAACGTCCAGCAATAACTCCCAAAGTAAAGAAGCTAGGCCTGAAAGGCATAGCTTGTCTGAAACCTCCTAACAGGACACACAAGCAGACCCTGTCACTTTGGCTCTCAGCCTTTTCCTTTGCCTGGAAAGAGGGAACATGCCTGGAACCTCCTACGGTGCTTTTCTCGGCCCTAGCAGACTGCAATTCAAAACATGCTAAACGTCCAGCAATAACTCCCAAAGTAAAGAAGCTAGGCCTGAAAGGCATAGCTTGTCTGAAACCTCCTAACAGGACACATGAGCAAACCCTTTCACTTTGGCTCTCAGCTTTTTCCTTTGCTTGGAAAGAGGGAACATGCCTAGAACATCCTACGGTGCTTTTCTCGGCCCTAGCAGACTGCAGCTCAAAATATGCTAAACGTCCAGCAATAACTCCCAAAGTAAAGAAGCTAGGCCTGAAAGGCATAGCTTGTCTGAAACCTCCTAACAGGACACCCGAGCAGCCCCTGTCACTTTGGCTCTCAGCCTTTTCCTTTGCCTGGAAAGAGGGAACATGCCTGGAACCTCCTACGGTGCTTTTCTCGGCCCTAGCAGACTGCAGTACAAAACATGCTAAACGTCCAGCAATAACTCCCAAAGTAAAGAAGCTAGGCCTGAAAGGCATAGCTTGTCTGAAACCTCCTAACAGGACACACGAGCAGACCCTGTCACTTTGGCTCTCAGCCTTTTCCTTTGCCTGGAAAGAGGGAACATGCCTGGAACCTCCTACGGTGCTTTTCTCGGCCCTAGCAGACTGCAGCTCAAAATATGCTAAACGTCCAGCAATAACTCCCAAAGTAAAGAAGCTAGGCCTGAAAGGCATAGCTTGTCTGAAACCTCCTAACAGGACACCCGAGCAGACCCTGTCACTTTGGCTCTCAGCCTTTTCCTTTGCCTGGAAAGAGGGAACATGCCTGGAACCTCCTACGGTGCTTTTCTCGGCCCTAGCAGACTGCAGTTCAAAACATGCTAAACGTCCAGCAATAACTCCCAAAGTAAAGAAGCTAGGCCTGAAAGGCATAGCTTGTCTGAAACCTCCTAACATGACACACGAGCAGCCCCTGTCACTTTGGTTCTCAGCCTTTTCCTTTGCCTGGAAAGAGGGAACATGCCTGGAACATCCTACGGTGCTTTTCTCGGCCCTAGCAGACTGCAGTTCAAAACATGCTAAACGTCCAGCAATAACTCCCAAAGTAAAGAAGCTAGGCATGAAAGGCATAGCTTGTCCTGTTAGGAGGATTCAGACAAGCTAGGCATGAAAGGCATAGCCTGTCCTGTTAGGAGGTTTCAGACAAGCTAGGCCTGAAAGGCATAGCTTGTCTGAAACCTCCTAACAGGACACACGAGCAGACCCTGTCACTTTGGCTCTCAGCCTTTTCCTTTGCCTGGAAAGAGGGAACATGCCTGGAACCTCCTACGGTGCTTTTCTCGGCCCTAGCAGACTGCAGTTCAAAACATGCTAAACGTCCAGCAATAACTCCCAAAGTAAAGAAGCTAGGCCTGAAAGGCATAGCTTGTCTGAAACCTCCTAACAGGACACACGAGCAGACCCTGTCACTTTGGCTCTCAGCCTTTTCCTTTGCCTGGAAAGAGGGAACATGCCTGGAACCTCCTACGGTGCTTTTCTCGGCCCTAGCAGACTGCAGTTCAAATTATGCTAAACGTCCAGCAATAACTCCCAAAGTAAAGAAGCTAGGCCTGAATGGCATAGCTTGTCTGAAACCTCCTAACAGGACACACAAGCAGACCCTGTCACTTTGGCTCTCAGCCTTTTCCTTTGCCTGGAAAGAGGGAACATGCCTGGAACCTCCTACGGTGCTTTTCTCGGCCCTAGCAGACTGCAATTCAAAACATGCTAAACGTCCAGCAATAACTCCCAAAGTAAAGATGCTAGGCCTGAAAGGCATAGCTTGTCTGAAACCTCCTAACAGGACACACGAGCAAACCCTTTCACTTTGGCTCTCAGCTTTTTCCTTTGCTTGGAAAGAGGGAACATGCCTGGAACCTCCTACGGTGCTTTTCTCGGCCCTAGCAGACTGCAGCTCAAAACATGCTAAACGTCCAGCAATAACTCCCAAAGTATAGAAGCTAGGCCTGAAAGGCATAGCTTGTCTGAAACCTCCTAACAGGACACACGAGCAGCCCCTGTCACTTTGGCTCTCAGCCTTTTCCTTTGCCTGGAAAGAGGGAACATGCCTGGAACCTCCTACGGTGCTTTTCTCGGCCCTAGCAGACTGCAGTTCAAAACATGCTAAACGTCCAGCAATAACTCCCAAAGTAAAGAAGCTAGGCCTGAAAGGCATAGCTTGTCTGAAACCTCCTAACAGGACACATGAGCAGCACCTGTCACTTTGGCTCTCAGCCTTTTCCTTTGCCTGGAAAGAGGGAACATGCCTGGAACCTCCTACGGTGCTTTTCTCGGCCCTAGCAGACTGCAGTTCAAAACATGCTAAACGTCCAGCAATAACTCCCAAAGTAAAGAAGCTAGGCATGAAAGGCATAGCTTGTCTGAAACCTCCTAACATGACACACGAGCAGCCCCTGTCACTTTGGTTCTCAGCCTTTATCTTTGCCTGGAAAGAGGGAACATGCCTGGAACCTCCTACGGTGCTTTTCTCGGCCCTAGCAGACTGCAGTTCAAAACATGCTAAACGTCCAGCAATAACTCCCAAAGTAAAGAAGCTAGGCCTGAAAGGCATAGCTTGTCTGAAACCTCCTATCAGGACACCCGAGCAGGCCCTGTCACTTTGGCTCTCAGCCTTTTCCTTTGCCTGGAAAGAGGGAACATGCCTGGAACCTCCTATGGTGCTTTTCTCAGCCCTAGCAGACTGCAGTTCAAAACATGCTAAACGTCCAGCAATAACTCCCAAAGTAAAGAAGCTAGGCCTGAAAGGCATAGCTTGTCTGAAACCTCCTAACAGGACACACGAGCAGACCCTGTCACTTTGGCTCTCAGCCTTTTCCTTTGCCTGGAAAGAGGGAACATGCCTGGAACCTCCTACGGTGCTTTTCTCGGCCCTAGCAGACTGCAGTTCAAAACATGCTAAACGTCCAGCAATAACTCCCAAAGTAAAGAAGCTAGGCCTGAAAGGCATAGCTTGTCTGAAACCTCCTAACAGGACACACGAGCAGCCCCTGTCACTTTGGCTCTCAGCCTTTTCCTTTGCCTGGAAAGAGGGAACATGCCTGGAACCTCCTACGGTGCTTTTCTCGGGCCTAGCAGACTGCAGTTCAAAACATGCTAAACGTCCAGCAATAACTCCCAAAGTAAAGAAGCTAGGCCTGAAAGGCATAGCTTGTCTGAAACCTCCTAACAGGACACACGAGCAGCCCCTGTCACTTTGGCTCTCAGCCTTTTCCTTTGCCTGGAAAGAGGGAACATGCCTGGAACCTCCTACGGTGCTTTTCTCGGGCCTAGCAGACTGCAGTTCAAAACATGCTAAATGTCCAGCAATAACTCCCAAAGTAAAGAAGCTAGGCCTGAAAGGCATAGCTTGTCTGAAACCTCCTAACAGGACACACGAGCAGACCCTGTCACTTTGGCTCTCAGCCTTTTCCTTTGCCTGGAAAGAGGGAACATGCCTGGAACCTCCTACGGTGCTTTTCTCGGCCCTAGCAGACTGCAGTTCAAAACATGCTAAACGTCCAGCAATAACTCCCAAAGTATAGAAGCTAGGCCTGAAAGGCATAGCTTGTCTGAAACCTCCTAACAGGACACACGAGCAGCCCCTGTCACTTTGGCTCTCAGCCTTTTCCTTTGCCTGGAAAGAGGGAACATGCCTGGAACCTCCTACGGTGCTTTTCTCGGCCCTAGCAGACTGCAGTTCAAAACATGCTAAACGTCCAGCAATAACTCCCAAAGTAAAGAAGCTAGGCCTGAAAGGCATAGCTTGTCTGAAACCTCCTAACAGGACACACGAGCAGACCCTGACACTTTGGCTCTCAGCCTTTTCCTTTGCCTGGAAAGAGGGAACATGCCTGGAACCTCCTACGGTGCTTTTCTCGGCCCTAGCAGACTGCAGTTCAAAACATGCTAAACGTCCAGCAATAACTCCCAAAGTAAAGAAGCTAGGCCTGAAAGGCATAGCTTGTCTGAAACCTCCTAACAGGACACCCGAGCAGACCCTGTCACTTTGGCTCTCAGCCTTTTCCTTTGCCTGGAAAGAGGGAACATGCCTGGAACCTCCTACGGTGCTTTTCTCGGCCCTAGCAGACTGCAATTCAAAACATGCTAAACGTCCAGCAATAACTCCCAAAGTAAAGAAGCGAGGCCTGAAAGGC
This sequence comes from Rallus limicola, assembly GCA_022605955.1. Lineage (NCBI taxonomy): Eukaryota > Metazoa > Chordata > Aves > Gruiformes > Rallidae > Rallus > Rallus limicola. The sequence continues at coordinate 624,457 of JAKCOZ010000129.1, forward strand.
ATAGCTTGTCTGAAACCTCCTAACAGGACACACGAGCAGACCCTGTCACTTTGGCTCTCAGCCTTTTCCTTTGCCTGGAAAGAGGGAACATGCCTGGAACCTCCTACGGTGCTTTTCTCGGCCCTAGCAGACTGCAGTTCAAAACATGCTAAACGTCCAGCAATAACTCCCAAAGTAAAGAAGCTAGGCATGAAAGGCATAGCCTGTCCTGTTAGGAGGTTTCAGACAAGCTAGGCCTGAAAGGCATACCTTGTCTGAAACCTCCTAACAGGACACACGAGCAGACCCTGTCACTTTGGCTCTCAGCCTTTTCCTTTGCCTGGAAAGAGGGAACATGCCTGGAACCTCCTACGGTGCTTTTCTCGGCCCTAGCAGACTGCAGTTCAAAACATGCTAAACGTCCAGCAATAACTCCCAAAGTAAAGCAGCTAGGCCTGAAAGGCATAGCTTGTCTGAAACCTCCTAACAGGACACACGAGCAGACCCTGTCACTTTGGCTCTCAGCCTTTTCCTTTGCCTGGAAAGAGGGAACATGCCTGGAACCTCCTACGGTGCTTTTCTCGGCCCTAGCAGACTGCAGTTCAAATTATGCTAAACGTCCAGCAATAACTCCCAAGGTAAAGAAGCTAGGCCTGAAAGGCATAGCTTATCTGAAACCTCCTAACAGGACACACGAGCAGACCCTGTCACTTTGGCTCTCAGCCTTTTCCTTTGCCTGGAAAGAGGGAACATGCCTGGAACCTCCTACGGTGCTTTTCTCGGCCCTAGCAGACTGCAATTCAAAACATGCTAAACGTCCAGCAATAACTCCCAAAGTAAAGATGCTAGGCCTGAAAGGCATAGCTTGTCTGAAACCTCCTAACAGGACACACGAGCAAACCCTTTCACTTTGGCTCTCAGCTTTTTCCTTTGCTTGGAAAGAGGGAACATGCCTGGAACCTCCTACGGTGCTTTTCTCGGCCCTAGCAGACTGCAGCTCAAAACATGCTAAACGTCCAGCAATAACTCCCAAAGTATAGAAGCTAGGCCTGAAAGGCATAGCTTGTCTGAAACCTCCTAACATGACACACGAGCAGCCCCTGTCACTTTGGTTCTCAGCCTTTTCCTTTGCCTGGAAAGAGGGAACATGCCTGGAACCTCCTACGGTGCTTTTCTCGGCCCTAGCAGACTGCAGTTCTAAACATGCTAAACGTCCAGCAATAACTCCCAAAGTAAAGAAGCTAGGCCTGAAAGGCATAGCTTGTCTGAAACCTCCTAACAGGACACACGAGCAGCCCCTGTCACTTTGGCTCTCAGCCTTTTCCTTTGCCTGGAAAGAGGGAACATGCCTGGAACCTCCTACGGTGCTTTTCTCGGCCCTAGCAGACTGCAGTTCAAAACATGCTAAACGTCCAGCAATAACTCCCAAAGTAAAGAAGCTAGGCCTGAAAGGCATAGCTTGTCTGAAACCTCCTAACAGGACACACGAGCAGACCCTGTCACTTTGGCTCTCAGCCTTTTCCTTTGCCTGGAAAGAGGGAACATGCCTGGAACCTCCTACGGTGCTTTTCTCGGCCCTAGCAGACTGCAGTTCAAAACATGCTAAACGTCCAGCAATAACTCCCAAAGTAAAGAAGCTAGGCATGAAAGGCATAGCTTGTCCTGTTAGGAGGTTTCAGACAAGCTAGGCCTGAAAGGCATAGCTTGTCTGAAACCTCCTAACAGGACACACGAGCAGACCCTGTCACTTTGGCTCTCAGCCTTTTCCTTTGCCTGGAAAGAGGGAACATTCCTGGAACCTCCTACGGTGCTTTTCTCGGCCCTAGCAGACTGCAGTTCAAAACATGCTAAACGTCCAGCAATAACTCCCAAAGTAAAGAAGCTAGGCCTGAAAGGCATAGCTTGTCTGAAACCTCCTAACAGGACACACGAGCAGCCCCTGTCACTTTGGCTCTCAGCCTTTTCCTTTGCCTGGAAAGAGGGAACATGCCTGGAACCTCCTACGGTGCTTTTCTCGGCCCTAGCAGACTGTAGTTCAAAACATGCTAAACGTCCAGCAATAACTCCCAAAGTAAAGAAGCTAGGCCTGAAAGGCATAGCTTGTCTGAAACCTCCTAACATGACACACGAGCAGCCCCTGTTACTTTGGCTCTCAGCCTTTTCCTTTGCCTGGAAAGAGGGAACATGCCTGGAACCTCCTACGGTGCTTTTCTCGGCCCTAGCAGACTGCAGTTCAAAACATGCTAAACGTCCAGCAATAACTCCCAAAGTAAAGAAGCTAGGCCTGAAAGGCATAGCTTGTCTGAAACCTCCTAACAGGACACACAAGCAGCCCCTGTCACTTTGGCTCTCAGCCTTTTCCTTTGCCTGGAAAGAGGGAACATGCCTGGAACCTCCTACGGTGCTTTTCTCGGCCCTAGCAGACTGCAGTTCAAAACATGCTAAACGTCCAGCAATAACTCCCAAAGTAAAGAAGCTAGGCCTGAAAGGCATAGCTTGTCTGAAACCTCCTAACAGGACACACGAGCAGACCCTGTCACTTTGGCTCTCAGCCTTTTCCTTTGCCTGGAAAGAGGGAACATGCCTGGAACCTCCTACGGTGCTTTTCTCGGCCCTAGCAAACTGCAGCTCAAAACATGCTAAACGTCCAGCAATAACTCCCAAAGTAAAGAAGCTAGGCCTGAAAGGCATAGCTTGTCTGAAACCTCCTAACAGGACCCACGAGCAGACCCTGTCACTTTGGCTCTCAGCCTTTTCCTTTGCCTGGAAAGAGGGAACATGCCTGGAACCTCCTACGGTGCTTTTCTCGGCCCTAGCAGACTGCAGTTCAAAACATGCTAAACGTCCAGCAATAACTCCCAAAGTAAAGAAGCTAGGCCTGAAAGGCATAGCTTGTCTGAAACCTCCTAACAGGACACCCGAGCAGACCCTGTCACTTTGGCTCTCAGCCTTTTCCTTTGCCTGGAAAGAGGGAACATGCCTGGAACCTCCTACGGTGCTTTTCTCGGCCCTAGCAGACTGCAATTCAAAACATGCTAAACGTCCAGCAATAACTCCCAAAGTAAAGAAGCGAGGCCTGAAAGGCATAGCTTGTCTGAAACCTCCTAACAGGACACACGAGCAGACCCTGTCACTTTGGCTCTCAGCCTTTTCCTTTGCCTGGAAAGAGGGAACATGCCTGGAACCTCCTACGGTGCTTTTCTCGGCCCTAGCAGACTGCAGTTCAAAACATGCTAAACGTCCAGCAATAACTCCCAAAGTAAAGAAGCTAGGCATGAAAGGCATAGCCTGTCCTGTTAGGAGGTTTCAGACAAGCTATGCCTTTCAGGCCTAGCTTGTCTGAAACCTCCTAACAGGACACACGAGCAGACCCTGTCACTTTGGCTCTCAGCCTTTTCCTTTGCCTGGAAAGAGGGAACATGCCTGGAACCTCCTACGGTGCTTTTCTCGGCCCTAGCAGACTGCAGTTCAAAACATGCTAAACGTCCAGCAATAACTCCCAAAGTAAAGAAGCTAGGCCTGAAAGGCATAGCTTGTCTGAAACCTCCTAACAGGACACACGAGCAGACCCTGTCACTTTGGCTCTCAGCCTTTTCCTTTGCCTGGAAAGAGGGAACATGCCTGGAACCTCCTACGGTGCTTTTCTCGGCCCTAGCAGACTGCAGTTCAAATTATGCTAAACGTCCAGCAATAACTCCCAAAGTAAAGAAGCTAGGCCTGAAAGGCATAGCTTGTCTGAAACCTCCTAACAGGACACACAAGCAGACCCTGTCACTTTGGCTCTCAGCCTTTTCCTTTGCCTGGAAAGAGGGAACATGCCTGGAACCTCCTACGGTGCTTTTCTCGGCCCTAGCAGACTGCAATTCAAAACATGCTAAACGTCCAGCAATAACTCCCAAAGTAAAGATGCTAGGCCTGAAAGGCATAGCTTGTCTGAAACCTCCTAACAGGACACACGAGCAAACCCTTTCACTTTGGCTCTCAGCTTTTTCCTTTGCTTGGAAAGAGGGAACATGCCTGGAACCTCCTACGGTGCTTTTCTCGGCCCTAGCAGACTGCAGCTCAAAACATGCTAAACGTCCAGCAATAACTCCCAAAGTATAGAAGCTAGGCCTGAAAGGCATAGCTTGTCTGAAACCTCCTAACATGACACACGAGCAGCCCCTGTCACTTTGGTTCTCAGCCTTTTCCTTTGCCTGGAAAGAGGGAACATGCCTGGAACCTCCTACGGTGCTTTTCTCGGCCCTAGCAGACTGCAGTTCTAAACATGCTAAACGTCCAGCAATAACTCCCAAAGTAAAGAAGCTAGGCCTGAAAGGCATAGCTTGTCTGAAAACTCCTAACAGGACACACGAGCAGCCCCTGTCACTTTGGCTCTCAGCCTTTTCCTTTGCCTGGAAAGAGGGAACATGCCTGGAACCTCCTACGGTGCTTTTCTCGGCCCTAGCAGACTGCAGTTCAAAACATGCTAAACGTCCAGCAATAACTCCCAAAGTAAAGAAGCTAGGCCTGAAAGGCATAGCTTGTCTGAAACCTCCTAACAGGACACACGAGCAGACCCTGTCACTTTGGCTCTCAGCCTTTTCCTTTGCCTGGAAAGAGGGAACATGCCTGGAACCTCCTACGGTGCTTTTCTCGGCCCTAGCAGACTGCAGTTCAAAACATGCTAAACGTCCAGCAATAACTCCCAAAGTAAAGAAGCTAGGCATGAAAGGCATAGCTTGTCCTGTTAGGAGGTTTCAGACAAGCTAGGCCTGAAAGGCATAGCTTGTCTGAAACCTCCTAACAGGACACACGAGCAGACCCTGTCACTTTGGCTCTCAGCCTTTTCCTTTGCCTGGAAAGAGGGAACATTCCTGGAACCTCCTACGGTGCTTTTCTCGGCCCTAGCAGACTGCAGTTCAAAACATGCTAAACGTCCAGCAATAACTCCCAAAGTAAAGAAGCTAGGCCTGAAAGGCATAGCTTGTCTGAAACCTCCTAACAGGACACACGAGCAGCCCCTGTCACTTTGGCTCTCAGCCTTTTCCTTTGCCTGGAAAGAGGGAACATGCCTGGAACCTCCTACGGTGCTTTTCTCGGCCCTAGCAGACTGCAGTTCAAAACATGCTAAACGTCCAGCAATAACTCCCAAAGTAAAGAAGCTAGGCCTGAAAGGCATAGCTTGTCTGAAACCTCCTAACAGGACACACGAGCAGCCCCTGTCACTTTGGCTCTCAGCCTTTTCCTTTGCCTGGAAAGAGGGAACATGCCTGGAACCTCCTACGGTGCTTTTCTCGGCCCTAGCAGACTGCAGTTCAAAACATGCTAAACGTCCAGCAATAACTCCCAAAGTAAAGAAGCGAGGCCTGAAAGGCATAGCTTGTCTGAAACCTCCTAACAGGACACACGAGCAGCCCCTGTCACTTTGGCTCTCAGCCTTTTCCTTTGCCTGGAAAGAGGGAACATGCCTGGAACCTCCTACGGTGCTTTTCTCGGCCCTAGCAGACTGCAGTTCAAAACATGCTAAACGTCCAGCAATAACTCCCAAAGTAAAGAAGCTAGGCCTGAAAGGCATAGCTTGTCTGAAACCTCCTAACATGACACACGAGCAGCCCCTGTTACTTTGGCTCTCAGCCTTTTCCTTTGCCTGGAAAGAGGGAACATGCCTGGAACCTCCTACGGTGCTTTTCTCGGCCCTAGCAGACTGCAGTTCAAAACATGCTAAACGTCCAGCAATAACTCCCAAAGTAAAGAAGCTAGGCCTGAAAGGCATAGCTTGTCTGAAACCTCCTAACAGGACACCCGAGCAGCCCCTGTCACTTTGGCTCTCCGCCTTTTCCTTTGCCTGGAAAGAGGGAACATGCCTGGAACCTCCTACGGTGCTTTTCTCGGCCCTAGCAGACTGCAGTTCAAAACATGCTAAACGTCCAGCAATAACTCCCAAAGTAAAGAAGCTAGGCATGAAAGGCATAGCCTGTCCTGTTAGGAGGTTTCAGACAAGCTAGGCCTGAAAGGCATAGCTTGTCTGAAACCTCCTAACAGGACACACGAGCAGACCCTGTCACTTTGGCTGTCAGCCTTTTCCTTTGCCTGGAAAGAGGGAACATGCCTGGAACCTCCTACGGTGCTTTTCTCGGCCCTAGCAGACTGCAGTTCAAAACATGCTAAACGTCCAGCAATAACTCCCAAAGTAAAGAAGCTAGGCCTGAAAGGCATAGCTTGTCTGAAACCTCCTAACAGGACACACGAGCAGCCCCTGTCACTTTGGCTCTCAGCCTTTTCCTTTGCCTGGAAAGAGGGAACATGCCTGGAACCTCCTACGGTGCTTTTCTCGGCCCTAGCAGACTGCAGTTCAAAACATGCTAAACGTCCAGCAATAACTCCCAAAGTAAAGAAGCTAGGCCTGAAAGGCATAGCTTGTCTGAAACCTCCTAACATGACACACGAGCAGCCCCTGTCACTTTGGTTCTCAGCCTTTTCCTTTGCCTGGAAAGAGGGAACATGCCTGGAACCTCCTACGGTGCTTTTCTCGGCCCTAGCAGACTGCAGTACAAAACATGCTAAACGTCCAGCAATAACTCCCAAAGTAAAGAAGCTAGGCCTGAAAGGCATAGCTTGTCTGAAACCTCCTAACAGGACACACGAGCAGACCCTGTCACTTTGGCTCTCAGCCTTTTCCTTTGCCTGGAAAGAGGGAACATGCCTGGAACCTCCTACGGTGCTTTTCTCGGCCCTAGCAGACTGCAGTTCAAAACATGCTAAACGTCCAGCAATAACTCCCAAAGTAAAGAAGCTAGGCCTGAAAGGCATAGCTTGTCTGAAACCTCCTAACAGGACACACAAGCAGACCCTGTCACTTTGGCTCTCAGCCTTTTCCTTTGCCTGGAAAGAGGGAACATGCCTGGAACCTCCTACGGTGCTTTTCTCGGCCCTAGCAGACTGCAATTCAAAACATGCTAAACGTCCAGCAATAACTCCCAAAGTAAAGAAGCTAGGCCTGAAAGGCATAGCTTGTCTGAAACCTCCTAACAGGACACATGAGCAAACCCTTTCACTTTGGCTCTCAGCTTTTTCCTTTGCTTGGAAAGAGGGAACATGCCTAGAACATCCTACGGTGCTTTTCTCGGCCCTAGCAGACTGCAGCTCAAAATATGCTAAACGTCCAGCAATAACTCCCAAAGTAAAGAAGCTAGGCCTGAAAGGCATAGCTTGTCTGAAACCTCCTAACAGGACACCCGAGCAGCCCCTGTCACTTTGGCTCTCAGCCTTTTCCTTTGCCTGGAAAGAGGGAACATGCCTGGAACCTCCTACGGTGCTTTTCTCGGCCCTAGCAGACTGCAGTACAAAACATGCTAAACGTCCAGCAATAACTCCCAAAGTAAAGAAGCTAGGCCTGAAAGGCATAGCTTGTCTGAAACCTCCTAACAGGACACACGAGCAGACCCTGTCACTTTGGCTCTCAGCCTTTTCCTTTGCCTGGAAAGAGGGAACATGCCTGGAACCTCCTACGGTGCTTTTCTCGGCCCTAGCAGACTGCAGTTCAAAACATGCTAAACGTCCAGCAATAACTCCCAAAGTAAAGAAGCTAGGCCTGAAAGGCATAGCTTGTCTGAAACCTCCTAACAGGACACACAAGCAGACCCTGTCACTTTGGCTCTCAGCCTTTTCCTTTGCCTGGAAAGAGGGAACATGCCTGGAACCTCCTACGGTGCTTTTCTCGGCCCTAGCAGACTGCAATTCAAAACATGCTAAACGTCCAGCAATAACTCCCAAAGTAAAGAAGCTAGGCCTGAAAGGCATAGCTTGTCTGAAACCTCCTAACAGGACACATGAGCAAACCCTTTCACTTTGGCTCTCAGCTTTTTCCTTTGCTTGGAAAGAGGGAACATGCCTGGAACATCCTACGGTGCTTTTCTCGGCCCTAGCAGACTGCAGCTCAAAATATGCTAAACGTCCAGCAATAACTCCCAAAGTAAAGAAGCTAGGCCTGAAAGGCATAGCTTGTCTGAAACCTCCTAACAGGACACCCGAGCAGACCCTGTCACTTTGGCTCTCAGCCTTTTCCTTTGCCTGGAAAGAGGGAACATGCCTGGAACCTCCTACGGTGCTTTTCTCGGCCCTAGCAGACTGCAGTTCAAAACATGCTAAACGTCCAGCAATAACTCCCAAAGTAAAGAAGCTAGGCCTGAAAGGCATAGCTTGTCTGAAACCTCCTAACATGACACACGAGCAGCCCCTGTCACTTTGGTTCTCAGCCTTTTCCTTTGCCTGGAAAGAGGGAACATGCCTGGAACATCCTACGGTGCTTTTCTCGGCCCTAGCAGACTGCAGTTCAAAACATGCTAAACGTCCAGCAATAACTCCCAAAGTAAAGAAGCTAGGCATGAAAGGCATAGCTTGTCCTGTTAGGAGGATTCAGACAAGCTAGGCATGAAAGGCATAGCCTGTCCTGTTAGGAGGTTTCAGACAAGCTAGGCCTGAAAGGCATAGCTTGTCTGAAACCTCCTAACAGGACACACGAGCAGACCCTGTCACTTTGGCTCTCAGCCTTTTCCTTTGCCTGGAAAGAGGGAACATGCCTGGAACCTCCTACGGTGCTTTTCTCGGCCCTAGCAGACTGCAGTTCAAAACATGCTAAACGTCCAGCAATAACTCCCAAAGTAAAGAAGCTAGGCCTGAAAGGCATAGCTTGTCTGAAACCTCCTAACAGGACACACGAGCAGACCCTGTCACTTTGGCTCTCAGCCTTTTCCTTTGCCTGGAAAGAGGGAACATGCCTGGAACCTCCTACGGTGCTTTCCTCGGCCCTAGCAGACTGCAGTTCAAATTATGCTAAACGTCCAGCAATAACTCCCAAAGTAAAGAAGCTAGGCCTGAATGGCATAGCTTGTCTGAAACCTCCTAACAGGACACACAAGCAGACCCTGTCACTTTGGCTCTCAGCCTTTTCCTTTGCCTGGAAAGAGGGAACATGCCTGGAACCTCCTACGGTGCTTTTCTCGGCCCTAGCGGACTGCAATTCAAAACATGCTAAACGTCCAGCAATAACTCCCAAAGTAAAGATGCTAGGCCTGAAAGGCATAGCTTGTCTGAAACCTCCTAACAGGACACACGAGCAAACCCTTTCACTTTGGCTCTCAGCTTTTTCCTTTGCTTGGAAAGAGGGAACATGCCTGGAACCTCCTACGGTGCTTTTCTCGGCCCTAGCAGACTGCAGCTCAAAACATGCTAAACGTCCAGCAATAACTCCCAAAGTATAGAAGCTAGGCCTGAAAGGCATAGCTTGTCTGAAACCTCCTAACAGGACACACGAGCAGCCCCTGTCACTTTGGCTCTCAGCCTTTTCCTTTGCCTGGAAAGAGGGAACATGCCTGGAACCTCCTACGGTGCTTTTCTCGGCCCTAGCAGACTGCAGTTCAAAACATGCTAAACGTCCAGCAATAACTCCCAAAGTAAAGAAGCTAGGCCTGAAAGGCATAGCTTGTCTGAAACCTCCTAACAGGACACATGAGCAGCACCTGTCACTTTGGCTCTCAGCCTTTTCCTTTGCCTGGAAAGAGGGAACATGCCTGGAACCTCCTACGGTGCTTTTCTCGGCCCTAGCAGACTGCAGTTCAAAACATGCTAAACGTCCAGCAATAACTCCCAAAGTAAAGAAGCTAGGCCTGAAAGGCATAGCTTGTCTGAAACCTCCTAACAGGACACACAAGCAGACCCTGTCACTTTGGCTCTCAGCCTTTTCCTTTGCCTGGAAAGAGGGAACATGCCTGGAACCTCCTACGGTGCTTTTCTCGGCCCTAGCAGACTGCAATTCAAAACATGCTAAACGTCCAGCAATAACTCCCAAAGTAAAGAAGCTAGGCCTGAAAGGCATAGCTTGTCTGAAACCTCCTAACAGGACACATGAGCAAACCCTTTCACTTTGGCTCTCAGCTTTTTCCTTTGCTTGGAAAGAGGGAACATGCCTAGAACATCCTACGGTGCTTTTCTCGGCCCTAGCAGACTGCAGCTCAAAATATGCTAAACGTCCAGCAATAACTCCCAAAGTAAAGAAGCTAGGCCTGAAAGGCATAGCTTGTCTGAAACCTCCTAACAGGACACCCGAGCAGCCCCTGTCACTTTGGCTCTCAGCCTTTTCCTTTGCCTGGAAAGAGGGAACATGCCTGGAACCTCCTACGGTGCTTTTCTCGGCCCTAGCAGACTGCAGTACAAAACATGCTAAACGTCCAGCAATAACTCCCAAAGTAAAGAAGCTAGGCCTGAAAGGCATAGCTTGTCTGAAACCTCCTAACAGGACACACGAGCAGACCCTGTCACTTTGGCTCTCAGCCTTTTCCTTTGCCTGGAAAGAGGGAACATGCCTGGAACCTCCTACGGTGCTTTTCTCGGCCCTAGCAGACTGCAGTTCAAAACATGCTAAACGTCCAGCAATAACTCCCAAAGTAAAGAAGCTAGGCCTGAAAGGCATAGCTTGTCTGAAACCTCCTAACAGGACACACAAGCAGACCCTGTCACTTTGGCTCTCAGCCTTTTCCTTTGCCTGGAAAGAGGGAACATGCCTGGAACCTCCTACGGTGCTTTTCTCGGCCCTAGCAGACTGCAATTCAAAACATGCTAAACGTCCAGCAATAACTCCCAAAGTAAAGAAGCTAGGCCTGAAAGGCATAGCTTGTCTGAAACCTCCTAACAGGACACATGAGCAAACCCTTTCACTTTGGCTCTCAGCTTTTTCCTTTGCTTGGAAAGAGGGAACATGCCTGGAACATCCTACGGTGCTTTTCTCGGCCCTAGCAGACTGCAGCTCAAAATATGCTAAACGTCCAGCAATAACTCCCAAAGTAAAGAAGCTAGGCCTGAAAGGCATAGCTTGTCTGAAACCTCCTAACAGGACACCCGAGCAGACCCTGTCACTTTGGCTCTCAGCCTTTTCCTTTGCCTGGAAAGAGGGAACATGCCTGGAACCTCCTACGGTGCTTTTCTCGGCCCTAGCAGACTGCAGTTCAAAACATGCTAAACGTCCAGCAATAACTCCCAAAGTAAAGAAGCTAGGCCTGAAAGGCATAGCTTGTCTGAAACCTCCTAACATGACACACGAGCAGCCCCTGTCACTTTGGTTCTCAGCCTTTTCCTTTGCCTGGAAAGAGGGAACATGCCTGGAACATCCTACGGTGCTTTTCTAGGCCCTAGCAGACTGCAGTTCAAAACATGCTAAACGTCCAGCAATAACTCCCAAAGTAAAGAAGCTAGGCATGAAAGGCATAGCTTGTCCTGTTAGGAGGATTCAGACAAGCTAGGCATGAAAGGCATAGCCTGTCCTGTTAGGAGGTTTCAGACAAGCTAGGCCTGAAAGGCATAGCTTGTCTGAAACCTCCTAACAGGACACACGAGCAGACCCTGTCACTTTGGCTCTCAGCCTTTTCCTTTGCCTGGAAAGAGGGAACATGCCTGGAACCTCCTACGGTGCTTTTCTCGGCCCTAGCAGACTGCAGTTCAAAACATGCTAAACGTCCAGCAATAACTCCCAAAGTAAAGAAGCTAGGCCTGAAAGGCATAGCTTGTCTGAAACCTCCTAACAGGACACACGAGCAGACCCTGTCACTTTGGCTCTCAGCCTTTTCCTTTGCCTGGAAAGAGGGAACATGCCTGGAACCTCCTACGGTGCTTTTCTCGGCCCTAGCAGACTGCAGTTCAAATTATGCTAAACGTCCAGCAATAACTCCCAAAGTAAAGAAGCTAGGCCTGAATGGCATAGCTTGTCTGAAACCTCCTAACAGGACACACAAGCAGACCCTGTCACTTTGGCTCTCAGCCTTTTCCTTTGCCTGGAAAGAGGGAACATGCCTGGAACCTCCTACGGTGCTTTTCTCGGCCCTAGCAGACTGCAATTCAAAACATGCTAAACGTCCAGCAATAACTCCCAAAGTAAAGATGCTAGGCCTGAAAGGCATAGCTTGTCTGAAACCTCCTAACAGGACACACGAGCAAACCCTTTCACTTTGGCTCTCAGCTTTTTCCTTTGCTTGGAAAGAGGGAACATGCCTGGAACCTCCTACGGTGCTTTTCTCGGCCCTAGCAGACTGCAGCTCAAAACATGCTAAACGTCCAGCAATAACTCCCAAAGTATAGAAGCTAGGCCTGAAAGGCATAGCTTGTCTGAAACCTCCTAACAGGACACACGAGCAGCCCCTGTCACTTTGGCTCTCAGCCTTTTCCTTTGCCTGGAAAGAGGGAACATGCCTGGAACCTCCTACGGTGCTTTTCTCGGCCCTAGCAGACTGCAGTTCAAAACATGCTAAACGTCCAGCAATAACTCCCAAAGTAAAGAAGCTAGGCCTGAAAGGCATAGCTTGTCTGAAACCTCCTAACAGGACACATGAGCAGCACCTGTCACTTTGGCTCTCAGCCTTTTCCTTTGCCTGGAAAGAGGGAACATGCCTGGAACCTCCTACGGTGCTTTTCTCGGCCCTAGCAGACTGCAGTTCAAAACATGCTAAACGTCCAGCAATAACTCCCAAAGTAAAGAAGCTAGGCATGAAAGGCATAGCTTGTCTGAAACCTCCTAACATGACACACGAGCAGCCCCTGTCACTTTGGTTCTCAGCCTTTATCTTTGCCTGGAAAGAGGGAACATGCCTGGAACCTCCTACGGTGCTTTTCTCGGCCCTAGCAGACTGCAGTTCAAAACATGCTAAACGTCCAGCAATAACTCCCAAAGTAAAGAAGCTAGGCCTGAAAGGCATAGCTTGTCTGAAACCTCCTATCAGGACACCCGAGCAGGCCCTGTCACTTTGGCTCTCAGCCTTTTCCTTTGCCTGGAAAGAGGGAACATGCCTGGAACCTCCTATGGTGCTTTTCTCAGCCCTAGCAGACTGCAGTTCAAAACATGCTAAACGTCCAGCAATAACTCCCAAAGTAAAGAAGCTAGGCCTGAAAGGCATAGCTTGTCTGAAACCTCCTAACAGGACACACGAGCAGACCCTGTCACTTTGGCTCTCAGCCTTTTCCTTTGCCTGGAAAGAGGGAACATGCCTGGAACCTCCTACGGTGCTTTTCTCGGCCCTAGCAGACTGCAGTTCAAAACATGCTAAACGTCCAGCAATAACTCCCAAAGTAAAGAAGCTAGGCCTGAAAGGCATAGCTTGTCTGAAACCTCCTAACAGGACACACGAGCAGCCCCTGTCACTTTGGCTCTCAGCCTTTTCCTTTGCCTGGAAAGAGGGAACATGCCTGGAACCTCCTACGGTGCTTTTCTCGGGCCTAGCAGACTGCAGTTCAAAACATGCTAAACGTCCAGCAATAACTCCCAAAGTAAAGAAGCTAGGCCTGAAAGGCATAGCTTGTCTGAAACCTCCTAACAGGACACACGAGCAGCCCCTGTCACTTTGGCTCTCAGCCTTTTCCTTTGCCTGGAAAGAGGGAACATGCCTGGAACCTCCTACGGTGCTTTTCTCGGGCCTAGCAGACTGCAGTTCAAAACATGCTAAATGTCCAGCAATAACTCCCAAAGTAAAGAAGCTAGGCCTGAAAGGCATAGCTTGTCTGAAACCTCCTAACAGGACACACGAGCAGACCCTGTCACTTTGGCTCTCAGCCTTTTCCTTTGCCTGGAAAGAGGGAACATGCCTGGAACCTCCTACGGTGCTTTTCTCGGCCCTAGCAGACTGCAGTTCAAAACATGCTAAACGTCCAGCAATAACTCCCAAAGTATAGAAGCTAGGCCTGAAAGGCATAGCTTGTCTGAAACCTCCTAACAGGACACACGAGCAGCCCCTGTCACTTTGGCTCTCAGCCTTTTCCTTTGCCTGGAAAGAGGGAACATGCCTGGAACCTCCTACGGTGCTTTTCTCGGCCCTAGCAGACTGCAGTTCAAAACATGCTAAACGTCCAGCAATAACTCCCAAAGTAAAGAAGCTAGGCCTGAAAGGCATAGCTTGTCTGAAACCTCCTAACAGGACACACGAGCAGACCCTGACACTTTGGCTCTCAGCCTTTTCCTTTGCCTGGAAAGAGGGAACATGCCTGGAACCTCCTACGGTGCTTTTCTCGGCCCTAGCAGACTGCAGTTCAAAACATGCTAAACGTCCAGCAATAACTCCCAAAGTAAAGAAGCTAGGCCTGAAAGGCATAGCTTGTCTGAAACCTCCTAACAGGACACACGAGCAGACCCTGTCACTTTGGCTCTCAGCCTTTTCCTTTGCCTGGAAAGAGGGAACATGCCTGGAACCTCCTACGGTGCTTTACTCGGCCCTAGCAGACTGCAATTCAAAACATGCTAAACGTCCAGCAATAACTCCCAAAGTAAAGATGCTAGGCCTGAAAGGCATAGCTTGTCTGAAACCTCCTAACAGGACACACGAGCAAACCCTTTCACTTTGGCTCTCAGCTTTTTCCTTTGCTTGGAAAGAGGGAACATGCCTGGAACCTCCTACGGTGCTTTTCTCGGCCCTAGCAGACTGCAGCTAAAAACATACTAAACGTCCAGCAATAACTCCCAAAGTAAAGAAGCTAGGCCTGAAAGGCATAGCTTGTCTGAAACCTCCTAACAGGACACACGAGCAGACCCTGTCACTTTGGCTCTCAGCCTTTTCCTTTGCCTGGAAAGAGGGAACATGCCTGGAACCTCCTACGGTGCTTTTCTCGGCCCTAGCAGACTGCAGTTCAAAACATGCTAAACGTCCAGCAATAATTCCCAAAGTAAAGAAGCTAGGCCTGAAAGGCATAGCTTGTCTGAAACCTCCTAACAGGACACATGAGCAGCACCTGTCACTTTGGCTCTCAGCCTTTTCCTTTGCCTGGAAAGAGGGAACATGCCTGGAACCTCCTACGGTGCTTTTCTCGGCCCTAGCAGACTGCAGTTCAAAACATGCTAAACGTCCAGCAATAACTCCCAAAGTAAAGAAGCTAGGCATGAAAGGCATAGCTTGTCTGAAACCTCCTAACATGACACACGAGCAGCCCCTGTCACATTGGTTCTCAGCCTTTTCCTTTGCCTGGAAAGAGGGAACATGCCTGGAACCTCCTACGGTGCTTTTCTCGGCCCTAGCAGACTGCAATTCAAAACATGCTAAACGTCCAGCAATAACTCCCAAAGTAAAGAAGCTAGGCATGAAAGGCATAGCTTGTCCTGTTAGGAGGTTTCAGACAAGCTAGGCCTGAAAGGCATAGCTTGTCTGAAAGCTCCTAACAGTACACACGAGCAGACCCTGTCACTTTGGCTCTCAGCCTTTTCCTTTGCCTGGAAAGAGGGAACATGCCTGGAACCTCCTACGGTGCTTTTCTCGGCCCTAGCAGAATGCAGTTCAAAACATGCTAAACGTCCAGCAATAACTCCCAAAGTAAAGAAGCTAGGCCTGAAAGGCATAGCTTGTCTGAAACCTCCTAACAGGACACCCGAGCAGACCCTGTCACTTTGGCTCTCAGCCTTTTCCTTTGCCTGGAAAGAGGGAACATGCCTGGAACCTCCTACGGTGCTTTTCTCGGCCCTAGCAGACTGCAGTTCAAAACATGCTAAACGTCCAGCAATAACTCCCAAAGTAAAGAAGCTAGGCCTGAAAGGCATAGCTTGTCTGAAACCTCCTAACAGGACACACGAGCAGCCCCTGTCACTTTGGCTCTCAGCCTTTTCCTTTGCCTGGAAAGAGGGAACATGCCTGGAACCTCCTACGGTGCTTTTCTCGGCCCTAGCAGACTGCAGTTCAAAACATGCTAAACGTCCAGCAATAACTCCCAAAGTAAAGAAGCTAGGCCTGAAAGGCATAGCTTGTCTGAAACCTCCTAACAGGACACACGAGCAGCCCCTGTCACTTTGGCTCTCAGCCTTTTCCTTTGCCTGGAAAGAGGGAACATGCCTGGAACCTCCTACGGTGCTTTTCTCGGCCCTAGCAGACTGCAGTTCAAAACATGCTAAACGTCCAGCAATAACTCCCAAAGTAAAGAAGCTAGGCATGAAAGGCATAGCTTGTCTGAAACCTCCTAACAGGACACACGAGCAGACCCTGTCACTTTGGCTCTCAGCCTTTTCCTTTGCCTGGAAAGAGGGAACATGCCTGGAACCTCCTACGGTGCTTTTCTCGGCCCTAGCAGACTGCAGTTCAAAACATGCTAAACGTCCAGCAATAACTCCCAAAGTAAAGAAGCTAGGCATGAAAGGCATAGCTTGTCTGAAACCTCCTAACATGACACACGAGCAGCCCCTGTCACTTTGGCTCTCAGCCTTTTCCTTTGCCTGGAAAGAGGGAACATGCCTGGAACCTCCTACGGTGCTTTTCTCGGCCCTAGCAGACTGCAGTTCAAAACATGCTAAACGTCCAGCAATAACTCCCAAAGTAAAGAAGCTAGGCATGAAAGGCATAGCTTGTCTGAAACCTCCTAACATGACACACGAGCAGCCCCTGTCACTTTGGCTCTCAGCCTTTTCCTTTGCCTGGAAAGAGGGAACATGCCTGGAACCTCCTACGGTGCTTTTCTCGGCCCTAGCAGACTGCAGTTCAAAACATGCTAAACGTCCAGCAATAACTCCCAAAGTAAAGAAGCTAGGCATGAAAGGCATAGCTTGTCCTGTTAGGAGGTTTCAGACAAGCTAGGCCTGAAAGGCATAGCTTGTCTGAAACCTCCTAACAGGACACACGAGCACACCCTGTCACTTTGGCTCTCAGCCTTTTCGTTTGCATGGAAAGAGGGAACATGCCTGCAACCTCCTATGGTGCTTTTCTCGGCCCTAGCAGACTGCAGTTCAAAACATGCTAAACGTCCAGCAATAACTCCCAAAGTAAAGAAGCTAGGCCTGAAAGGCATAGCTTGTCTGAAACCTCCTAACATGACACACGAGCAGCCCCTGTCACTTTGGTTCTCAGCCTTTTCCTTTGCCTGGAAAGAGGGAACATGCCTGGAACCTCCTACTGTGCTTTTCTCGGCCCTAGCAGACTGCAGTTCAAAACATGCTAAACGTCCAGCAATAACTCCCAAAGTAAAGAAGCTAGGCCTGAAAGGCATAGCTTGTCTGAAACCTCCTAACAGGACACACGAGCAGACCCTGTCACTTTGGCTCTCAGCCTTTTCCTTTGCCTGGAAAGAGGGAACATGCCTGGAACCTCCTACGGTGCTTTTCTCGGCCCTAGCAGACTGCAATTCAAAACATGCTAAACGTCCAGCAATAACTCCCAAAATAAAGATGCTAGGCCTGAAAGGCATAGCTTGTCTGAAACCTCCTAACAGGACACACGAGCAAACCCTTTCACTTTGGCTCTCAGCTTTTTCCTTTGCTTGGAAAGAGGGAACATGCCTGGAACCTCCTACGGTGCTTTTCTCGGCCCTAGCAGACTGCAGTTCAAAACATGCTAAACGTCCAGCAATAACTCCCAAAGTAAAGAAGCTAGGCCTGAAAGGCATAGCTTGTCTGAAACCTCCTAACAGGACACCCGAGCAGACCCTGTCACTTTGGCTCTCAGCCTTTTCCTTTGCCTGGAAAGAGGGAACATGCCTGGAACCTCCTACGGTGCTTTTCTCGGCCCTAGCAGACTGCAGTTCAAAACATGCTAAACGTCCAGCAATAACTCCCAAAGTAAAGAAGCTAGGCCTGAAAGGCATAGCTTGTCTGAAACCTCCTAACAGGACACCCGAGCAGACCCTGTCACTTTGGCTCTCAGCCTTTTCCTTTGCCTGGAAAGAGGGAACATGCCTGGAACCTCCTACGGTGCTTTTCTCGGCCCTAGCAGACTGCAGTTCAAAACATGCTAAACGTCCAGCAATAACTCCCAAAGTAAAGAAGCTAGGCCTGAAAGGCATAGCTTGTCTGAAACCTCCTAACAGGACACATGAGCAGCACCTGTCACTTTGGCTCTCAGCCTTTTCCTTTGCCTGGAAAGAGGGAACATGCCTGGAACCTCCTACGGTGCTTTTCTCGGCCCTAGCAGACTGCAGTTCAAAACATGCTAAACGTCCAGCAATAACTCCCAAAGTAAAGAAGCTAGGCCTGAAAGGCATAGCTTGTCTGAAACCTCCTAACAGGACACACGAGCAGCCCCTGTCACTTTGGCTCTCAGCCTTTTCCTTTGCCTGGAAAGAGGGAACATGCCTGGAACCTCCTACGGTGCTTTTCTCGGCCCTAGCAGACTGCAGTTCAAAACATGCTAAACGTCCAGCAATAACTCCCAAAGTAAAGAAGCTAGGCCTGAAAGGCATAGCTTGTCTGAAACCTCCTAACAGGACACATGAGCAGCACCTGTCACTTTGGATCTCAGCCTTTTCCTTTGCCTGGAAAGAGGGAACATGCCTGGAACCTCCTACGGTGCTTTTCTCGGCCCTAGCAGACTGCAGTTCAAAACATGCTAAACGTCCAGCAATAACTCCCAAAGTAAAGAAGCTAGGCATGAAAGGCATAGCTTGTCTGAAACCTCCTAACATGACACACGAGCAGCCCCTGTCACTTTGGTTCTCAGCCTTTATCTTTGCCTGGAAAGAGGGAACATGCCTGGAACCTCCTACGGTGCTTTTCTCGGCCCTAGCAGACTGCAGTTCAAAACATGCTAAACGTCCAGCAATAACTCCCAAAGTAAAGAAGCTAGGCCTGAAAGGCATAGCTTGTCTGAAACCTCCTATCAGGACACCCGAGCAGGCCCTGTCACTTTGGCTCTCAGCCTTTTCCTTTGCCTGGAAAGAGGGAACATGCCTGGAACCTCCTATGGTGCTTTTCTCAGCCCTAGCAGACTGCAGTTCAAAACATGCTAAACGTCCAGCAATAACTCCCAAAGTAAAGAAGCTAGGCCTGAAAGGCATAGCTTGTCTGAAACCTCCTAACAGGACACACGAGCAGACCCTGTCACTTTGGCTCTCAGCCTTTTCCTTTGCCTGGAAAGAGGGAACATGCCTGGAACCTCCTACGGTGCTTTTCTCGGCCCTAGCAGACTGCAGTTCAAAACATGCTAAACGTCCAGCAATAACTCCCAAAGTAAAGAAGCTAGGCCTGAAAGGCATAGCTTGTCTGAAACCTCCTAACAGGACACACGAGCAGCCCCTGTCACTTTGGCTCTCAGCCTTTTCCTTTGCCTGGAAAGAGGGAACATGCCTGGAACCTCCTACGGTGCTTTTCTCGGGCCTAGCAGACTGCAGTTCAAAACATGCTAAACGTCCAGCAATAACTCCCAAAGTAAAGAAGCTAGGCCTGAAAGGCATAGCTTGTCTGAAACCTCCTAACAGGACACACGAGCAGCCCCTGTCACTTTGGCTCTCAGCCTTTTCCTTTGCCTGGAAAGAGGGAACATGCCTGGAACCTCCTACGGTGCTTTTCTCGGGCCTAGCAGACTGCAGTTCAAAACATGCTAAATGTCCAGCAATAACTCCCAAAGTAAAGAAGCTAGGCCTGAAAGGCATAGCTTGTCTGAAACCTCCTAACAGGACACACGAGCAGACCCTGTCACTTTGGCTCTCAGCCTTTTCCTTTGCCTGGAAAGAGGGAACATGCCTGGAACCTCCTACGGTGCTTTTCTCGGCCCTAGCAGACTGCAGTTCAAAACATGCTAAACGTCCAGCAATAACTCCCAAAGTATAGAAGCTAGGCCTGAAAGGCATAGCTTGTCTGAAACCTCCTAACAGGACACACGAGCAGCCCCTGTCACTTTGGCTCTCAGCCTTTTCCTTTGCCTGGAAAGAGGGAACATGCCTGGAACCTCCTACGGTGCTTTTCTCGGCCCTAGCAGACTGCAGTTCAAAACATGCTAAACGTCCAGCAATAACTCCCAAAGTAAAGAAGCTAGGCCTGAAAGGCATAGCTTGTCTGAAACCTCCTAACAGGACACACGAGCAGACCCTGACACTTTGGCTCTCAGCCTTTTCCTTTGCCTGGAAAGAGGGAACATGCCTGGAACCTCCTACGGTGCTTTTCTCGGCCCTAGCAGACTGCAGTTCAAAACATGCTAAACGTCCAGCAATAACTCCCAAAGTAAAGAAGCTAGGCCTGAAAGGCATAGCTTGTCTGAAACCTCCTAACAGGACACACGAGCAGACCCTGTCACTTTGGCTCTCAGCCTTTTCCTTTGCCTGGAAAGAGGGAACATGCCTGGAACCTCCTACGGTGCTTTTCTCGGCCCTAGCAGACTGCAATTCAAAACATGCTAAACGTCCAGCAATAACTCCCAAAGTAAAGATGCTAGGCCTGAAAGGCATAGCTTGTCTGAAACCTCCTAACAGGACACACGAGCAAACCCTTTCACTTTGGCTCTCAGCTTTTTCCTTTGCTTGGAAAGAGGGAACATGCCTGGAACCTCCTACGGTGCTTTTCTCGGCCCTAGCAGACTGCAGCTCAAAACATACTAAACGTCCAGCAATAACTCCCAAAGTAAAGAAGCTAGGCCTGAAAGGCATAGCTTGTCTGAAACCTCCTAACAGGACACACGAGCAGACCCTGTCACTTTGGCTCTCAGCCTTTTCCTTTGCCTGGAAAGAGGGAACATGCCTGGAACCTCCTACGGTGCTTTTCTCGGCCCTAGCAGACTGCAGTTCAAAACATGCTAAACGTCCAGCAATAATTCCCAAAGTAAAGAAGCTAGGCCTGAAAGGCATAGCTTGTCTGAAACCTCCTAACAGGACACATGAGCAGCACCTGTCACTTTGGCTCTCAGCCTTTTCCTTTGCCTGGAAAGAGGGAACATGCCTGGAACCTCCTACGGTGCTTTTCTCGGCCCTAGCAGACTGCAGTTCAAAACATGCTAAACGTCCAGCAATAACTCCCAAAGTAAAGAAGCTAGGCATGAAAGGCATAGCTTGTCTGAAACCTCCTAACATGACACACGAGCAGCCCCTGTCACATTGGTTCTCAGCCTTTTCCTTTGCCTGGAAAGAGGGAACATGCCTGGAACCTCCTACGGTGCTTTTCTCGGCCCTAGCAGACTGCAATTCAAAACATGCTAAACGTCCAGCAATAACTCCCAAAGTAAAGAAGCTAGGCATGAAAGGCATAGCTTGTCCTGTTAGGAGGTTTCAGACAAGCTAGGCCTGAAAGGCATAGCTTGTCTGAAAGCTCCTAACAGTACACACGAGCAGACCCTGTCACTTTGGCTCTCAGCCTTTTCCTTTGCCTGGAAAGAGGGAACATGCCTGGAACCTCCTACGGTGCTTTTCTCGGCCCTAGCAGAATGCAGTTCAAAACATGCTAAACGTCCAGCAATAACTCCCAAAGTAAAGAAGCTAGGCCTGAAAGGCATAGCTTGTCTGAAACCTCCTAACAGGACACCCGAGCAGACCCTGTCACTTTGGCTCTCAGCCTTTTCCTTTGCCTGGAAAGAGGGAACATGCCTGGAACCTCCTACGGTGCTTTTCTCGGCCCTAGCAGACTGCAGTTCAAAACATGCTAAACGTCCAGCAATAACTCCCAAAGTAAAGAAGCTAGGCCTGAAAGGCATAGCTTGTCTGAAACCTCCTAACAGGACACACGAGCAGCCCCTGTCACTTTGGCTCTCAGCCTTTTCCTTTGCCTGGAAAGAGGGAACATGCCTGGAACCTCCTACGGTGCTTTTCTCGGCCCTAGCAGACTGCAGTTCAAAACATGCTAAACGTCCAGCAATAACTCCCAAAGTAAAGAAGCTAGGCCTGAAAGGCATAGCTTGTCTGAAACCTCCTAACAGGACACACGAGCAGCCCCTGTCACTTTGGCTCTCAGCCTTTTCCTTTGCCTGGAAAGAGGGAACATGCCTGGAACCTCCTACGGTGCTTTTCTCGGCCCTAGCAGACTGCAGTTCAAAACATGCTAAACGTCCAGCAATAACTCCCAAAGTAAAGAAGCTAGGCATGAAAGGCATAGCTTGTCTGAAACCTCCTAACAGGACACACGAGCAGACCCTGTCACTTTGGCTCTCAGCCTTTTCCTTTGCCTGGAAAGAGGGAACATGCCTGGAACCTCCTACGGTGCTTTTCTCGGCCCTAGCAGACTGCAGTTCAAAACATGCTAAACGTCCAGCAATAACTCCCAAAGTAAAGAAGCTAGGCCTGAAAGGCATAGCTTGTCTGAAACCTCCTAACAGGACACACGAGCAGACCCTGTCACTTTGGCTCTCAGCCTTTTCCTTTGCCTGGAAAGAGGGAACATGCCTGGAACCTCCTACGGTGCTTTTCTCGGCCCTAGCAGACTGCAGTTCAAAACATGCTAAACGTCCAGCAATAACTCCCAAAGTAAAGAAGCTAGGCCTGAAAGGCATAGCTTGTCTGAAACCTCCTAACAGGACACACGAGCAGCCCCTGTCACTTTGGCTCTCAGCCTTTTCCTTTGCCTGGAAAGAGGGAACATGCCTGGAACCTCCTACGGTGCTTTTCTCGGCCCTAGCAGACTGCAGTTCAAAACATGCTAAACGTCCAGCAATAACTCCCAAAGTAAAGCAGCTAGGCCTGAAAGGCATAGCTTGTCTGAAACCTCCTAACAGGACACACGAGCAGACCCTGTCACTTTGGCTCTCAGCCTTTTCCTTTGCCTGGAAAGAGGGAACATGCCTGGAACCTCCTACGGTGCTTTTCTCGGCCCTAGCAGACTGCAGTTCAAAACATGCTAAACGTCCAGCAATAACTCCCAAAGTAAAGAAGCTAGGCATGAAAGGCATAGCTTGTCTGAAACCTCCTAACATGACACACGAGCAGCCCCTGTCACTTTGGCTCTCAGCCTTTTCCTTTGCCTGGAAAGAGGGAACATGCCTGGAACCTCCTACGGTGCTTTTCTCGGCCCTAGCAGACTGCAGTTCAAAACATGCTAAACGTCCAGCAATAACTCCCAAAGTAAAGAAGCTAGGCATGAAAGGCATAGCTTGTCTGAAACCTCCTAACATGACACACGAGCAGCCCCTGTCACTTTGGCTCTCAGCCTTTTCCTTTGCCTGGAAAGAGGGAACATGCCTGGAACCTCCTACGGTGCTTTTCTCGGCCCTAGCAGACTGCAGTTCAAAACATGCTAAACGTCCAGCAATAACTCCCAAAGTAAAGAAGCTAGGCATGAAAGGCATAGCTTGTCCTGTTAGGAGGTTTCAGACAAGCTAGGCCTGAAAGGCATAGCTTGTCTGAAACCTCCTAACAGGACACACGAGCACACCCTGTCACTTTGGCTCTCAGCCTTTTCGTTTGCATGGAAAGAGGGAACATGCCTGCAACCTCCTATGGTGCTTTTCTCGGCCCTAGCAGACTGCAGTTCAAAACATGCTAAACGTCCAGCAATAACTCCCAAAGTAAAGAAGCTAGGCCTGAAAGGCATAGCTTGTCTGAAACCTCCTAACATGACACACGAGCAGCCCCTGTCACTTTGGTTCTCAGCCTTTTCCTTTGCCTGGAAAGAGGGAACATGCCTGGAACCTCCTACTGTGCTTTTCTCGGCCCTAGCAGACTGCAGTTCAAAACATGCTAAACGTCCAGCAATAACTCCCAAAGTAAAGAAGCTAGGCCTGAAAGGCATAGCTTGTCTGAAACCTCCTAACAGGACACACGAGCAGACCCTGTCACTTTGGCTCTCAGCCTTTTCCTTTGCCTGGAAAGAGGGAACATGCCTGGAACCTCCTACGGTGCTTTTCTCGGCCCTAGCAGACTGCAATTCAAAACATGCTAAACGTCCAGCAATAACTCCCAAAGTAAAGAAGCTAGGCCTGAAAGGCATAGCTTGTCTGAAACCTCCTAACAGGACACACGAGCAGCCCCTGTCACTTTGGCTCTCAGCCTTTTCCTTTGCCTGGAAAGAGGGAACATGCCTGGAACCTCCTACGGTGCTTTTCTCGGCCCTAGCAGACTGCAGTTCAAAACATGCTAAACGTCCAGCAATAACTCCCAAAGTAAAGCAGCTAGGCCTGAAAGGCATAGCTTGTCTGAAACCTCCTAACAGGACACACGAGCAGACCCTGTCACTTTGGCTCTCAGCCTTTTCCTTTGCCTGGAAAGAGGGAACATGCCTGGAACCTCCTACGGTGCTTTTCTCGGCCCTAGCAGACTGCAGTTCAAAACATGCTAAACGTCCAGCAATAACTCCCAAAGTAAAGAAGCTAGGCATGAAAGGCATAGCTTGTCTGAAACCTCCTAACATGACACACGAGCAGCCCCTGTCACTTTGGCTCTCAGCCTTTTCCTTTGCCTGGAAAGAGGGAACATGCCTGGAACCTCCTACGGTGCTTTTCTCGGCCCTAGCAGACTGCAGTTCAAAACATGCTAAACGTCCAGCAATAACTCCCAAAGTAAAGAAGCTAGGCATGAAAGGCATAGCTTGTCTGAAACCTCCTAACATGACACACGAGCAGCCCCTGTCACTTTGGCTCTCAGCCTTTTCCTTTGCCTGGAAAGAGGGAACATGCCTGGAACCTCCTACGGTGCTTTTCTCGGCCCTAGCAGACTGCAGTTCAAAACATGCTAAACGTCCAGCAATAACTCCCAAAGTAAAGAAGCTAGGCATGAAAGGCATAGCTTGTCCTGTTAGGAGGTTTCAGACAAGCTAGGCCTGAAAGGCATAGCTTGTCTGAAACCTCCTAACAGGACACACGAGCACACCCTGTCACTTTGGCTCTCAGCCTTTTCGTTTGCATGGAAAGAGGGAACATGCCTGCAACCTCCTATGGTGCTTTTCTCGGCCCTAGCAGACTGCAGTTCAAAACATGCTAAACGTCCAGCAATAACTCCCAAAGTAAAGAAGCTAGGCCTGAAAGGCATAGCTTGTCTGAAACCTCCTAACATGACACACGAGCAGCCCCTGTCACTTTGGTTCTCAGCCTTTTCCTTTGCCTGGAAAGAGGGAACATGCCTGGAACCTCCTACTGTGCTTTTCTCGGCCCTAGCAGACTGCAGTTCAAAACATGCTAAACGTCCAGCAATAACTCCCAAAGTAAAGAAGCTAGGCCTGAAAGGCATAGCTTGTCTGAAACCTCCTAACAGGACACACGAGCAGACCCTGTCACTTTGGCTCTCAGCCTTTTCCTTTGCCTGGAAAGAGGGAACATGCCTGGAACCTCCTACGGTGCTTTTCTCGGCCCTAGCAGACTGCAATTCAAAACATGCTAAACGTCCAGCAATAACTCCCAAAATAAAGATGCTAGGCCTGAAAGGCATAGCTTGTCTGAAACCTCCTAACAGGACACACGAGCAAACCCTTTCACTTTGGCTCTCAGCTTTTTCCTTTGCTTGGAAAGAGGGAACATGCCTGGAACCTCCTACGGTGCTTTTCTCGGCCCTAGCAGACTGCAGTTCAAAACATGCTAAACGTCCAGCAATAACTCCCAAAGTAAAGAAGCTAGGCCTGAAAGGCATAGCTTGTCTGAAACCTCCTAACAGGACACCCGAGCAGACCCTGTCACTTTGGCTCTCAGCCTTTTCCTTTGCCTGGAAAGAGGGAACATGCCTGGAACCTCCTACGGTGCTTTTCTCGGCCCTAGCAGACTGCAGTTCAAAACATGCTAAACGTCCAGCAATAACTCCCAAAGTAAAGAAGCTAGGCCTGAAAGGCATAGCTTGTCTGAAACCTCCTAACAGGACACCCGAGCAGACCCTGTCACTTTGGCTCTCAGCCTTTTCCTTTGCCTGGAAAGAGGGAACATGCCTGGAACCTCCTACGGTGCTTTTCTCGGCCCTAGCAGACTGCAGTTCAAAACATGCTAAACGTCCAGCAATAACTCCCAAAGTAAAGAAGCTAGGCCTGAAAGGCATAGCTTGTCTGAAACCTCCTAACAGGACACATGAGCAGCACCTGTCACTTTGGCTCTCAGCCTTTTCCTTTGCCTGGAAAGAGGGAACATGCCTGGAACCTCCTACGGTGCTTTTCTCGGCCCTAGCAGACTGCAGTTCAAAACATGCTAAACGTCCAGCAATAACTCCCAAAGTAAAGAAGCTAGGCCTGAAAGGCATAGCTTGTCTGAAACCTCCTAACAGGACACACGAGCAGCCCCTGTCACTTTGGCTCTCAGCCTTTTCCTTTGCCTGGAAAGAGGGAACATGCCTGGAACCTCCTACGGTGCTTTTCTCGGCCCTAGCAGACTGCAGTTCAAAACATGCTAAACGTCCAGCAATAACTCCCAAAGTAAAGAAGCTAGGCCTGAAAGGCATAGCTTGTCTGAAACCTCCTAACAGGACACACGAGCAGCCCCTGTCACTTTGGCTCTCAGCCTTTTCCTTTGCCTGGAAAGAGGGAACATGCCTGGAACCTCCTACGGTGCTTTTCTCGGCCCTAGCAGACTGCAGTTCAAAACATGCTAAACGTCCAGCAATAACTCCCAAAGTAAAGAAGCTAGGCATGAAAGGCATAGCTTGTCTGAAACCTCCTAACAGGACACACGAGCAGACCCTGTCACTTTGGCTCTCAGCCTTTTCCTTTGCCTGGAAAGAGGGAACATGCCTGGAACCTCCTACGGTGCTTTTCTCGGCCCTAGCAGACTGCAGTTCAAAACATGCTAAACGTCCAGCAATAACTCCCAAAGTAAAGAAGCTAGGCCTGAAAGGCATAGCTTGTCTGAAACCTCCTAACAGGACACACGAGCAGACCCTGTCACTTTGGCTCTCAGCCTTTTCCTTTGCCTGGAAAGAGGGAACATGCCTGGAACCTCCTACGGTGCTTTTCTCGGCCCTAGCAGACTGCAGTTCAAAACATGCTAAACGTCCAGCAATAACTCCCAAAGTAAAGAAGCTAGGCCTG
Organism: Rallus limicola; assembly: GCA_022605955.1. NCBI lineage: Eukaryota > Metazoa > Chordata > Aves > Gruiformes > Rallidae > Rallus > Rallus limicola. The sequence goes on from JAKCOZ010000129.1 coordinate 651,047, forward strand.
AAAGGCATAGCTTGTCTGAAACCTCCTAACAGGACACACGAGCAGCCCCTGTCACTTTGGCTCTCAGCCTTTTCCTTTGCCTGGAAAGAGGGAACATGCCTGGAACCTCCTACGGTGCTTTTCTCGGCCCTAGCAGACTGCAGTTCAAAACATGCTAAACGTCCAGCAATAACTCCCAAAGTAAAGCAGCTAGGCCTGAAAGGCATAGCTTGTCTGAAACCTCCTAACAGGACACACGAGCAGACCCTGTCACTTTGGCTCTCAGCCTTTTCCTTTGCCTGGAAAGAGGGAACATGCCTGGAACCTCCTACGGTGCTTTTCTCGGCCCTAGCAGACTGCAGTTCAAAACATGCTAAACGTCCAGCAATAACTCCCAAAGTAAAGAAGCTAGGCATGAAAGGCATAGCTTGTCTGAAACCTCCTAACATGACACACGAGCAGCCCCTGTCACTTTGGCTCTCAGCCTTTTCCTTTGCCTGGAAAGAGGGAACATGCCTGGAACCTCCTACGGTGCTTTTCTCGGCCCTAGCAGACTGCAGTTCAAAACATGCTAAACGTCCAGCAATAACTCCCAAAGTAAAGAAGCTAGGCATGAAAGGCATAGCTTGTCTGAAACCTCCTAACATGACACACGAGCAGCCCCTGTCACTTTGGCTCTCAGCCTTTTCCTTTGCCTGGAAAGAGGGAACATGCCTGGAACCTCCTACGGTGCTTTTCTCGGCCCTAGCAGACTGCAGTTCAAAACATGCTAAACGTCCAGCAATAACTCCCAAAGTAAAGAAGCTAGGCATGAAAGGCATAGCTTGTCCTGTTAGGAGGTTTCAGACAAGCTAGGCCTGAAAGGCATAGCTTGTCTGAAACCTCCTAACAGGACACACGAGCACACCCTGTCACTTTGGCTCTCAGCCTTTTCGTTTGCATGGAAAGAGGGAACATGCCTGCAACCTCCTATGGTGCTTTTCTCGGCCCTAGCAGACTGCAGTTCAAAACATGCTAAACGTCCAGCAATAACTCCCAAAGTAAAGAAGCTAGGCCTGAAAGGCATAGCTTGTCTGAAACCTCCTAACATGACACACGAGCAGCCCCTGTCACTTTGGTTCTCAGCCTTTTCCTTTGCCTGGAAAGAGGGAACATGCCTGGAACCTCCTACTGTGCTTTTCTCGGCCCTAGCAGACTGCAGTTCAAAACATGCTAAACGTCCAGCAATAACTCCCAAAGTAAAGAAGCTAGGCCTGAAAGGCATAGCTTGTCTGAAACCTCCTAACAGGACACACGAGCAGACCCTGTCACTTTGGCTCTCAGCCTTTTCCTTTGCCTGGAAAGAGGGAACATGCCTGGAACCTCCTACGGTGCTTTTCTCGGCCCTAGCAGACTGCAATTCAAAACATGCTAAACGTCCAGCAATAACTCCCAAAATAAAGATGCTAGGCCTGAAAGGCATAGCTTGTCTGAAACCTCCTAACAGGACACACGAGCAAACCCTTTCACTTTGGCTCTCAGCTTTTTCCTTTGCTTGGAAAGAGGGAACATGCCTGGAACCTCCTACGGTGCTTTTCTCGGCCCTAGCAGACTGCAGTTCAAAACATGCTAAACGTCCAGCAATAACTCCCAAAGTAAAGAAGCTAGGCCTGAAAGGCATAGCTTGTCTGAAACCTCCTAACAGGACACCCGAGCAGACCCTGTCACTTTGGCTCTCAGCCTTTTCCTTTGCCTGGAAAGAGGGAACATGCCTGGAACCTCCTACGGTGCTTTTCTCGGCCCTAGCAGACTGCAGTTCAAAACATGCTAAACGTCCAGCAATAACTCCCAAAGTAAAGAAGCTAGGCCTGAAAGGCATAGCTTGTCTGAAACCTCCTAACAGGACACCCGAGCAGACCCTGTCACTTTGGCTCTCAGCCTTTTCCTTTGCCTGGAAAGAGGGAACATGCCTGGAACCTCCTACGGTGCTTTTCTCGGCCCTAGCAGACTGCAGTTCAAAACATGCTAAACGTCCAGCAATAACTCCCAAAGTAAAGAAGCTAGGCCTGAAAGGCATAGCTTGTCTGAAACCTCCTAACAGGACACATGAGCAGAACCTGTCACTTTGGCTCTCAGCCTTTTCCTTTGCCTGGAAAGAGGGAACATGCCTGGAACCTCCTACGGTGCTTTTCTCGGCCCTAGCAGACTGCAGTTCAAAACATGCTAAACGTCCAGCAATAACTCCCAAAGTAAAGAAGCTAGGCCTGAAAGGCATAGCTTGTCTGAAACCTCCTAACAGGACACACGAGCAGACCCTGTCACTTTGGCTCTCAGCCTTTTCCTTTGCCTGGAAAGAGGGAACATGCCTGGAACCTCCTACGGTGCTTTTCTCGGCCCTAGCAGACTGCAGTTCAAAACATGCTAAACGTCCAGCAATAACTCCCAAAGTAAAGAAGCTAGGCCTGAAAGGCATAGCTTGTCTGAAACCTCCTAACAGGACACACGAGCAGACCCTGTCACTTTGGCTCTCAGCCTTTTCCTTTGCCTGGAAAGAGGGAACATGCCTGGAACCTCCTACGGTGCTTTTCTCGGCCGTAGCAGACTGCAGTTCAAAACATGTTAAACGTCCAGCAATAACTCCCAAAGTAAAGAAGCTAGGCCTGAAAGGCATAGCTTGTCTGAAACCTCCTAACAGGACACATGAGCAGACCCTGTCACTTTGGCTCTCAGCCTTTTCCTTTGCCTGGAAAGAGGGAACATGCCTGGAACCTCCTACGGTGCTTTTCTCGGCCCTAGCAGACTGCAGTTCAAAACATGCTAAACGTCCAGCAATAACTCCCAAAGTAAAGAAGCTAGGCCTGAAAGGCATAGCTTGTCTGAAACCTCCTAACAGGACACACGAGCAGCCCCTGTCACTTTGGCTCTCAGCCTTTTCCTTTGCCTGGAAAGAGGGAACATGCCTGGAACCTCCTACGGTGCTTTTCTCGGCCCTAGCAGACTGCAGTTCAAAACATGCTAAACGTCCAGCAATAACTCCCAAAGTAAAGAAGCTAGGCCTGAAAGGCATAGCTTGTCTGAAACCTCCTAACAGGACACACGAGCAGCCCCTGTCACTTTGGCTCTCAGCCTTTTCCTTTGCCTGGAAAGAGGGAACATGCCTGGAACCTCCTACGGTGCTTTTCTCGGCCCTAGCAGACTGCAGTTCAAAACATGCTAAATGTCCAGCAATAACTCCCAAAGTAAAGAAGCTAGGCCTGAAAGGCATAGCTTGTCTGAAACCTCCTAACAGGACACACGAGCAGCCCCTGTCACTTTGGCTCTCAGCCTTTTCCTTTGCCTGGAAAGAGGGAACATGCCTGGAACCTCCTACGGTGCTTTTCTCGGCCCTAGCAGACTGCAGTTCAAAACATGCTAAACGTCCAGCAATAACTCCCAAAGTAAAGAAGCTAGGCCTGAAAGGCCTAGCTTGTCTGAAACCTCCTAACAGGACACACGAGCAGACCCTGTCACTTTGGCTCTCAGCCTTTTCCTTTGCCTGGAAAGAGGGAACATGCCTGGAACCTCCTACGGTGCTTTTCTCGGCCCTAGCAGACTGCAATTCAAAACATGCTAAACGTCCAGCAATAACTCCCAAAGTAAAGATGCTAGGCCTGAAAGGCATAGCTTGTCTGAAACCTCCTAACAGGACACACGAGCAAACCCTTTCACTTTGGCTCTCAGCTTTTTCCTTTGCTTGGAAAGAGGGAACATGCCTGGAACCTCCTACTTTGCTTTTCTCGGCCCTAGCAGACTGCAGCTCAAAACATGCTAAACGTCCAGCAATAACTCCCAAAGTAAAGAAGCTAGGCCTGAAAGGCATAGCTTGTCTGAAACCTCCTAAAAGGACACACGAGCAGACCCTGTCACTTTGGCTCTCAGCCTTTTCCTTTGCCTGGAAAGAGGGAACATGCCTGGAACCTCCTACGGTGCTTTTCTCGGCCCTAGCAGACTGCAGTTCAAAACATGCTAAACGTCCAGCAATAACTCCCAAAGTAAAGAAGCTAGGCCTGAAAGGCATAGCTTGTCTGAAACCTCCTAACAGGACACATGAGCAGCACCTGTCACTTTGGCTCTCAGCCTTTTCCTTTGCCTGGAAAGAGGGAACATGCCTGGAACCTCCTACGGTGCTTTTCTCGGCCCTAGCAGACTGCAGTTCAAAACATGCTAAACGTCCAGCAATAACTCCCAAAGTAAAGAAGCTAGGCCTGAAAGGCATAGCTTGTCTGAAACCTCCTAACAGGACACCCGAGCAGACCCTGTCACTTTGGCTCTCAGCCTTTTCCTTTGCCTGGAAAGAGGGAACATGCCTGGAACCTCCTACGGTGCTTTTCTCGGCCCTAGCAGACTGCAGTTCAAAACATGCTAAACATCCAGCAATAACTCCCAAAGTAAAGAAGCTAGGCATGAAAGGCATAGCTTGTCCTGTTAGGAGGTTTCAGACAAGCTATGCCTTTCAGACCTAGCTTGTCTGAAACCTCCTAACAGGACACACGAGCAGACCCTGTCACTTTGGCTCTCAGCCTTTTCCTTTGCTTGGAAAGAGGGAACATGCCTGGAACCTCCTACGGTGCTTTTCTCGGCCCTAGCAGACTGCAGCTCAAAACATGCTAAACGTCCAGCAATAACTCCCAAAGTAAAGAAGCTAGGCCTGAAAGGCATAGCTTGTCTGAAACCTCCTAACAGGACACACGAGCAGACCCTGTCACTTTGGCTCTCAGCCTTTTCCTTTGCCTGGAAAGAGGGAACATGCCTGGAACCTCCTACGGTGCTTTTCTCGGCCCTAGCAGACTGCAGTTCAAAACATGCTAAACGTCCAGCAATAACTCCCAAAGTAAAGAAGCTAGGCCTGAAAGGCATAGCTTGTCTGAAACCTCCTAACAGGACACATGAGCAGCACCTGTCACTTTGGCTCTCAGCCTTTTCCTTTGCCTGGAAAGAGGGAACATGCCTGGAACCTCCTACGGTGCTTTTCTCGGCCCTAGCAGACTGCAGTTCAAAACATGCTAAACGTCCAGCAATAACTCCCAAAGTAAAGAAGCTAGGCATGAAAGGCATAGCTTGTCTGAAACCTCCTAAGATGACACACGAGCAGCCCCTGTCACTTTGGTTCTCAGCCTTTTCCTTTGCCTGGAAAGAGGGAACATGCCTGGAACCTCCTACGGTGCTTTTCTCGGCCCTAGCAGACTGCAGTTCAAAACATGCTAAACGTCCAGCAATAACTCCCAAAGTAAAGAAGCTAGGCCTGAAAGGCATAGCTTGTCTGAAACCTCCTAACAGGACACACGAGCAGACCCTGTCACTTTGGCTCTCAGCCTTTTCCTTTGCCTGGAAAGAGGGAACATGCCTGGAACCTCCTACGGTGCTTTTCTCGGCCCTAGCAGACTGCAATTCAAAACATGCTAAACGTCCAGCAATAACTCCCAAAGTAAAGATGCTAGGCCTGAAAGGCATAGCTTGTCTGAAACCTCCTAACAGGACACACGAGCAAACCCTTTCACTTTGGCTCTCAGCTTTTTCCTTTGCTTGGAAAGAGGGAACATGCCTGGAACCTCCTACTTTGCTTTTCTCGGCCCTAGCAGACTGCAGTTCAAAACATGCTAAACGTCCAGCAATAACTCCCAAAGTAAAGAAGCTAGGCCTGAAAGGCATATCTTGTCTGAAACCTCCTAACAGGACACACGAGCAGCCCCTGTCACTTTGGCTCTCAGCCTTTTCCTTTGCCTGGAAAGAGGGAACATGCCTGGAACCTCCTACGGTGCTTTTCTCGGCCCTAGCAGACTGCAGTTCAAAACATGCTAAACGTCCAGCAATAACTCCCAAAGTAAAGAAGCTAGGCCTGAAAGGCATAGCTTGTCTGAAACCTCCTAACAGGACACCCGAGCAGACCCTGTCACTTTGGCTCTCAGCCTTTTCCTTTGCCTGGAAAGAGGGAACATGCCTGGAACCTCCTACGGTGCTTTTCTCGGCCCTAGCAGACTGCAGTTCAAAACATGCTAAACGTCCAGCAATAACTCCCAAAGTAAAGAAGCTAGGCCTGAAAGGCATAGCTTGTCTGAAACCTCCTAACAGGACACACGAGCAGCCCCTGTCACTTTGGCTCTCAGCCTTTTCCTTTGCCTGGAAAGAGGGAACATGCCTGGAACCTCCTACGGTGCTTTTCTCGGCCCTAGCAGACTGCAGTTCAAAACATGCTAAACGTCCAGCAATAACTCCCAAAGTAAAGATGCTAGGCCTGAAAGGCATAGCTTGTCTGAAACCTCCTAACAGGACACACGAGCAAACCCTTTCACTTTGGCTCTCAGCTTTTTCCTTTGCTTGGAAAGAGGGAACATGCCTGGAACCTCCTACTTTGCTTTTCTCGGCCCTAGCAGACTGCAGCTCAAAACATGCTAAACGTCCAGCAATAACTCCCAAAGTAAAGAAGCTAGGCCTGAAAGGCATAGCTTGTCTGAAACCTCCTAAAAGGACACACGAGCAGACCCTGTCACTTTGGCTCTCAGCCTTTTCCTTTGCCTGGAAAGAGGGAACATGCCTGGAACCTCCTACGGTGCTTTTCTCGGCCCTAGCAGACTGCAGTTCAAAACATGCTAAACGTCCAGCAATAACTCCCAAAGTAAAGAAGCTAGGCCTGAAAGGCATAGCTTGTCTGAAACCTCCTAACAGGACACATGAGCAGCACCTGTCACTTTGGCTCTCAGCCTTTTCCTTTGCCTGGAAAGAGGGAACATGCCTGGAACCTCCTACGGTGCTTTTCTCGGCCCTAGCAGACTGCAGTTCAAAACATGCTAAACGTCCAGCAATAACTCCCAAAGTAAAGAAGCTAGGCATGAAAGGCATAGCTTGTCCTGTTAGGAGGTTTCAGACAAGCTATGCCTTTCAGACCTAGCTTGTCTGAAACCTCCTAACAGGACACACGAGCAGACCCTGTCACTTTGGCTCTCAGCCTTTTCCTTTGCCTGGAAAGAGGGAACATGCCTGGAACCTCCTACGGTGCTTTTCTCGGCCCTAGCAGACTGCAGTTCAAAACATGCTAAACGTCCAGCAATAACTCCCAAAGTAAAGAAGCTAGGCCTGAAAGGCATAGCTTGTCTGAAACCTCCTAACAGGACACATGAGCAGACCCTGTCACTTTGGCTCTCAGCCTTTTCCTTTGCCTGGAAAGAGGGAACATGCCTGGAACCTCCTACGGTGCTTTTCTCGGCCCTAGCAGACTGCAGTTCAAAACATGCTAAACGTCCAGCAATAACTCCCAAAGTAAAGAAGCTAGGCCTGAAAGGCATAGCTTGTCTGAAACCTCCTAACAGGACACACGAGCAGACCCTGTCACTTTGGCTCTCAGCCTTTTCCTTTGCCTGGAAAGAGGGAACATGCCTGGAACCTCCTACGGTGCTTTTCTCGGCCCTAGCAGACTGCAGTTCAAAACATGCTAAACGTCCAGCAATAACTCCCAAAGTAAAGAAGCTAGGCCTGAAAGGCATAGCTTGTCTGAAACCTCCTAACAGGACACACGAGCAGACCCTGTCACTTTGGCTCTCAGCCTTTTCCTTTGCCTGGAAAGAGGGAACATGCCTGGAACCTCCTACGGTGCTTTTCTCGGCCCTAGCAGACTGCAATTCAAAACATGCTAAACGTCCAGCAATAACTCCCAAAGTAAAGATGCTAGGCCTGAAAGGCATAGCTTGTCTGAAACCTCCTAACAGGACACACGAGCAAACCCTTTCACTTTGGCTCTCAGCTTTTTCCTTTGCTTGGAAAGAGGGAACATGCCTGGAACCTCCTACTTTGCTTTTCTCGGCCCTAGCAGACTGCAGCTCAAAACATGCTAAACGTCCAGCAATAACTCCCAAAGTAAAGAAGCTAGGCCTGAAAGGCATAGCTTGTCTGAAACCTCCTAAAAGGACACACGAGCAGACCCTGTCACTTTGGCTCTCAGCCTTTTCCTTTGCCTGGAAAGAGGGAACATGCCTGGAACCTCCTACGGTGCTTTTCTCGGCCCTAGCAGACTGCAGTTCAAAACATGCTAAACGTCCAGCAATAACTCCCAAAGTAAAGAAGCTAGGCATGAAAGGCATAGCTTGTCTGAAACCTCCTAACAGGACACATGAGCAGCACCTGTCACTTTGGCTCTCAGCCTTTTCCTTTGCCTGGAAAGAGGGAACATGCCTGGAACCTCCTACGGTGCTTTTCTCGGCCCTAGCAGACTGCAGTTCAAAACATGCTAAACGTCCAGCAATAACTCCCAAAGTAAAGAAGCTAGGCCTGAAAGGCATAGCTTGTCTGAAACCTCCTAACAGGACACCCGAGCAGACCCTGTCACTTTGGCTCTCAGCCTTTTCCTTTGCCTGGAAAGAGGGAACATGCCTGGAACCTCCTACGGTGCTTTTCTCGGCCCTAGCAGACTGCAGTTCAAAACATGCTAAACGTCCAGCAATAACTCCCAAAGTAAAGAAGCTAGGCATGAAAGGCATAGCTTGTCCTGTTAGGAGGTTTCAGACAAGCTATGCCTTTCAGACCTAGCTTGTCTGAAACCTCCTAACAGGACACACGAGCAGACCCTGTCACTTTGGCTCTCAGCCTTTTCCTTTGCCTGGAAAGAGGGAACATGCCTGGAACCTCCTACGGTGCTTTTCTCGGCCCTAGCAGACTGCAGTTCAAAACATGCTAAACGTCCAGCAATAACTCCCAAAGTAAAGAAGCTAGGCATGAAAGGCATAGCTTGTCTGAAACCTCCTAACATGACACACGAGCAGCCCCTGTCACTTTGGTTCTCAGCCTTTTCCTTTGCCTGGAAAGAGGGAACATGCCTGGAACCTCCTACGGTGCTTTTCTCGGCCCTAGCAGACTGCAGTTCAAAACATGCTAAACGTCCAGCAATAACTCCCAAAGTAAAGAAGCTAGGCCTGAAAGGCATAGCTTGTCTGAAACCTCCTAACAGGACACACGAGCAGACCCTGTCACTTTGGCTCTCAGCCTTTTCCTTTGCCTGGAAAGAGGGAACATGCCTGGAACCTCCTACGGTGCTTTTCTTGGCCCTAGCAGACTGCAGTTCAAAACATGCTAAACGTCCAGCAATAACTCCCAAAGTAAAGAAGCTAGGACTGAAAGGCATAGCTTGTCTGAAACCTCCTAACAGGACACACGAGCAGACCCTGTCACTTTGGCTCTCAGCCTTTTCCTTTGCCTGGAAAGAGGGAACATGCCTGGAACCTCCTACAGTGCTTTTCTCGGCCCTAGCAGACTGCAGTTCAAAACATGCTAAACGTCCAGCAATAACTCCCAAAGTAAAGAAGCTAGGCCTGAAAGGCATAGCTTGTCTGAAACCTCCTAACAGGACACACGAGCAGACCCTGTCACTTTGGCTCTCAGCCTTTTCCTTTGCCTGGAAAGAGTGAACATGCCTGGAACCTCCTACGGTGCTTTTCTCGGCCCTAGCAGACTGCCGTTCAAAACATGCTAAACGTCCAGCAATAACTCCCAAAGTAAAGAAGCGAGGCCTGAAAGGCATAGCTTGTCTGAAACCTCCTAACAGGACACACGAGCAGACCCTGTCACTTTGGCTCTCAGCCTTTTCCTTTGCCTGGAAAGAGGGAACATGCCTGGAACCTCCTACGGTGCTTTTCTCGGCCCTAGCAGACTGCAGTTCAAAACATGCTAAACGTCCAGCAATAACTCCCAAAGTAAAGAAGCGAGGCCTGAAAGGCATAGCTTGTCTGAAACCTCCTAACAGGACACACGAGCAGACCCTGTCACTTTGGCTCTCAGCCTTTTCCTTTGCCTGGAAAGAGGGAACATGCCTGGAACCTCCTACAGTGCTTTTCTCGGCCCTAGCAGACTGCAGTTCAAAACATGCTAAACGTCCAGCAATAACTCCCAAAGTAAAGAAGCGAGGCCTGAAAGGCATAGCTTGTCTGAAACCTCATCACAGGACACACGAGCAGACCCTGTCACTTTGGCTCTCAGCCTTTTCCTTTGCCTGGAAAGAGGGAACATGCCTGGAACCTCCTACGGTGCTTTTCTCGGCCCTAGCAGACTGCCGTTCAAAACATGCTAAACGTCCAGCAATAACTCCCAAAGTAAAGAAGCTAGGCCTGAAAGGCATAGCTTGTCTGAAACCTCCTAACAGGACACACGAGCAGCCCCTGTCACTTTGGCTCTCAGCCTTTTCCTTTGCCTGGAAAGAGGGAACATGCCTGGAACCTCCTACGGTGCTTTTCTCGGCCCTAGCAGACTGCAGTTCAAAACATGCTAAACGTCCAGCAATAACTCCCAAAGTAAAGAAGCGAGGCCTGAAAGGCATAGCTTGTCTGAAACCTCGTAACAGGACACACGAGCAGCCCCTGTCACTTTGGCTCTCAGCCTTTTCCTTTGCCTGGAAAGAGGGAACATGCCTGGAACCTCCTACGGTGCTTTTCTCGGCCCTAGCAGACTGCAGTTCAAAACATGCTAAACGTCCAGCAATAACTCCCAAAGTAAAGAAGCGAGGCCTGAAAGGCATAGCTTGTCTGAAACCTCCTAACAGGACACACGAGCAGACCCTGTCACTTTGGCTCTCAGCCTTTTCCTTTGCCTGGAAAGAGGGAACATGCCTGGAACCTCCTACGGTGCTTTTCTCGGCCCTAGCAGACTGCAGTTCAAAACATGCTAAACGTCCAGCAATAACTCCCAAAGTAAAGAAGCTAGGCCTGAAAGGCATAGCTTGTCTGAAACCTCCTAACAGGACACACGAGCAGACCCTGTCACTTTGGCTCTCAGCCTTTTCCTTTGCCCCGAAAGAGGGAACATGCCTGGAACCTCCTACGGTGCTTTTCTCGGCCCTAGCAGACTGCAGTTCAAAACATGCTAAACGTCCAGCAATAACTCCCAAAGTAAAGAAGCGAGGCCTGAAAGGCATAGCTTGTCTGAAACCTCCTAACAGGACACACGAGCAGACCCTGTCACTTTGGCTCTCAGCCTTTTCCTTTGCCTGGAAAGAGGGAACATGCCTGGAACCTCCTACGGTGCTTTTCTCGGCCCTAGCAGACTGCAGTTCAAAACATGCTAAACGTCCAGCAATAACTCCCAAAGTAAAGAAGCGAGGCCTTAAAGGCATAGCTTGTCTGAAACCTCCTAACAGGACACACGAGCAGACCCTGTCACTTTGGCTCTCAGCCTTTTCCTTTGCCTGGAAAGAGGGAACATGCCTGGAACCTCCTACGGTGCTTTTCTCGGCCCTAGCAGACTGCAGTTCAAAACATGCTAAACGTCCAGCAATAACTCCCAAAGTAAAGAAGCGAGGCCTGAAAGGCATAGCTTGTCTGAAACCTCCTAACAGGACACACGAGCAGCCCCTGTCACTTTGGCTCTCAGCCTTTTCCTTTGCCTGGAAAGAGGGAACATGCCTGGAACCTCCTACGGTGCTTTTCTCGGCCCTAGCAGACTGCAGTTCAAAACATGCTAAACGTCCAGCAATAACTCCCAAAGTAAAGAAGCTAGGCCTGAAAGGCATAGCTTATCTGAAACCTCCTAACAGGACACACGAGCAGACCCTGTCACTTTGGCTCTCAGCCTTTTCCTTTGCCTGGAAAGAGGGAACATGCCTGGAACCTACTACGGTGCTTTTCTCGGCCCTAGCAGACTGCAGTTCAAAACATGCTAAACGTCCAGCAATAACTCCCAAAGTAAAGAAGCGAGGCCTGAAAGGCATAGCTTGTCTGAAACCTCCTAACAGGACACACGAGCAGACCCTGTCACTTTGGCTCTCAGCCTTTTCCTTTGCCTGGAAAGAGGGAACATGCCTGGAACCTCCTACGGTGCTTTTCTCGGCCCTAGCAGACTGCAGTTCAAAACATGCTAAACGTCCAGCAATAACTCCCAAAGTAAAGAAGCTAGGCCTGAAAGGCATAGCTTGTCTGAAACCTCCTAACAGGACACACGAGCAGACCCTGTCACTTTGGCTCTCAGCCTTTTCCTTTGCCTGGAAAGAGGGAACATGCCTGGAACCTCCTACGGTGCTTTTCTCGGCCCTAGCAGACTGCAGTTCAAAACATGCTAAACGTCCAGCAATAACACCCAAAGTAAAGAAGCGAGGCCTGAAAGGCATAGCTTGTCTGAAACCTCCTAACAGGACACACGAGCAGCCCCTGTCACTTTGGCTCTCAGCCTTTTCCTTTGCCTGGAAAGAGGGAACATGCCTGGAACCTCCTACGGTGCTTTTCTCGGCCCTAGCAGACTGCAGTTCAAAACATGCTAAACGTCCAGCAATAACTCCCAAAGTAAAGAAGCTAGGCCTGAAAGGCATAGCTTGTCTGAAACCTCCTAACAGGACACATGAGCAGCCCCTGTCACTTTGGCTCTCAGCCTTTTCCTTTGCCTGGAAAGAGGGAACATGCCTGGAACCTCCTACGGTGCTTTTTTCGGCCCTAGCAGACTGCAGTTCAAAACATGCTAAACGTCCAGCAATAACTCCCAAAGTAAAGAAGCTAGGCCTGAAAGGCATAGCTTGTCTGAAACCTCCTAACAGGAAACACAAGCAGACCCTGTCACTTTGGCTCTCAGCCTTTTCCTTTGCCTGGAAAGAGGGAACATGCCTGGAACCTCCTACGGTGCTTTTCTCGGACCTAGCAGACTGCAGTTCAAAACATGCTAAACGTCCAGCAATAACTCCCAAAGTAAAGAAGCTAGGCCTGAAAGGCATAGCTTGTCTGAAACCTCCTAACAGGACACACGAGCAGACCCTGTCACTTTGGCTCTCAGCCTTTTCCTTTGCCTGGAAAGAGGGAACATGCCTGGAACCTCCTACGGTGCTTTTCTCGGCCCTAGCAGACTGCAGTTCAAAACATGCTAAACGTCCAGCAATAACTCCCAAAGTAAAGAAGCTAGGACTGAAAGGCATAGCTTGTCTGAAACCTCATCACAGGACACACGAGCAGACCCTGTCACTTTGGCTCTCAGCCTTTTCCTTTGCCTGGAAAGAGGGAACATGCCTGGAACCTCCTACGGTGCTTTTCTCGGCCCTAGCAGACTGCAGTTCAAAACATGCTAAACGTCCAGCAATAACTCCCAAAGTAAAGAAGCTAGGCCTGAAAGGCATAGCTTGTCTGAAACCTCCTAACAGGAAACACAAGCAGACCCTGTCACTTTGGCTCTCAGCCTTTTCCTTTGCCTGGAAAGAGGGAACATGCCTGGAACCTCCTACGGTGCTTTTCTCGGCCCTAGCAGACTGCAGTTCAAAACATGCTAAACGTCCAGCAATAACTCCCAAAGTAAAGAAGCTAGGCCTGAAAGGCATAGCTTGTCTGAAACCTCCTAACAGGACACACGAGCAGCCCCTGTCACTTTGGCTCTCAGCCTTTTCCTTTGCCTGGAAAGAGGGAACATGCCTGGAACCTCCTACGGTGCTTTTCTCGGCCCTAGCAGACTGCAGTTCAAAACATGCTAAACGTCCAGCAATAACTCCCAAAGTAAAGAAGCTAGGCCTGAAAGGCATAGCTTGTCTGAAACCTCATCACAGGACACACGAGCAGACCCTGTCACTTTGGCTCTCAGCCTTTTCCTTTGCCTGGAAAGAGGGAACATGCCTGGAACCTCCTACGGTGCTTTTCTCGGCCCTAGCAGACTGCCGTTCAAAACATGCTAAACGTCCAGCAATAACTCCCAAAGTAAAGAAGCTAGGCCTGAAAGGCATAGCTTGTCTGAAACCTCCTAACAGGACACACGAGCAGACCCTGTCACTTTGGCTCTCAGCCTTTTCCTTTGCCTGGAAAGAGGGAACATGCCTGGAACCTCCTACGGTGCTTTTCTCGGCCCTAGCAGACTGCAGTTCAAAACATGCTAAACGTCCAGCAATAACTCCCAAAGTAAAGAAGCGAGGCCTGAAAGGCATAGCTTGTCTGAAACCTCCTAACAGGACACACGAGCAGACCCTGTCACTTTGGCTCTCAGCCTTTTCCTTTGCCTGGAAAGAGGGAACATGCCTGGAACCTCCTACGGTGCTTTTCTCGGCCCTAGCAGACTGCAGTTCAAAACATGCTAAACGTTCAGCAATACTCCCAAAGTAAAGAAGCTAGGCCTGAAAGGCATAGCTTGTCTGAAACCTCCTAACAGGACACATGAGCAGCCCCTGTCACTTTGGCTCTCAGCCTTTTCCTTTGCCTGGAAAGAGGGAACATGCCTGGAACCTCCTACGGTGCTTTTTTCGGCCCTAGCAGACTGCAGTTCAAAACATGCTAAACGTCCAGCAATAACTCCCAAAGTAAAGAAGCTAGGCCTGAAAGGCATAGCTTGTCTGAAACCTCCTAACAGGAAACACAAGCAGACCCTGTCACTTTGGCTCTCAGCCTTTTCCTTTGCCTGGAAAGAGGGAACATGCCTGGAACCTCCTACGGTGCTTTTCTCGGCCCTAGCAGACTGCAGTTCAAAACATGCTAAACGTCCAGCAATAACTCCCAAAGTAAAGAAGCTAGGCCTGAAAGGCATAGCTTGTCTGAAACCTCCTAACAGGACACACGAGCAGACCCTGTCACTTTGGCTCTCAGCCTTTTCCTTTGCCTGGAAAGAGGGAACATGCCTGGAACCTCCTACGGTGCTTTTCTCGGCCCTAGCAGACTGCAGTTCAAAACATGCTAAACGTCCAGCAATAACTCCCAAAGTAAAGAAGCTAGGACTGAAAGGCATAGCTTGTCTGAAACCTCATCACAGGACACACGAGCAGACCCTGTCACTTTGGCTCTCAGCCTTTTCCTTTGCCTGGAAAGAGGGAACATGCCTGGAACCTCCTACGGTGCTTTTCTCGGCCCTAGCAGACTGCAGTTCAAAACATGCTAAACGTCCAGCAATAACTCCCAAAGTAAAGAAGCTAGGCCTGAAAGGCATAGCTTGTCTGAAACCTCCTAACAGGAAACACGAGCAGACCCTGTCACTTTGGCTCTCAGCCTTTTCCTTTGCCTGGAAAGAGGGAACATGCCTGGAACCTCCTACGGTGCTTTTCTCGGACCTAGCAGACTGCAGTTCAAAACATGCTAAACGTCCAGCAATAACTCCCAAAGTAAAGAAGCTAGGCCTGAAAGGCATAGCTTGTCTGAAACCTCCTAACAGGACACACGAGCAGCCCCTGTCACTTTGGCTCTCAGCCTTTTCCTTTGCCTGGAAAGAGGGAACATGCCTGGAACCTCCTACGGTGCTTTTCTCGGCCCTAGCAGACTGCAGTTCAAAACATGCTAAACGTCCAGCAATAACACCCAAAGTAAAGAAGCGAGGCCTGAAAGGCATAGCTTGTCTGAAACCTCCTAACAGGACACACGAGCAGCCCCTGTCACTTTGGCTCTCAGCCTTTTCCTTTGCCTGGAAAGAGGGAACATGCCTGGAACCTCCTACGGTGCTTTTCTCGGCCCTAGCAGACTGCAGTTCAAAACATGCTAAACGTCCAGCAATAACTCCCAAAGTAAAGAAGCTAGGCCTGAAAGGCATAGCTTGTCTGAAACCTCCTAACAGGACACATGAGCAGCCCCTGTCACTTTGGCTCTCAGCCTTTTCCTTTGCCTGGAAAGAGGGAACATGCCTGGAACCTCCTACGGTGCTTTTTTCGGCCCTAGCAGACTGCAGTTCAAAACATGCTAAACGTCCAGCAATAACTCCCAAAGTAAAGAAGCTAGGCCTGAAAGGCATAGCTTGTCTGAAACCTCCTAACAGGAAACACAAGCAGACCCTGTCACTTTGGCTCTCAGCCTTTTCCTTTGCCTGGAAAGAGGGAACATGCCTGGAACCTCCTACGGTGCTTTTCTCGGACCTAGCAGACTGCAGTTCAAAACATGCTAAACGTCCAGCAATAACTCCCAAAGTAAAGAAGCTAGGCCTGAAAGGCATAGCTTGTCTGAAACCTCCTAACAGGACACACGAGCAGACCCTGTCACTTTGGCTCTCAGCCTTTTCCTTTGCCTGGAAAGAGGGAACATGCCTGGAACCTCCTATGGTGCTTTTCTCGGCCCTAGCAGACTGCAGTTCAAAACATGCTAAACGTCCAGCAATAACTCCCAAAGTAAAGAAGCTAGGACTGAAAGGCATAGCTTGTCTGAAACCTCATCACAGGACACACGAGCAGACCCTGTCACTTTGGCTCTCAGCCTTTTCCTTTGCCTGGAAAGAGGGAACATGCCTGGAACCTCCTACGGTGCTTTTCTCGGCCCTAGCAGACTGCAGTTCAAAACATGCTAAACGTCCAGCAATAACTCCCAAAGTAAAGAAGCTAGGCCTGAAAGGCATAGCTTGTCTGAAACCTCCTAACAGGAAACACAAGCAGACCCTGTCACTTTGGCTCTCAGCCTTTTCCTTTGCCTGGAAAGAGGGAACATGCCTGGAACCTCCTACGGTGCTTTTCTCGGCCCTAGCAGACTGCAGTTCAAAACATGCTAAACGTCCAGCAATAACTCCCAAAGTAAAGAAGCTAGGCCTGAAAGGCATAGCTTGTCTGAAACCTCCTAACAGGACACACGAGCAGCCCCTGTCACTTTGGCTCTCAGCCTTTTCCTTTGCCTGGAAAGAGGGAACATGCCTGGAACCTCCTACGGTGCTTTTCTCGGCCCTAGCAGACTGCAGTTCAAAACATGCTAAACGTCCAGCAATAACTCCCAAAGTAAAGAAGCTAGGCCTGAAAGGCATAGCTTGTCTGAAACCTCATCACAGGACACACGAGCAGACCCTGTCACTTTGGCTCTCAGCCTTTTCCTTTGCCTGGAAAGAGGGAACATGCCTGGAACCTCCTACGGTGCTTTTCTCGGCCCTAGCAGACTGCCGTTCAAAACATGCTAAACGTCCAGCAATAACTCCCAAAGTAAAGAAGCTAGGCCTGAAAGGCATAGCTTGTCTGAAACCTCCTAACAGGACACACGAGCAGACCCTGTCACTTTGGCTCTCAGCCTTTTCCTTTGCCTGGAAAGAGGGAACATGCCTGGAACCTCCTACGGTGCTTTTCTCGGCCCTAGCAGACTGCAGTTCAAAACATGCTAAACGTCCAGCAATAACTCCCAAAGTAAAGAAGCGAGGCCTGAAAGGCATAGCTTGTCTGAAACCTCCTAACAGGACACACGAGCAG
This sequence comes from Rallus limicola, assembly GCA_022605955.1. Taxonomy (NCBI): domain Eukaryota; kingdom Metazoa; phylum Chordata; class Aves; order Gruiformes; family Rallidae; genus Rallus; species Rallus limicola. The sequence goes on from JAKCOZ010000129.1 coordinate 668,109, forward strand.
ACCCTGTCACTTTGGCTCTCAGCCTTTTCCTTTGCCTGGAAAGAGGGAACATGCCTGGAACCTCCTACGGTGCTTTTCTCGGCCCTAGCAGACTGCAGTTCAAAACATGCTAAACGTTCAGCAATACTCCCAAAGTAAAGAAGCTAGGCCTGAAAGGCATAGCTTGTCTGAAACCTCCTAACAGGACACATGAGCAGCCCCTGTCACTTTGGCTCTCAGCCTTTTCCTTTGCCTGGAAAGAGGGAACATGCCTGGAACCTCCTACGGTGCTTTTTTCGGCCCTAGCAGACTGCAGTTCAAAACATGCTAAACGTCCAGCAATAACTCCCAAAGTAAAGAAGCTAGGCCTGAAAGGCATAGCTTGTCTGAAACCTCCTAACAGGAAACACAAGCAGACCCTGTCACTTTGGCTCTCAGCCTTTTCCTTTGCCTGGAAAGAGGGAACATGCCTGGAACCTCCTACGGTGCTTTTCTCGGACCTAGCAGACTGCAGTTCAAAACATGCTAAACGTCCAGCAATAACTCCCAAAGTAAAGAAGCTAGGCCTGAAAGGCATAGCTTGTCTGAAACCTCCTAACAGGACACACGAGCAGACCCTGTCACTTTGGCTCTCAGCCTTTTCCTTTGCCTGGAAAGAGGGAACATGCCTGGAACCTCCTACGGTGCTTTTCTCGGCCCTAGCAGACTGCAGTTCAAAACATGCTAAACGTCCAGCAATAACTCCCAAAGTAAAGAAGCTAGGACTGAAAGGCATAGCTTGTCTGAAACCTCATCACAGGACACACGAGCAGACCCTGTCACTTTGGCTCTCAGCCTTTTCCTTTGCCTGGAAAGAGGGAACATGCCTGGAACCTCCTACGGTGCTTTTCTCGGCCCTAGCAGACTGCAGTTCAAAACATGCTAAACGTCCAGCAATAACTCCCAAAGTAAAGAAGCTAGGCCTGAAAGGCATAGCTTGTCTGAAACCTCCTAACAGGAAACACGAGCAGACCCTGTCACTTTGGCTCTCAGCCTTTTCCTTTGCCTGGAAAGAGGGAACATGCCTGGAACCTCCTACGGTGCTTTTCTCGGACCTAGCAGACTGCAGTTCAAAACATGCTAAACGTCCAGCAATAACTCCCAAAGTAAAGAAGCTAGGCCTGAAAGGCATAGCTTGTCTGAAACCTCCTAACAGGACACACGAGCAGCCCCTGTCACTTTGGCTCTCAGCCTTTTCCTTTGCCTGGAAAGAGGGAACATGCCTGGAACCTCCTACGGTGCTTTTCTCGGCCCTAGCAGACTGCAGTTCAAAACATGCTAAACGTCCAGCAATAACTCCCAAAGTAAAGAAGCTAGGCCTGAAAGGCATAGCTTGTCTGAAACCTCATCACAGGACACACGAGCAGACCCTGTCACTTTGGCTCTCAGCCTTTTCCTTTGCCTGGAAAGAGGGAACATGCCTGGAACCTCCTACGGTGCTTTTCTCGGCCCTAGCAGACTGCAGTTCAAAACATGCTAAACGTCCAGCAATAACTCCCAAAGTAAAGAAGCTAGGCCTGAAAGGCATAGCTTGTCTGAAACCTCCTAACAGGACACACGAGCAGACCCTGTCACTTTGGCTCTCAGCCTTTTCCTTTGCCTGGTAAGAGGGAACATGCCTGGAACCTCCTACGGTGCTTTTCTCGGCCCTAGCAGACTGCAGTTCAAAACATGCTAAACGTCCAGCAATAACTCCCAAAGTAAAGAAGCTAGGCCTGAAAGGCATAGCTTGTCTGAAACCTTCTAACAGGACACACGAGCACACCCTGTCACTTTGGCTCTCAGCCTTTTCCTTTGCCTGGAAAGAGGGAACATGCCTGGAACCTCCTACGGTGCTTTTCTCAGCCCTAGCAGACTGCAGTTCAAAACATGCTAAACGTCCAGCAATAACTCCCAAAGTAAAGAAGCTAGGCCTGAAAGGCATAGCTTGTCTGAAACCACCTAACAGGACACACGAGCAGACCCTGTCACTTTGGCTCTCAGCCTTTTCCTTTGCCTGGAAAGAGGGAACATGCCTGGAACCTCCTACAGTGCTTTTCTCGGCCCTAGCAGACTGCAGTTCAAAACATGCTAAACGTCCAGCAATAACTCCCAAAGTAAAGAAGCTAGGCCTGAAAGGCATAGCTTGTCTGAAACCTCATCACAGGACACACGAGCAGACCCTGTCACTTTGGCTCTCAGCCTTTTCCTTTGCCTGGAAAGAGGGAACATGCCTGGAACCTCCTACGGTGCTTTTCTCGGCCCTAGCAGACTGCCGTTCAAAACATGCTAAACGTCCAGCAATAACTCCCAAAGTAAAGAAGCTAGGCCTGAAAGGCATAGCTTGTCTGAAACCTCCTAACAGGACACACGAGCAGACCCTGTCACTTTGGCTCTCAGCCTTTTCCTTTGCCTGGAAAGAGGGAACATGCCTGGAACCTCCTACGGTGCTTTTCTCGGCCCTAGCAGACTGCAGTTCAAAACATGCTAAACGTCCAGCAATAACTCCCAAAGTAAAGAAGCGAGGCCTGAAAGGCATAGCTTGTCTGAAACCTCCTAACAGGACACACGAGCAGACCCTGTCACTTTGGCTCTCAGCCTTTTCCTTTGCCTGGAAAGAGGGAACATGCCTGGAACCTCCTACGGTGCTTTTCTCGGCCCTAGCAGACTGCAGTTCAAAACATGCTAAACGTCCAGCAATAACACCCAAAGTAAAGAAGCGAGGCCTGAAAGGCATAGCTTGTCTGAAACCTCCTAACAGGACACACGAGCAGCCCCTGTCACTTTGGCTCTCAGCCTTTTCCTTTGCCTGGAAAGAGGGAACATGCCTGGAACCTCCTACGGTGCTTTTCTCGGCCCTAGCAGACTGCAGTTCAAAACATGCTAAACGTCCAGCAATAACTCCCAAAGTAAAGAAGCTAGGCCTGAAAGGCATAGCTTGTCTGAAACCTCCTAACAGGACACATGAGCAGCCCCTGTCACTTTGGCTCTCAGCCTTTTCCTTTGCCTGGAAAGAGGGAACATGCCTGGAACCTCCTACGGTGCTTTTCTCGGCCCTAGCAGACTGCAGTTCAAAACATGCTAAACGTCCAGCAATAACTCCCAAAGTAAAGAAGCGAGGCCTGAAAGGCATAGCTTGTCTGAAACCTCCTAACAGGACACACGAGCAGACCCTGTCACTTTGGCTCTCAGCCTTTTCCTTTGCCTGGAAAGAGGGAACATGCCTGGAACCTCCTACGGTGCTTTTCTCGGCCCTAGCAGACTGCAGTTCAAAACATGCTAAACGTCCAGCAATAACTCCCAAAGTAAAGAAGCTAGGCCTGAAAGGCATAGCTTGTCTGAAACCTCCTAACAGGACACACGAGCAGACCCTGTCACTTTGGCTCTCAGCCTTTTCCTTTGCCTGGAAAGAGGGAACATGCCTGGAACCTCCTACGGTGCTTTTCTCGGCCCTAGCAGACTGCAGTTCAAAACATGCTAAACGTCCAGCAATAACTCCCAAAGTAAAGAAGCTAGGACTGAAAGGCATAGCTTGTCTGAAACCTCATCACAGGACACACGAGCAGACCCTGTCACTTTGGCTCTCAGCCTTTTCCTTTGCCTGGAAAGAGGGAACATGCCTGGAACCTCCTACGGTGCTTTTCTCGGCCCTAGCAGACTGCAGTTCAAAACATGCTAAACGTCCAGCAATAACTCCCAAAGTAAAGAAGCTAGGCCTGAAAGGCATAGCTTGTCTGAAACCTCCTAACAGGAAACACGAGCAGACCCTGTCACTTTGGCTCTCAGCCTTTTCCTTTGCCTGGAAAGAGGGAACATGCCTGGAACCTCCTACGGTGCTTTTCTCGGACCTAGCAGACTGCAGTTCAAAACATGCTAAACGTCCAGCAATAACTCCCAAAGTAAAGAAGCTAGGCCTGAAAGGCATAGCTTGTCTGAAACCTCCTAACAGGACACACGAGCAGCCCCTGTCACTTTGGCTCTCAGCCTTTTCCTTTGCCTGGAAAGAGGGAACATGCCTGGAACCTCCTACGGTGCTTTTCTCGGCCCTAGCAGACTGCAGTTCAAAACATGCTAAACGTCCAGCAATAACTCCCAAAGTAAAGAAGCTAGGCCTGAAAGGCATAGCTTGTCTGAAACCTCATCACAGGACACACGAGCAGACCCTGTCACTTTGGCTCTCAGCCTTTTCCTTTGCCTGGAAAGAGGGAACATGCCTGGAACCTCCTACGGTGCTTTTCTCGGCCCTAGCAGACTGCAGTTCAAAACATGCTAAACGTCCAGCAATAACTCCCAAAGTAAAGAAGCTAGGCCTGAAAGGCATAGCTTGTCTGAAACCTCCTAACAGGACACACGAGCAGACCCTGTCACTTTGGCTCTCAGCCTTTTCCTTTGCCTGGTAAGAGGGAACATGCCTGGAACCTCCTACGGTGCTTTTCTCGGCCCTAGCAGACTGCAGTTCAAAACATGCTAAACGTCCAGCAATAACTCCCAAAGTAAAGAAGCTAGGCCTGAAAGGCATAGCTTGTCTGAAACCTTCTAACAGGACACACGAGCACACCCTGTCACTTTGGCTCTCAGCCTTTTCCTTTGCCTGGAAAGAGGGAACATGCCTGGAACCTCCTACGGTGCTTTTCTCAGCCCTAGCAGACTGCAGTTCAAAACATGCTAAACGTCCAGCAATAACTCCCAAAGTAAAGAAGCTAGGCCTGAAAGGCATAGCTTGTCTGAAACCACCTAACAGGACACACGAGCAGACCCTGTCACTTTGGCTCTCAGCCTTTTCCTTTGCCTGGAAAGAGGGAACATGCCTGGAACCTCCTACAGTGCTTTTCTCGGCCCTAGCAGACTGCAGTTCAAAACATGCTAAACGTCCAGCAATAACTCCCAAAGTAAAGAAGCTAGGCCTGAAAGGCAGAGCTTGTCTGAAACCTCCTAACAGGACACACGAGCAGACCCTGTCACTTTGGCTCTCAGCCTTTTCCTTTGCCTGGAAAGAGGGAACATGCCTGGAACCTCCTACGGTGCTTTTCTCGGCCCTAGCAGACTGCCGTTCAAAACATGCTAAACGTCCAGCAATAACTCCCAAAGTAAAGAAGCTAGGCCTGAAAGGCATAGCTTGTCTGAAACCTCCTAACAGGACACACGAGCAGACCCTGTCACTTTGGCTCTCAGCCTTTTCCTTTGCCTGGAAAGAGGGAACATGCCTGGAACCTCCTACGGTGCTTTTCTCGGCCCTAGCAGACTGCAGTTCAAAACATGCTAAACGTCCAGCAATAACTCCCAAAGTAAAGAAGCGAGGCCTGAAAGGCATAGCTTGTCTGAAACCTCCTAACAGGACACACGAGCAGACCCTGTCACTTTGGCTCTCAGCCTTTTCCTTTGCCTGGAAAGAGGGAACATGCCTGGAACCTCCTACGGTGCTTTTCTCGGCCCTAGCAGACTGCAGTTCAAAACATGCTAAACGTCCAGCAATAACTCCCAAAGTAAAGAAGCGAGGCCTGAAAGGCATAGCTTGTCTGAAACCTCCTAACAGGACACACGAGCAGCCCCTGTCACTTTGGCTCTCAGCCTTTTCCTTTGCCTGGAAAGAGGGAACATGCCTGGAACCTCCTACGGTGCTTTTCTCGGCCCTAGCAGACTGCAGTTCAAAACATGCTAAACGTCCAGCAATAACTCCCAAAGTAAAGAAGCTAGGCCTGAAAGGCATAGCTTGTCTGAAACCTCCTAACAGGACACACGAGCAGCCCCTGTCACTTTGGCTCTCAGCCTTTTCCTTTGCCTGGAAAGAGGGAACATGCCTGGAACCTCCTACAGTGCTTTTCTCGGCCCTAGCAGACTGCAGTTCAAAACATGCTAAACGTCCAGCAAAAACTCCCAAAGTAAAGAAGCTAGGCCTGAAAGGCATAGCTTATCTGAAACCTCCTAACAGGACACACGAGCAGACCCTGTCACTTTGGCTCTCAGCCTTTTCCTTTGCCTGGAAAGAGGGAACATGCCTGGAACCTCCTACGGTGCTTTTCTCGGCCCTAGCAGACTTCAGTTCAAAATATGCTAAACGTCCAGCAATAACTCCCAAAGTAAAGAAGCGAGGCCTGAAAGGCATAGCTTGTCTGAAACCTCCTAACAGGACACACGAGCAGACCCTGTCACTTTGGCTCTCAGCCTTTTCCTTTGCCTGGAAAGAGGGAACATGCCTGGAACCTCCTACGGTGCTTTTCTCGGCCCTAGCAGACTGCAGTTCAAAACATGCTAAACGTCCAGCAATAACTCCCAAAGTAAAGAAGCGAGGCCTGAAAGGCATAGCTTGTCTGAAACCTCATCACAGGACACACGAGCAGACCCTGTCACTTTGGCTCTCAGCCTTTTCCTTTGCCTGGAAAGAGGGAACATGCCTGGAACCTCCTACGGTGCTTTTCTCGGCCCTAGCAGACTGCAGTTCAAAACATGCTAAACGTCCAGCAATAACTCCCAAAGTAAAGAAGCGAGGCCTGAAAGGCATAGCTTGTCTGAAACCTCCTAACAGGACACACGAGCAGACCCTGTCACTTTGGCTCTCAGCCTTTTCCTTTGCCTGGAAAGAGAGAACATGCCTGGAACCTCCTACGGTGCTTTTCTCGGCCCTAGCAGACTGCAGTTCAAAACATGCAAAACGTCCAGCAATAACTCCCAAAGTAAAGAAGCGAGGCCTGAAAGGCATAGCTTGTCTGAAACCTCCTAACAGGACACACGAGCAGACCCTGTCACTTTGGCTCTCAGCCTTTTCCTTTGCCTGGAAAGAGGGAACATGCCTGGAACCTCCTACGGTGCTTTTCTCGGCCCTAGCAGACTGCAGTTCAAAACATGCTAAACGTCCAGCAATAACTCCCAAAGTAAAGAAGCGAGGCCTGAAAGGCATAGCTTGTCTGAAACCTCCTAACAGGACACACAAGCAGACCCTGTCACTTTGACTCTCAGCCTTTTCCTTTGCCTGGAAAGAGGGAACATGCCTGGAACCTCCTACGTGCTTTTCTCGGCCCTAGCAGACTGCAGTTCAAAACATGCTAAACGTCCAGCAATAACTCCCAAAGTAAAGAAGCTAGGCCTGAAAGGCATAGCTTGTCTGAAACCTCCTAACAGGACACACGAGCAGACCCTGTCACTTTGGCTCTCAGCCTTTTCCTTTGCCTGGAAAGAGGGAACATGCCTGGAACCTCCTACAGTGCTTTTCTCGGCCCTAGCAGACTGCAGTTCAAAACATGCTAAACGTCCAGCAATAACTCCCAAAGTAAAGAAGCTAGGCCTGAAAGGCATAGCTTATCTGAAACCTCCTAACAGGACACACGAGCAGACCCTGTCACTTTGGCTCTCAGCCTTTTCCTTTGCCTGGAAAGAGGGAACATGCCTGGAACCTCCTACGGTGCTTTTCTCGGCCCTAGCAGACTGCAGTTCAAAACATGCTAAACGTCCAGCAATAACTCCCAAAGTAAAGAAGCGAGGCCTGAAAGGCATAGCTTGTCTGAAACCTCCTAACAGGACACACGAGCAGACCCTGTCACTTTGGCTCTCAGCCTTTTCCTTTGCCTGGAAAGAGGGAACATGCCTGGAACCTCCTACGGTGCTTTTCTCGGCCCTAGCAGACTGCAGTTCAAAACATGCTAAACGTCCAGCAATAACTCCCAAAGTAAAGAAGCTAGGCCTGAAAGGCATAGCTTGTCTGAAACCTCCTAACAGGACACACGAGCAGACCCTGTCACTTTGGCTCTCAGCCTTTTCCTTTGCCTGGAAAGAGGGAACATGCCTGGAACCTCCTACGGTGCTTTTCTCGGCCCTAGCAGACTGCAGTTCAAAACATGCTAAACGTCCAGCAATAACTCCCAAAGTAAAGAAGCGAGGCCTGAAAGGCATAGCTTGTCTGAAACCTCCTAACAGGACACACGAGCAGACCCTGTCACTTTGGCTCTCAGCCTTTTCCTTTGCCTGGAAAGAGGGAACATGCCTGGAACCTCCTACGGTGCTTTTCTCGGCCCTAGCAGACTGCAGTTCAAAACATGCTAAACGTCCAGCAATAACTCCCAAAGTAAAGAAGCTAGGCCTGAAAGGCATAGCTTGTCTGAAACCTCCTAACAGGACACACGAGCAGCCCCTGTCACTTTGGCTCTCAGCCTTTTCCTTTGCCTGGAAAGAGGGAACATGCCTGGAACCTCCTACGGTGCTTTTCTCGGCCCTAGCAGACTGCAGTTCAAAACATGCTAAACGTCCAGCAATAACTCCCAAAGTAAAGAAGCTAGGCCTGAAAGGCATAGCTTGTCTGAAACCTCCTAACAGGACACACGAGCAGCCCCTGTCGCTTTGGCTCTCAGCCTTTTCCTTTGCCTGGAAAGAGGGAACATGCCTGGAGCTCCTACGGTGCTTTTCTCGGCCCTAGCAGACTGCAGTTCAAAACATGCTAAACGTCCAGCAATAACTCCCAAAGTAAAGAAGCTAGGCCTGAAAGGCATAGCTTGTCTGAAACCTCCTAACAGGACACACGAGCAGCCCCTGTCACTTTGGCTCTCAGCCTTTTCCTTTGCCTGGAAAGAGGGAACATGCCTGGAACCTCCTACGGTGCTTTTCTCGGCCCTAGCAGACTGCAGTTCAAAACATGCTAAACGTCCAGCAATAACTCCCAAAGTAAAGAAGCTAGGACTGAAAGGCATAGCTTGTCTGAAACCTCCTAACAGGACACACGAGCAGCCCCTGTCACTTTGGCTCTCAGCCTTTTCCTTTGCCTGGAAAGAGGGAACATGCCTGGAACCTCCTACGGTGCTTTTCTCGGCCCTAGCAGACTGCAGTTCAAAACATGCTAAACGTCCAGCAATAACTCCCAAAGTAAAGAAGCGAGGCCTGAAAGGCATAGCTTGTCTGAAACCTCCTAACAGGACACACGAGCAGACCCTGTCACTTTGGCTCTCAGCCTTTTCCTTTGCCTGGAAAGAGGGAACATGCCTGGAACCTCCTACGGTGCTTTTCTCGGCCCTAGCAGACTGCAGTTCAAAACATGCTAAACGTCCAGCAATAACTCCCAAAGTAAAGAAGAGAGGCCTGAAAGGCATAGCTTGTCTGAAACCTCCTAACAGGACACAGGAGCAGACCCTGTCACTTTGGCTCTCAGCCTTTTCCTTTGCCTGGAAAGAGGGAACATGCCTGGAACCTCCTACGGTGCTTTTCTCGGCCCTAGCAGACTGCAGTTCAAAACATGCTAAACGTCCAGCAATAACTCCCAAAGTAAAGAAGCTAGGCCTGAAAGGCATAGCTTGTCTGAAACCTCCTAACAGGACACACGAGCAGACCCTGTCACTTTGGCTCTCAGCCTTTTCCTTTGCCTGGAAAGAGGGAACATGCCTGGAACCTCCTACGGTGCTTTTCTCGGCCCTAGCAGACTGCAGTTCAAAACATGCTAAACGTCCAGCAATAACTCCCAAAGTAAAGAAGCGAGGCCTGAAAGGCATAGCTTGTCTGAAACCTCCTAACAGGACACACGAGCAGACCCTGTCACTTTGGCTCTCAGCCTTTTCCTTTGCCTGGAAAGAGGGAACATGCCTGGAACCTCCTACGGTGCTTTTCTCGGCCCTAGCAGACTGCAGTTCAAAACATGCTAAACGTCCAGCAATAACTCCCAAAGTAAAGAAGCTAGGCCTGAAAGGCATAGCTTGTCTGAAACCTCCTAACAGGACACACGAGCAGCCCCTGTCACTTTGGCTCTCAGCCTTTTCCTTTGCCTGGAAAGAGGGAACATGCCTGGAACCTCCTACGGTGCTTTTCTCGGCCCTAGCAGACTGCAGTTCAAAACATGCTAAACGTCCAGCAATAACTCCCAAAGTAAAGAAGCTAGGCCTGAAAGGCATAGCTTGTCTGAAACCTCCTAACAGGACACACGAGCAGCCCCTGTCGCTTTGGCTCTCAGCCTTTTCCTTTGCCTGGAAAGAGGGAACATGCCTGGAGCTCCTACGGTGCTTTTCTCGGCCCTAGCAGACTGCAGTTCAAAACATGCTAAACGTCCAGCAATAACTCCCAAAGTAAAGAAGCTAGGCCTGAAAGGCATAGCTTGTCTGAAACCTCCTAACAGGACACACGAGCAGCCCCTGTCACTTTGGCTCTCAGCCTTTTCCTTTGCCTGGAAAGAGGGAACATGCCTGGAACCTCCTACGGTGCTTTTCTCGGCCCTAGCAGACTGCAGTTCAAAACATGCTAAACGTCCAGCAATAACTCCCAAAGTAAAGAAGCTAGGACTGAAAGGCATAGCTTGTCTGAAACCTCCTAACAGGACACACGAGCAGCCCCTGTCACTTTGGCTCTCAGCCTTTTCCTTTGCCTGGAAAGAGGGAACATGCCTGGAACCTCCTACGGTGCTTTTCTCGGCCCTAGCAGACTGCAGTTCAAAACATGCTAAACGTCCAGCAATAACTCCCAAAGTAAAGAAGCGAGGCCTGAAAGGCATAGCTTGTCTGAAACCTCCTAACAGGACACACGAGCAGACCCTGTCACTTTGGCTCTCAGCCTTTTCCTTTGCCTGGAAAGAGGGAACATGCCTGGAACCTCCTACGGTGCTTTTCTCGGCCCTAGCAGACTGCAGTTCAAAACATGCTAAACGTCCAGCAATAACTCCCAAAGTAAAGAAGAGAGGCCTGAAAGGCATAGCTTGTCTGAAACCTCCTAACAGGACACAGGAGCAGAACCTGTCACTTTGGCTCTCAGCCTTTTCCTTTGCCTGGAAAGAGGGAACATGCCTGGAACCTCCTACGGTGCTTTTCTCGGCCCTAGCAGACTGCAGTTCAAAACATGCTAAACGTCCAGCAATAACTCCCAAAGTAAAGAAGCTAGGCCTGAAAGGCATAGCTTGTCTGAAACCTCCTAACAGGACACACGAGCAGCCCCTGTCACTTTGGCTCTCAGCCTTTTCCTTTGCCTGGAAAGAGGGAACATGCCTGGAACCTCCTACGGTGCTTTTCTCGGCCCTAGCAGACTGCAGTTCAAAACATGCTAAACGTCCAGCAATAACTCCCAAAGTAAAGAAGCTAGGCCTGAAAGGCATAGCTTGTCTGAAACCTCCTAACAGGACACATGAGCAGCACCTGTCACTTTGGCTCTCAGCCTTTTCCTTTGCCTGGAAAGAGGGAACATGCCTGGAACCTCCTACGGTGCTTTTCTCGGCCCTAGCAGACTGCAGTTCAAAACATGCTAAACGTCCAGCAATAACTCCCAAAGTAAAGAAGCTAGGCCTGAAAGGCATAGCTTGTCTGAAACCTTCTAACAGGACACACGACCACACCCTGTCACTTTGGCTCTCAGCCTTTTCCTTTGCCTGGAAAGAGGGAACATGCCTGGAACCTCCTACGGTGCTTTTCTCGGCCCTAGCAGACTGCAGTTCAAAACACGCTAAACGTCCAGCAATAACTCCCAAAGTAAAGAAGCTAGGCCTGAAAGGCATAGCTTGTCTGAAACCTCCTAACAGGACACACGAGCAGACCCTGTCACTTTGGCTCTCAGCCTTTTCCTTTGCCTGGAAAGAGGGAACATGCCTGGAACCACCTACAGTGCTTTTCTCGGCCCTAGCAGACTGCAGTTCAAAACATGCTAAACGTCCAGCAATAACTCCCAAAGTAAAGAAGCTAGGCCTGAAAGGCATAGCTTATCTGAAACCTCCTAACAGGACACACGAGCAGACCCTGTCACTTTGGCTCTCAGCCTTTTCCTTTGCCTGGAAAGAGGGAACATGCCTGGAACCTCCTACGGTGCTTTTCTCGGCCCTAGCAGACTTCAGTTCAAAACATGCTAAACGTCCAGCAATAACTCCCAAAGTAAAGAAGCTAGGCCTGAAAGGCATAGCTTGTCTGAAACCTCCTAACAGGACACACGAGCAGACCCTGTCACTTTGGCTCTCAGCCTTTTCCTTTGCCTGGAAAGAGGGAACATGCCTGGAACCTCCTACGGTGCTTTTCTCGGCCCTAGCAGACTGCAGTTCAAAACATGCTAAACGTCCAGCAATAACTCCCAAAGTAAAGAAGCGAGGCCTGAAAGGCATAGCTTGTCTGAAACCTCCTAACAGGACACACGAGCAGACCCTGTCACTTTGGCTCTCAGCCTTTTCCTTTGCCTGGAAAGAGGGAACATGCCTGGAACCTCCTACGGTGCTTTTCTCGGCCCTAGCAGACTGCAGTTCAAAACATGCTAAACGTCCAGCAATAACTCCCAAAGTAAAGAAGCGAGGCCTGAAAGGCATAGCTTGTCTGAAACCTCCTAACAGGACACACGAGCAGCCCCTGTCACTTTGGCTCTCAGCCTTTTCCTTTGCCTGGAAAGAGGGAACATGCCTGGAACCTCCTACGGTGCTTTTCTCGGCCCTAGCAGACTGCAGTTCAAAACATGCTAAACGTCCAGCAATAACTCCCAAAGTAAAGAAGCTAGGCCTGAAAGGCATAGCTTGTCTGAAACCTCCTAACAGGACACACGAGCAGACCCTGTCACTTTGGCTCTCAGCCTTTTCCTTTGCCTGGAAAGAGGGAACATGCCTGGAACCTCCTACGGTGCTTTTCTCGGCCCTAGCAGACTGCAGTTCAAAACATGCTAAACGTCCAGCAATAACTCCCAAAGTAAAGAAGCTAGGCCTGAAAGGCATAGCTTGTCTGAAACCTCCTAACAGGACACACGAGCAGCCCCTGTCACTTTGGCTCTCAGCCTTTTCCTTTGCCTGGAAAGAGGGAACATGCCTGGAACCTCCTATGGTGCTTTTCTCGGCCCTAGCAGACTGCAGTTCAAAACATGCTAAACGTCCAGCAATAACTCCCAAAGTAAAGAAGCTAGGCCTGAAAGGCATAGTTGTCTGAAACCTCCTAACAGGACACACGAGCAGCCCCTGTAACTTTGGCTCTCAGCCTTTTCCTTTGCCTGGAAAGAGGGAACATGCCTGGAACCTCCTACGGTGCTTTTCTCGGCCCTAGCAGACTGCAGTTCAAAACATGCTAAACGTCCAGCAATAACTCCCAAAGTAAAGAAGCTAGGCCTGAAAGGCATAGCTTGTCTGAAACCTCCTAACAGGACACACGAGCAGACCCTGTCACTTTGGCTCTCAGCCTTTTCCTTTGCCTGGAAAGAGTGAACATGCCTGGAACCTCCTACGGTGCTTTTCTCGGCCCTAGCAGACTGCAGTTCAAAACATGCTAAACGTCCAGCAATAACTCCCAAAGTAAAGAAGCTAGGCCTGAAAGGCATAGCTTGTCTGAAACCTCCTAACAGGACACACGAGCAGACCCTGTCACTTTGGCTCTCAGCCTTTTCCTTTGCCTGGAAAGAGGGAACATGCCTGGAACCTCCTACGGTGCTTTTCTCGGCCCTAGCAGACTGCAGTTCAAAACATGCTAAACGTCCAGCAATAACTCCCAAAGTAAAGAAGCTAGGCCTGAAAGGCATAGCTTGTCTGAAACCTCCTAACAGGACACACGAGCAGACCCTGTCACTTTGGCTCTCAGCCTTTTCCTTTGCCTGGAAAGAGGGAACATGCCTGGAACCTCCTACGGTGCTTTTCTCGGCCCTAGCAGACTGCAGTTCAAAACATGCTAAACGTCCAGCAATAACTCCCAAAGTAAAGAAGCTAGGCCTGAAAGGCATAGCTTGTCTGAAACCTCCTAACAGGACACACGAGCAGACCCTGTCACTTTGGCTCTCAGCCTTTTCCTTTGCCTGGAAAGAGGGAACATGCCTGGAACCTCCTACGGTGCTTTTCTCGGCCCTAGCAGACTGCAGTTCAAAACATGCTAAACGTCCAGCAATAACTCCCAAAGTAAAGAAGCTAGGCCTGAAAGGCATAGCTTGTCTGAAACCTCCTAACAGGACACACGAGCAGACCCTGTCACTTTGGCTCTCAGCCTTTTCCTTTGCCTGGAAAGAGGGAACATGCCTGGAACCTCCTACGGTGCTTTTCTCGGCCCTAGCAGACTGCAGTTCAAAACATACTAAACGTCCAGCAATAACTCCCAAAGTAAAGAAGCTAGGCCTGAAAGGCATAGCTTGTCTGAAACCTCCTAACAGGACACACGAGCAGACCCTGTCACTTTGGCTCTCAGCCTTTTCCTTTGCCTGGAAAGAGGGAACATGCTTGGAACCTCCTACAATGCTTTTCTCGGCCCTAGCAGACTGCAGTTCAAAACATGCTAAACGTCCAGCAATAACTCCCAAAGTAAAGAAGCGAGGCCTGAAAGGCATAGCTTGTCTGAAACCTCCTAACAGGACACACGAGCAGCCCCTGTCACTTTGGCTCTCAGCCTTTTCCTTTGCCTGGAAAGAGGGAACATGCCTGGAACCTCCTACGGTGCTTTTCTCGGCCCTAGCAGACTGCAGTTCAAAACATGCTAAACGTCCAGCAATAACTCCCAAAGTAAAGAAGCGAGGCCTGAAAGGCATAGCTTGTCTGAAACCTCCTAACAGGACACACGAGCAGACCCTGTCACTTTGGCTCTCATCCTTTTTTCTTTGCCTTGAAAAAGGGAACATGCCTGGAACCTCCTACGGTGCTTTTCTCAGCCCTAGCAGACTGCAGTTCAAAACATGCTAAACGTCCAGCAATAACTCCCAAAGTAAAGAAGCGAGGCCTGAAAGGCATAGCTTGTCTGAAACCTCCTAACAGGACACACGAGCAGACCCTGTCACTTTGGCTCTCAGCCTTTTCCTTTGCCTGGAAAGAGGGAACATGCCTGGAAACTCCTACAGTGCTTTTCTCGGCCCTAGCAGACTGCAGTTCAAAACATGCTAAACGTCCAGCAATAACTCCCAAAGTAAAGAAGCTAGGCCAGAAAGGAATAGCTTGTCTGAAACCTCCTAACAGGACACACAAGCAGACCCTGTCGCTTTGGCTCTCAGCCTTTTCCTTTGCCTGGAAAGAGGGAACATGCCTGGAACCTCCTACGGTGCTTTTCTCGGCCCTAGCAGACTGCAGTTCAAAACATGCTAAACGTCCAGCAATAACTCCCAAAGTAAAGAAGCTAGGCCTGAAAGGCATAGCTTGTCTGAAACCTCGTAACAGGACACACGAGCAGACCCTGTCACTTTGGCTCTCAGCCTTTTCCTTTGCCTGGAAAGAGGGAACATGCCTGGAACCTCCTACGGTGCTTTTCTCGGCCCTAGCAGACTGCAGTTCAAAACATGCTAAACGTCCAGCAATAACTCCCAAAGTAAAGAAGCGAGGCCTGAAAGGCATAGCTTGTCTGAAACCTCCTAGCAGGACACACGAGCAGACCCTGTCACTTTGGCTCTCAGCCTTTTCCTTTGCCTGGAAAGAGGGAACATGCCTGGAACCTCCTACGGTGCTTTTCTCGGCCCTAGCAGACTGCAGTTCAAAACATGCTAAACGTCCAGCAATAACTCCCAAAGTAAAGAAGCGAGGCCTGAAAGGCATAGCTTGTCTGAAACCTCGTAACAGGACACACGAGCAGACCCTGTCACTTTGGCTCTCAGCCTTTTCCTTTGCCTGGAAAGAGGGAACATGCCTGGAACCTCCTACGGTGCTTTTCTCGGCCCTAGCAGACTGCAGTTCAAAACATGCTAAACGTCCAGCAATAACTCCCAAAGTAAAGAAGCTAGGCCTGAAAGGCATAGCTTGTCTGAAACCTCCTAACAGGACACACGAGCAGACCCTGTCACTTTGGCTCTCAGCCTTTTCCTTTGCCTGGAAAGAGGGAACATGCCTGGAACCTCCTACGGTGCTTTTCTCGGCCCTAGCAGACTGCAGTTCAAAACATGCTAAACGTCCAGCAATAACTCCCAAAGTAAAGAAGCTAGGCCTGAAAGGCATAGCTTCTCTGAAACCTCCTAACAGGACACACGAGCAGACCCTGTCACTTTGGCTCTCAGCCTTTTCCTTTGCCTGGAAAGAGGGAACATGCCTGGAACCTCCTACAGTGCTTTTCTCGGCCCTAGCAGACTGCAGTTCAAAACATGCTAAACGTCCAGCAATAACTCCCAAAGTAAAGAAGCTAGGCCTGAAAGGCATAGCTTGTCTGAAACCTCCTAACAGGACACACGAGCAGACCCTGTCACTTTGGCTCTCAGCCTTTTCCTTTGCCTGGAAAGAGGGAACATGCCTGGAACCTCCTACGGTGCTTTTCTCGGCCCTAGCAGACTGCAGTTCAAAACATGCTAAACGTCCAGCGATAACTCCCAAAGTAAAGAAGCTAGGCCTGAAAGGCATAGCTTGTCTGAAACCTCCTAACAGGACACACGAGCAGACCCTGTCACTTTGGCTCTCAGCCTTTTCCTTTGCCTGGAAAGAGTGAACATGCCTGGAACCTCCTACGGTGCTTTTCTCGGCCCTAGCAGACTGCAGTTCAAAACATGCTAAACGTCCAGCAATAACTCCCAAAGTAAAGAAGCGAGGCCTGAAAGGCATAGCTTGTCTGAAACCTGCTAACAGGACACACGAGTAGACCCTGTCACTTTGGCTCTCAGCCTTTTCCTTTGCCTGGAAAGAGGGAACATGCCTGGAACCTCCTACGGTGCTTTTCTCGGCCCTAGCAGACTGCAGTTCAAAACATGCTAAACGTCCAGCAATAACTCCCAAAGTAAAGAAGCGAGGCCTGAAAGGCATAGCTTGTCTGAAACCTCCTAACAGGACACACGAGCAGACCCTGTCACTTTGGCTCTCAGCCTTTTCCTTTGCCTGGAAAGAGGGAACATGCCTGGAACCTCCTACGGTGCTTTTCTCGGCCCTAGCAGACTGCAGTTCAAAACATGCTAAACGTCCAGCAATAACTCCCAAAGTAAAGAAGCTAGGCCTGAAAGGCATAGCTTGTCTGAAACCTCCTAACAGGACACACGAGCAGACCCTGTCACTTTGGCTCTCAGCCTTTTCCTTTGCCTGGAAAGAGGGAACATGCCTGGAACCTCCTACGGTGCTTTTCTCGGCCCTAGCAGACTGCAGTTCAAAACATGCTAAACGTCCAGCAATAACTCCCAAAGTAAAGAAGCGAGGCCTGAAAGGCATAGCTTGTCTGAAACCTCCTAACAGGACACACGAGCAGACCCTGTCACTTTGGCTCTCAGCCTTTTCCTTTGCCTGGAAAGAGGGAACATGCCTGGAACCTCCTACAGTGCTTTTCTCGGCCCTAGCAGACTGCAGTTCAAAACATGCTAAACGTCCAGCAATAACTCCCAAAGTAAAGAAGCTAGGCCTGAAAGGCATAGCTTGTCTGAAACCTCCTAACAGGACACACGAGCAGACCCTGTCACTTTGGCTCTCAGCCTTTTCCTTTGCCTGGAAAGAGGGAACATGCCTGGAACCTCCTACGGTGCTTTTCTCGGCCCTAGCAGACTGCAGTTCAAAACATGCTAAACGTCCAGCAATAACTCCCAAAGTAAAGAAGCTAGGCCTGAAAGGCATAGCTTCTCTGAAACCTCCTAACAGGACACACGAGCAGACCCTGTCACTTTGGCTCTCAGCCTTTTCCTTTGCCTGGAAAGAGGGAACATGCCTGGAACCTCCTACGGTGCTTTTCTCGGCCCTAGCAGACTGCAGTTCAAAACATGCTAAACGTCCAGCAATAACTCCCAAAGTAAAGAAGCGAGGCCTGAAAGGCATAGCTTGTCTGAAACCTCCTAACAGGACACACGAGCAGACCCTGTCACTTTGGCTCTCAGCCTTTTCCTTTGCCTGGAAAGAGGGAACATGCCTGGAACCTCCTACAGTGCTTTTCTCGGCCCTAGCAGACTGCAGTTCAAAACATGCTAAACGTCCAGCAATAACTCCCAAAGTAAAGAAGCTAGGCCTGAAAGGCATAGCTTGTCTGAAACCTCCTAACAGGACACACGAGCAGCCCCTGTCACTTTGGCTCTCAGCCTTTTCCTTTGCCTGGAAAGAGGGAACATGCCTGGAACCTCCTACGGTGCTTTTCTCGGCCCTAGCAGACTGCAGTTCAAAACATGCTAAACGTCCAGCAATAACTCCCAAAGTAAAGAAGCTAGGCCTGAAAGGCATAGCTTGTCTGAAACCTCCTAACAGGACACACGAGCAGACCCTGTCACTTTGGCTCTCAGCCTTTTCCTTTGCCTGGAAAGAGTGAACATGCCTGGAACCTCCTACGGTGCTTTTCTCGGCCCTAGCAGACTGCAGTTCAAAACATGCTAAACGTCCAGCAATAACTCCCAAAGTAAAGAAGCGAGGCCTGAAAGGCATAGCTTGTCTGAAACCTGCTAACAGGACACACGAGTAGACCCTGTCACTTTGGCTCTCAGCCTTTTCCTTTGCCTGGAAAGAGGGAACATGCCTGGAACCTCCTACGGTGCTTTTCTCGGCCCTAGCAGACTGCAGTTCAAAACATGCTAAACGTCCAGCAATAACTCCCAAAGTAAAGAAGCGAGGCCTGAAAGGCATAGCTTGTCTGAAACCTCCTAACAGGACACACGAGCAGACCCTGTCACTTTGGCTCTCAGCCTTTTCCTTTGCCTGGAAAGAGGGAACATGCCTGGAACCTCCTACAGTGCTTTTCTCGGCCCTAGCAGACTGCAGTTCAAAACATGCTAAACGTCCAGCAATAACTCCCAAAGTAAAAAAGCGAGGCCTGAAAGGCATAGCTTGTCTGAAACCTCCTAACAGGACACACGAGCAGCCCCTGTCACTTTGGCTCTCAGCCTTTTCCTTTGCCTGGAAAGAGGGAACATGCCTGGAACCTCCTACGGTGCTTTTCTCGGCCCTAGCAGACTGCCGTTCAAAACATGCTAAACGTCCAGCAATAACTCCCAAAGTAAAGAAGCTAGGCCTGAAAGGCATAGCTTGTCTGAAACCTCCTAACAGGACACACGAGCAGCCCCTGTCACTTTGGCTCTCAGCCTTTTCCTTTGCCTGGAAAGAGGGAACATGCCTGGAACCTCCTACGGTGCTTTTCTCGGCCCTAGCAGACTGCAGTTCAAAACATGCTAAACGTCCAGCAATAACTCCCAAAGTAAAGAAGCTAGGCCTGAAAGGCATAGCTTGTCTGAAACCTCCTAACAGGACACCCGAGCAGACCCTGTCACTTTGGCTCTCAGCCTTTTCCTTTGCCTGGAAAGAGGGAACATGCCTGGAACCTCCTACGGTGCTTTTCTCGGCCCTAGCAGACTGCAGTTCAAAACATGCTAAACGTCCAGCAATAACTCCCAAAGTAAAGAAGCGAGGCCTGAAAGGCATAGCTTGTCTGAAACCTCCTAACAGGACACACGAGCAGACCCTGTCACTTTGGCTCTCAGCCTTTTCCTTTGCCTGGAAAGAGGGAACATGCCTGGAACCTCCTACAGTGCTTTTCTCGGCCCTAGCAGACTGCAGTTCACAACATGCTAAACGTCCAGCAATAACTCCCAAAGTAAAGAAGCTAGGCCTGAAAGGCATAGCTTGTCTGAAACATCCTAACAGGACACACGAGCAGACCCTGTCGCTTTGGCTCTCAGCCTTTTCCTTTGTCTGGAAAGAGGGAACATGCCTGGAACGTCCTACGGTGCTTTTCTCGGCCCTAGCAGACTGCCGTTCAAAACATGCTAAACGTCCAGCAATAACTCCCAAAGTAAAGAAGCTAGGCCTGAAAGGCATAGCTTGTCTGAAACCTCCTAACAGGACACACGAGCAGACCCTGTCACTTTGGCTCTCAGCCTTTTCCTTTGCCTGGAAAGAGGGAACATGCCTGGAACCTCCTACAGTGCTTTTCTCGGCCCTAGCAGACTGCAGTTCAAAACATGCTAAACGTCCAGCAATAACTCCCAAAGTAAAGAAGCGAGGCCTGAAAGGCATAGCTTCTCTGAAACCTCCTAACAGGACACACGAGCAGACCCTGTCACTTTGGCTCTCAGCCTTTTCCTTTGCCTGGAAAGAGGGAACATGCCTGGAACCTCCTACGGTGCTTTTCTCAGCCCTAGCAGACTGCAGTTCAAAACATGCTAAACGTCCAGCAATAACTCCCAAAGTAAAGAAGCGAGGCCTGAAAGGCATAGCTTGTCTGAAACCTCCTAACAGGACACACGAGCAGACCCTGTCACTTTGGCTCTCAGCCTTTTCCTTTGCCTGGAAAGAGGGAACATGCCTGGAACCTCCTACGGTGCTTTTCTCGGCCCTAGCAGACTGCAGTTCAAAACATGCTAAACGTCCAGCAATAACTCCCAAAGTAAAGAAGCTAGGCCTGAAAGGCATAGCTTGTCTGAAACCTCCTAACAGGACACACGAGCAGACCCTGTCACTTTGGCTCTCAGCCTTTTCCTTTGCCTGGAAAGAGGGAACATGCCTGGAACCTCCTACGGTGCTTT
Organism: Rallus limicola; assembly: GCA_022605955.1. Classification (NCBI taxonomy): domain Eukaryota; kingdom Metazoa; phylum Chordata; class Aves; order Gruiformes; family Rallidae; genus Rallus; species Rallus limicola. The sequence continues at coordinate 688,377 of JAKCOZ010000129.1, forward strand.
TCTCGGCCCTAGCAGACTGCAGTTCAAAACATGCTAAACGTCCAGCAATAACTCCCAAAGTAAAGAAGCTAGGCCTGAAAGGCATAGCTTGTCTGAAACCTCCTAACAGGACACACGAGCAGACCCTGTCACTTTGGCTCTCAGCCTTTTCCTTTGCCTGGAAAGAGGGAACATGCCTGGAACCTCCTACGGTGCTTTTCTCGGCCCTAGCAGACTGCAGTTCAAAACATACTAAACGTCCAGCAATAACTCCCAAAGTAAAGAAGCTAGGCCTGAAAGGCATAGCTTGTCTGAAACCTCCTAACAGGACACACGAGCAGACCCTGTCACTTTGGCTCTCAGCCTTTTCCTTTGCCTGGAAAGAGGGAACATGCTTGGAACCTCCTACAATGCTTTTCTCGGCCCTAGCAGACTGCAGTTCAAAACATGCTAAACGTCCAGCAATAACTCCCAAAGTAAAGAAGCGAGGCCTGAAAGGCATAGCTTGTCTGAAACCTCCTAACAGGACACACGAGCAGCCCCTGTCACTTTGGCTCTCAGCCTTTTCCTTTGCCTGGAAAGAGGGAACATGCCTGGAACCTCCTACGGTGCTTTTCTCGGCCCTAGCAGACTGCAGTTCAAAACATGCTAAACGTCCAGCAATAACTCCCAAAGTAAAGAAGCGAGGCCTGAAAGGCATAGCTTGTCTGAAACCTCCTAACAGGACACACGAGCAGACCCTGTCACTTTGGCTCTCATCCTTTTTTCTTTGCCTTGAAAAAGGGAACATGCCTGGAACCTCCTACGGTGCTTTTCTCAGCCCTAGCAGACTGCAGTTCAAAACATGCTAAACGTCCAGCAATAACTCCCAAAGTAAAGAAGCGAGGCCTGAAAGGCATAGCTTGTCTGAAACCTCCTAACAGGACACACGAGCAGACCCTGTCACTTTGGCTCTCAGCCTTTTCCTTTGCCTGGAAAGAGGGAACATGCCTGGAAACTCCTACAGTGCTTTTCTCGGCCCTAGCAGACTGCAGTTCAAAACATGCTAAACGTCCAGCAATAACTCCCAAAGTAAAGAAGCTAGGCCAGAAAGGAATAGCTTGTCTGAAACCTCCTAACAGGACACACAAGCAGACCCTGTCACTTTGGCTCTCAGCCTTTTCCTTTGCCTGGAAAGAGGGAACATGCCTGGAACCTCCTACGGTGCTTTTCTCGGCCCTAGCAGACTGCAGTTCAAAACATGCTAAACGTCCAGCAATAACTCCCAAAGTAAAGAAGCGAGGCCTGAAAGGCATAGCTTGTCTGAAACCTCCTAGCAGGACACACGAGCAGACCCTGTCACTTTGGCTCTCAGCCTTTTCCTTTGCCTGGAAAGAGGGAACATGCCTGGAACCTCCTACGGTGCTTTTCTCGGCCCTAGCAGACTGCAGTTCAAAACATGCTAAACGTCCAGCAATAACTCCCAAAGTAAAGAAGCGAGGCCTGAAAGGCATAGCTTGTCTGAAACCTCGTAACAGGACACACGAGCAGACCCTGTCACTTTGGCTCTCAGCCTTTTCCTTTGCCTGGAAAGAGGGAACATGCCTGGAACCTCCTACGGTGCTTTTCTCGGCCCTAGCAGACTGCAGTTCAAAACATGCTAAACGTCCAGCAATAACTCCCAAAGTAAAGAAGCTAGGCCTGAAAGGCATAGCTTGTCTGAAACCTCCTAACAGGACACACGAGCAGACCCTGTCACTTTGGCTCTCAGCCTTTTCCTTTGCCTGGAAAGAGGGAACATGCCTGGAACCTCCTACGGTGCTTTTCTCGGCCCTAGCAGACTGCAGTTCAAAACATGCTAAACGTCCAGCAATAACTCCCAAAGTAAAGAAGCTAGGCCTGAAAGGCATAGCTTCTCTGAAACCTCCTAACAGGACACACGAGCAGACCCTGTCACTTTGGCTCTCAGCCTTTTCCTTTGCCTGGAAAGAGGGAACATGCCTGGAACCTCCTACAGTGCTTTTCTCGGCCCTAGCAGACTGCAGTTCAAAACATGCTAAACGTCCAGCAATAACTCCCAAAGTAAAGAAGCTAGGCCTGAAAGGCATAGCTTGTCTGAAACCTCCTAACAGGACACACGAGCAGACCCTGTCACTTTGGCTCTCAGCCTTTTCCTTTGCCTGGAAAGAGGGAACATGCCTGGAACCTCCTACGGTGCTTTTCTCGGCCCTAGCAGACTGCAGTTCAAAACATGCTAAACGTCCAGCGATAACTCCCAAAGTAAAGAAGCTAGGCCTGAAAGGCATAGCTTGTCTGAAACCTCCTAACAGGACACACGAGCAGACCCTGTCACTTTGGCTCTCAGCCTTTTCCTTTGCCTGGAAAGAGTGAACATGCCTGGAACCTCCTACGGTGCTTTTCTCGGCCCTAGCAGACTGCAGTTCAAAACATGCTAAACGTCCAGCAATAACTCCCAAAGTAAAGAAGCGAGGCCTGAAAGGCATAGCTTGTCTGAAACCTGCTAACAGGACACACGAGTAGACCCTGTCACTTTGGCTCTCAGCCTTTTCCTTTGCCTGGAAAGAGGGAACATGCCTGGAACCTCCTACGGTGCTTTTCTCGGCCCTAGCAGACTGCAGTTCAAAACATGCTAAACGTCCAGCAATAACTCCCAAAGTAAAGAAGCGAGGCCTGAAAGGCATAGCTTGTCTGAAACCTCCTAACAGGACACACGAGCAGACCCTGTCACTTTGGCTCTCAGCCTTTTCCTTTGCCTGGAAAGAGGGAACATGCCTGGAACCTCCTACGGTGCTTTTCTCGGCCCTAGCAGACTGCAGTTCAAAACATGCTAAACGTCCAGCAATAACTCCCAAAGTAAAGAAGCTAGGCCTGAAAGGCATAGCTTGTCTGAAACCTCCTAACAGGACACACGAGCAGACCCTGTCACTTTGGCTCTCAGCCTTTTCCTTTGCCTGGAAAGAGGGAACATGCCTGGAACCTCCTACGGTGCTTTTCTCGGCCCTAGCAGACTGCAGTTCAAAACATGCTAAACGTCCAGCAATAACTCCCAAAGTAAAGAAGCGAGGCCTGAAAGGCATAGCTTGTCTGAAACCTCCTAACAGGACACACGAGCAGACCCTGTCACTTTGGCTCTCAGCCTTTTCCTTTGCCTGGAAAGAGGGAACATGCCTGGAACCTCCTACAGTGCTTTTCTCGGCCCTAGCAGACTGCAGTTCAAAACATGCTAAACGTCCAGCAATAACTCCCAAAGTAAAGAAGCTAGGCCTGAAAGGCATAGCTTGTCTGAAACCTCCTAACAGGACACACGAGCAGACCCTGTCACTTTGGCTCTCAGCCTTTTCCTTTGCCTGGAAAGAGGGAACATGCCTGGAACCTCCTACGGTGCTTTTCTCGGCCCTAGCAGACTGCAGTTCAAAACATGCTAAACGTCCAGCAATAACTCCCAAAGTAAAGAAGCTAGGCCTGAAAGGCATAGCTTCTCTGAAACCTCCTAACAGGACACACGAGCAGACCCTGTCACTTTGGCTCTCAGCCTTTTCCTTTGCCTGGAAAGAGGGAACATGCCTGGAACCTCCTACGGTGCTTTTCTCGGCCCTAGCAGACTGCAGTTCAAAACATGCTAAACGTCCAGCAATAACTCCCAAAGTAAAGAAGCGAGGCCTGAAAGGCATAGCTTGTCTGAAACCTCCTAACAGGACACACGAGCAGACCCTGTCACTTTGGCTCTCAGCCTTTTCCTTTGCCTGGAAAGAGGGAACATGCCTGGAACCTCCTACAGTGCTTTTCTCGGCCCTAGCAGACTGCAGTTCAAAACATGCTAAACGTCCAGCAATAACTCCCAAAGTAAAGAAGCTAGGCCTGAAAGGCATAGCTTGTCTGAAACCTCCTAACAGGACACACGAGCAGCCCCTGTCACTTTGGCTCTCAGCCTTTTCCTTTGCCTGGAAAGAGGGAACATGCCTGGAACCTCCTACGGTGCTTTTCTCGGCCCTAGCAGACTGCAGTTCAAAACATGCTAAACGTCCAGCAATAACTCCCAAAGTAAAGAAGCTAGGCCTGAAAGGCATAGCTTGTCTGAAACCTCCTAACAGGACACACGAGCAGACCCTGTCACTTTGGCTCTCAGCCTTTTCCTTTGCCTGGAAAGAGTGAACATGCCTGGAACCTCCTACGGTGCTTTTCTCGGCCCTAGCAGACTGCAGTTCAAAACATGCTAAACGTCCAGCAATAACTCCCAAAGTAAAGAAGCGAGGCCTGAAAGGCATAGCTTGTCTGAAACCTGCTAACAGGACACACGAGTAGACCCTGTCACTTTGGCTCTCAGCCTTTTCCTTTGCCTGGAAAGAGGGAACATGCCTGGAACCTCCTACGGTGCTTTTCTCGGCCCTAGCAGACTGCAGTTCAAAACATGCTAAACGTCCAGCAATAACTCCCAAAGTAAAGAAGCGAGGCCTGAAAGGCATAGCTTGTCTGAAACCTCCTAACAGGACACACGAGCAGACCCTGTCACTTTGGCTCTCAGCCTTTTCCTTTGCCTGGAAAGAGGGAACATGCCTGGAACCTCCTACAGTGCTTTTCTCGGCCCTAGCAGACTGCAGTTCAAAACATGCTAAACGTCCAGCAATAACTCCCAAAGTAAAAAAGCGAGGCCTGAAAGGCATAGCTTGTCTGAAACCTCCTAACAGGACACACGAGCAGCCCCTGTCACTTTGGCTCTCAGCCTTTTCCTTTGCCTGGAAAGAGGGAACATGCCTGGAACCTCCTACGGTGCTTTTCTCGGCCCTAGCAGACTGCCGTTCAAAACATGCTAAACGTCCAGCAATAACTCCCAAAGTAAAGAAGCTAGGCCTGAAAGGCATAGCTTGTCTGAAACCTCCTAACAGGACACACGAGCAGCCCCTGTCACTTTGGCTCTCAGCCTTTTCCTTTGCCTGGAAAGAGGGAACATGCCTGGAACCTCCTACGGTGCTTTTCTCGGCCCTAGCAGACTGCAGTTCAAAACATGCTAAACGTCCAGCAATAACTCCCAAAGTAAAGAAGCTAGGCCTGAAAGGCATAGCTTGTCTGAAACCTCCTAACAGGACACCCGAGCAGACCCTGTCACTTTGGCTCTCAGCCTTTTCCTTTGCCTGGAAAGAGGGAACATGCCTGGAACCTCCTACGGTGCTTTTCTCGGCCCTAGCAGACTGCAGTTCAAAACATGCTAAACGTCCAGCAATAACTCCCAAAGTAAAGAAGCGAGGCCTGAAAGGCATAGCTTGTCTGAAACCTCCTAACAGGACACACGAGCAGACCCTGTCACTTTGGCTCTCAGCCTTTTCCTTTGCCTGGAAAGAGGGAACATGCCTGGAACCTCCTACAGTGCTTTTCTCGGCCCTAGCAGACTGCAGTTCACAACATGCTAAACGTCCAGCAATAACTCCCAAAGTAAAGAAGCTAGGCCTGAAAGGCATAGCTTGTCTGAAACATCCTAACAGGACACACGAGCAGACCCTGTCGCTTTGGCTCTCAGCCTTTTCCTTTGTCTGGAAAGAGGGAACATGCCTGGAACGTCCTACGGTGCTTTTCTCGGCCCTAGCAGACTGCCGTTCAAAACATGCTAAACGTCCAGCAATAACTCCCAAAGTAAAGAAGCTAGGCCTGAAAGGCATAGCTTGTCTGAAACCTCCTAACAGGACACACGAGCAGACCCTGTCACTTTGGCTCTCAGCCTTTTCCTTTGCCTGGAAAGAGGGAACATGCCTGGAACCTCCTACAGTGCTTTTCTCGGCCCTAGCAGACTGCAGTTCAAAACATGCTAAACGTCCAGCAATAACTCCCAAAGTAAAGAAGCGAGGCCTGAAAGGCATAGCTTCTCTGAAACCTCCTAACAGGACACACGAGCAGACCCTGTCACTTTGGCTCTCAGCCTTTTCCTTTGCCTGGAAAGAGGGAACATGCCTGGAACCTCCTACGGTGCTTTTCTCAGCCCTAGCAGACTGCAGTTCAAAACATGCTAAACGTCCAGCAATAACTCCCAAAGTAAAGAAGCGAGGCCTGAAAGGCATAGCTTGTCTGAAACCTCCTAACAGGACATACGAGCAGACCCTGTCACTTTGGCTCTCAGCCTTTTCCTTTGCCTGGAAAGAGGGAACATGCCTGGAACCTCCTACGGTGCTTTTCTCGGCCCTAGCAGACTGCAGTTCAAAACATGCTAAACGTCCAGCAATAACTCCCAAAGTAAAGAAGCGAGGCCTGAAAAGCATAGCTAATCTGAAACCTCCTAACAGGACACACGAGCAGACCCTGTCACTTTGGCTCTCAGCCTTTTCCTTTGCCTGGAAAGAGGAAACATGCCTGGAACCTCCTACGGTGCTTTTCTCGGCCCTAGCAGACTGCAGTTCAAAACATGCAAAACGTCCAGCAATAACTCCCAAAGTAAAGAAGCGAGGCCTGAAAGGCATAGCTTGTCTGAAACCTCCTAACAGGACACACGAGCAGACCCTGTCACTTTGGCTCTCAGCCTTTTCCTTTGCCTGGAAAGAGGGAACATGCCTGGAACCTCCTACGGTGCTTTTCTCGGCCCTAGCAGACTGCAGTTCAAAACATGCTAAACGTCCAGCAATAACTCCCAAAGTAAAGAAGCGAGGCCTGAAAGGCATAGCTTGTCTGAAACCTCCTAACAGGACACACGAGCAGCCCCTGTCACTTTGGCTCTCAGCCTTTTCCTTTGCCTGGAAAGAGGGAACATGCCTGGAACCTCCTACGGTGCTTTTCTCGGCCCTAGCAGACTGCAGTTCAAAACATGCTAAACGTCCAGCAATAACTCCCAAAGTAAAGAAGCTAGGCCTGAAAGGCATAGCTTGTCTGAAACCTCCTAACAGGACACACGAGCAGACCCTGTCACTTTTGCTCTCAGCCTTTTCCTTTGCCTGGAAAGAGGGAACATGCCTGGAACCTCCTACAGTGCTTTTTTTGGCCTTAGCAGACTGCAGTTCAAAACATGCTAAACGTCCAGCAATAACTCCCAAAGTAAAGAAGCTAGGCCTGAAAGGCATAGCTTATCTGAAACCTCCTAACAGGACACACGAGCAGACCCTGTCACTTTGGCTCTCAGCCTTTTCCTTTGCCTGGAAAGAGGGAACATGCCTGGAACCTCCTACGGTGCTTTTCTCGGCCCTAGCAGACTGCAGTTCAAAACATGCTAAACGTCCAGCAATAACTCCCAAAGTAAAGAAGCGAGGCCTGAAAGGCATAGCTTGTCTGAAACCTCCTAACAGGACACACGAGCAGACCCTGTCACTTTGGCTCTCAGCCTTTTCCTTTGCCTGGAAAGAGGGAACATGCCTGGAACCTCCTACGGTGCTTTTCTCGGCCCTAGCAGACTGCAGTTCAAAACATGCTAAACGTCCAGCAATAACTCCCAAAGTAAAGAAGCTAGGCCTGAAAGGCATAGCTTGTCTGAAACCTCCTAACAGGACACACGAGCAGACCCTGTCACTTTGGCTCTCAGCCTTTTCCTTTGCCTGGAAAGAGGGAACATGCCTGGAACCTCCTACGGTGCTTTTCTCGGCCCTAGCAGACTGCAGTTCAAAACATGCTAAACGTCCAGCAATAACTCCCAAAGTAAAGAAGCGAGGCCTGAAAGGCATAGCTTGTCTGAAACCTCCTAACAGGACACACGAGCAGACCCTGTCACTTTGGCTCTCAGCCTTTTCCTTTGCCTGGAAAGAGGGAACATGCCTGGAACCTCCTACGGTGCTTTTCTCGGCCCTAGCAGACTGCAGTTCAAAACATGCTAAACGTCCAGCAATAACTCCCAAAGTAAAGAAGCTAGGCCTGAAAGGCATAGCTTGTCTGAAACCTCCTAACAGGACACACGAGCAGCCCCTGTCACTTTGGCTCTCAGCCTTTTCCTTTGCCTGGAAAGAGGGAACATGCCTGGAACCTCCTACGGTGCTTTTCTCGGCCCTAGCAGACTGCAGTTCAAAACATGCTAAACGTCCAGCAATAACTCCCAAAGTAAAGAAGCTAGGACTGAAAGGCATAGCTTGTCTGAAACCTCCTAACAGGACACACGAGCAGCCCCTGTCACTTTGGCTCTCAGCCTTTTCCTTTGCCTGGAAAGAGGGAACATGCCTGGAACCTCCTACGGTGCTTTTCTCGGCCCTAGCAGACTGCAGTTCAAAACATGCTAAACGTCCAGCAATAACTCCCAAAGTAAAGAAGCGAGGCCTGAAAGGCATAGCTTGTCTGAAACCTCCTAACAGGACACACGAGCAGACCCTGTCACTTTGGCTCTCAGCCTTTTCCTTTGCCTGGAAAGAGGGAACATGCCTGGAACCTCCTACGGTGCTTTTCTCGGCCCTAGCAGACTGCAGTTCAAAACATGCTAAACGTCCAGCAATAACTCCCAAAGTAAAGAAGAGAGGCCTGAAAGGCATAGCTTGTCTGAAACCTCCTAACAGGACACACGAGCAGACCCTGTCACTTTGGCTCTCAGCCTTTTCCTTTGCCTGGAAAGAGGGAACATGCCTGGAACCTCCTACGGTGCTTTTCTCGGCCCTAGCAGACTGCAGTTCAAAACATGCTAAACGTCCAGCAATAACTCCCAAAGTAAAGAAGCTAGGCCTGAAAGGCATAGCTTGTCTGAAACCTCCTAACAGGACACACGAGCAGACCCTGTCACTTTGGCTCTCAGCCTTTTCCTTTGCCTGGAAAGAGGGAACATGCCTGGAACCTCCTACGGTGCTTTTCTCGGCCCTAGCAGACTGCAGTTCAAAACATGCTAAACGTCCAGCAATAACACCCAAAGTAAAGAAGCTAGGCCTGAAAGGCATAGTTGTCTGAAACCTCCTAACAGGACACACGAGCAGCCCCTGTCACTTTGGCTCTCAGCCTTTTCCTTTGCCTGGAAAGAGGGAACATGCCTGGAACCTCCTACGGTGCTTTTCTCGGCCCTAGCAGACTGCAGTTCAAAACATGCTAAACGTCCAGCAATAACTCCCAAAGTAAAGAAGCTAGGCCTGAAAGGCATAGCTTGTCTGAAACCTCCTAACAGGACACACGAGCAGACCCTGTCACTTTGGCTCTCAGCCTTTTCCTTTGCCTGGAAAGAGGGAACATGCCTGGAACCTCCTACGGTGCTTTTCTCGGCCCTAGCAGACTGCAGTTCAAAACATGCTAAACGTCCAGCAATAACTCCCAAAGTAAAGAAGCTAGGCCTGAAAGGCATAGCTTGTCTGAAACCTCCTAACAGGACACACGAGCAGACCCTGTCACTTTGGCTCTCAGCCTTTTCCTTTGCCTGGAAAGAGGGAACATGCCTGGAACCACCTACAGTGCTTTTCTCGGCCCTAGCAGACTGCAGTTCAAAACATGCTAAACGTCCAGCAATAACTCCCAAAGTAAAGAAGCTAGGCCTGAAAGGCATAGCTTATCTGAAACCTCCTAACAGGACACACGAGCAGACCCTGTCACTTTGGCTCTCAGCCTTTTCCTTTGCCTGGAAAGAGGGAACATGCCTGGAACCTCCTACGGTGCTTTTCTCGGCCCTAGCAGACTTCAGTTCAAAACATGCTAAACGTCCAGCAATAACTCCCAAAGTAAAGAAGCTAGGCCTGAAAGGCATAGCTTGTCTGAAACCTCCTAACAGGACACACGAGCAGACCCTGTCACTTTGGCTCTCAGCCTTTTCCTTTGCCTGGAAAGAGGGAACATGCCTGGAACCTCCTACGGTGCTTTTCTCGGCCCTAGCAGACTGCAGTTCAAAACATGCTAAACGTCCAGCAATAACTCCCAAAGTAAAGAAGCGAGGCCTGAAAGGCATAGCTTGTCTGAAACCTCCTAACAGGACACACGAGCAGACCCTGTCACTTTGGCTCTCAGCCTTTTCCTTTGCCTGGAAAGAGGGAACATGCCTGGAACCTCCTACGGTGCTTTTCTCGGCCCTAGCAGACTGCAGTTCAAAACATGCTAAACGTCCAGCAATAACTCCCAAAGTAAAGAAGCGAGGCCTGAAAGGCATAGCTTGTCTGAAACCTCCTAACAGGACACACGAGCAGCCCCTGTCACTTTGGCTCTCAGCCTTTTCCTTTGCCTGGAAAGAGGGAACATGCCTGGAACCTCCTACGGTGCTTTTCTCGGCCCTAGCAGACTGCAGTTCAAAACATGCTAAACGTCCAGCAATAACTCCCAAAGTAAAGAAGCTAGGCCTGAAAGGCATAGCTTGTCTGAAACCTCCTAACAGGACACACGAGCAGCCCCTGTCACTTTGGCTCTCAACTTTTTCCTTTGCCTGGAAAGAGGGAACATGCCTGGAACCTCCTACAGTGCTTTTCTCGGCCCTAGCAGACTGCAGTTCAAAACATGCTAAACGTCCAGCAATAACTCCCAAAGTAAAGAAGCTAGGCCTGAAAGGCATAGCTTGTCTGAAACCTCCTAACAGGACACACGAGCAGACCCTGTCACTTTGGCTCTCAGCCTTTTCCTTTGCCTGGAAAGAGGGAACATGCCTGGAACCTCCTACGGTGCTTTTCTCGGCCCTAGCAGACTGCAGTTCAAAACATGCTAAACGTCCAGCAATAACTCCCAAAGTAAAGAAGCTAGGCCTGAAAGGCATAGCTTGTCTGAAACCTCCTAACAGGACACACGAGCAGCCCCTGTCACTTTGGCTCTCAGCCTTTTCCTTTGCCTGGAAAGAGGGAACATGCCTGGAACCTCCTACGGTGCTTTTCTCGGCCCTAGCAGACTGCAGTTCAAAACATGCTAAACATCCAGCAATAACTCCCAAAGTAAAGAAGCGAGGCCTGAAAGGCATAGTTGTCTGAAACCTCCTAACAGGACACACGAGCAGCCCCTGTAACTTTGGCTCTCAGCCTTTTCCTTTGCCTGGAAAGAGGGAACATGCCTGGAACCTCCTACGGTGCTTTTCTCGGCCCTAGCAGACTGCAGTTCTAAACATGCTAAACGTCCAGCAATAACTCCCAAAGTAAAGAAGCTAGGCCTGAAAGGCATAGCTTGTCTGAAACCTCCTAACAGGACACACGAGCAGACCCTGTCACTTTGGCTCTCAGCCTTTTCCTTTGCCTGGAAAGAGGGAACATGCCTGGAACCTCCTACGGTGCTTTTCTCGGCCCTAGCAGACTGCAGTTCAAAACATGCTAAACGTCCAGCAATAACTCCCAAAGTAAAGAAGCTAGGCCTGAAAGGCATAGCTTGTCTGAAACCTCCTAACAGGACACACGAGCAGACCCTGTCACTTTGGCTCTCAGCCTTTTCCTTTGCCTGGAAAGAGGGAACATGCCTGGAACCTCCTACGGTGCTTTTCTCGGCCCTAGCAGACTGCAGTTCAAAACATGCTAAACGTCCAGCAATAACTCCCAAAGTAAAGAAGCTAGGCCTGAAAGGCATAGCTTGTCTGAAACCTCCTAACAGGACACACGAGCAGACCCTGTCACTTTGGCTCTCAGCCTTTTCCTTTGCCTGGAAAGAGGGAACATGCCTGGAACCTCCTACGGTGCTTTTCTCGGCCCTAGCAGACTGCAGTTCAAAACATGCAAAACGTCCAGCAATAACTCCCAAAGTAAAGAAGCTAGGCCTGAAAGGCATAGCTTGTCTGAAACCTCCTAACAGGACACACGAGCAGACCCTGTCACTTTGGCTCTCAGCCTTTTCCTTTGCCTGGAAAGAGGGAACATGCCTGGAACCTCCTACGGTGCTTTTCTCGGCCCTAGCAGACTGCAGTTCAAAACATACTAAACGTCCAGCAATAACTCCCAAAGTAAAGAAGCTAGGCCTGAAAGGCATAGCTTGTCTGAAACCTCCTAACAGGACACACGAGCAGACCCTGTCACTTTGGCTCTCAGCCTTTTCCTTTGCCTGGAAAGAGGGAACATGCTTGGAACCTCCTACAATGCTTTTCTCGGCCCTAGCAGACTGCAGTTCAAAACATGCTAAACGTCCAGCAATAACTCCCAAAGTAAAGAAGCGAGGCCTGAAAGGCATAGCTTGTCTGAAACCTCCTAACAGGACACACGAGCAGCCCCTGTCACTTTGGCTCTCAGCCTTTTCCTTTGCCTGGAAAGAGGGAACATGCCTGGAACCTCCTACGGTGCTTTTCTCGGCCCTAGCAGACTGCAGTTCAAAACATGCTAAACGTCCAGCAATAACTCCCAAAGTAAAGAAGCGAGGCCTGAAAGGCATAGCTTGTCTGAAACCTCCTAACAGGACACACGAGCAGACCCTGTCACTTTGGCTCTCATCCTTTTTTCTTTGCCTTGAAAGAGGGAACATGCCTGGAACCTCCTACGGTGCTTTTCTCAGCCCTAGCAGACTGCCGTTCAAAACATGCTTAACGTCCAGCAATAACTCCCAAAGTAAAGAAGCGAGGCCTGAAAGGCATAGCTTGTCTGAAACCTCCTAACAGGACACACGAGCAGACCCTGTCACTTTGGCTCTCAGCCTTTTCCTTTGCCTGGAAAGAGGGAACATGCCTGGAAACTCCTACAGTGCTTTTCTCGGCCCTAGCAGACTGCAGTTCAAAACATGCTAAACGTCCAGCAATAACTCCCAAAGTAAAGAAGCTAGGCCTGAAAGGAATAGCTTGTCTGAAACCTCCTAACAGGACACACGAGCAGACCCTGTCGCTTTGGCTCTCAGCTTTTTCCTTTGCCTGGAAAGAGGGAACATGCCTCGGACCTCCTACGGTGCTTTTCTCGGCCCTAGCAGACTGCAGTTCAAAACATGCTAAACGTCCAGCAATAACTCCCAAAGTAAAGAAGCTAGGCCTGAAAGGCATAGCTTGTCTGAAACCTCATAACAGGACACACGAGCAGACCCTGTCACTTTGGCTCTCAGCCTTTTCCTTTGCCTGGAAAGAGGGAACATGCCTGGAACCTCCTACGGTGCTTTTCTCGGCCCTAGCAGACTGCAGTTCAAAACATGCTAAACGTCCAGCAATAACTCCCAAAGTAAAGAAGCTAGGCCTGAAAGGCATAGCTTGTCTGAAACCTCCTAACAGGACACACGAGCAGACTCTGTCACTTTGGCTCTCAGCCTTTTCCTTTGCCTGGAAAGAGGGAACATGCCTGGAACCTCCTACAGTGCTTTTCTCGGCCCTAGCAGACTGCAGTTCAAAACATGCTAAACGTCCAGCAATAACTCCCAAAGTAAAGAAGCGAGGCCTGAAAGGCATAGCTTGTCTGAAACCTGCTAACAGGACACACGAGTAGACCCTGTCACTTTGGCTCTCAGCCTTTTCCTTTGCCTGGAAAGAGGGAACATGCCTGGAACCTCCAACGGTGCTTTTCTCGGCCCTAGCAGACTGCAGTTCAAAACATGCTAAACGTCCAGCAATAACTCCCAAAGTAAAGAAGCGAGGCCTGAAAGGCATAGCTTGTCTGAAACCTCCTAGCAGGACACACGAGCAGACCCTGTCACTTTGGCTCTCAGCCTTTTCCTTTGCCTGGAAAGAGGGAACATGCCTGGAACCTCCTACGGTGCTTTTCTCGGCCCTAGCAGACTGCAGTTCAAAACATGCTAAACGTCCAGCAATAACTCCCAAAGTAAAGAAGCTAGGCCTGAAAGGCATAGCTTGTCTGAAACCTCGTAACAGGACACACGAGCAGACCCTGTCACTTTGGCTCTCAGCCTTTTCCTTTGCCTGGAAAGAGGGAACATGCCTGGAACCTCCTACGGTGCTTTTCTCGGCCCTAGCAGACTGCAGTTCAAAACATGCTAAACGTCCAGCAATAACTCCCAAAGTAAAGAAGCGAGGCCTGAAAGGCATAGCTTGTCTGAAACCTCCTAGCAGGACACACGAGCAGACCCTGTCACTTTGGCTCTCAGCCTTTTCCTTTGCCTGGAAAGAGGGAACATGCCTGGAACCTCCTACGGTGCTTTTCTCGGCCCTAGCAGACTGCCGTTCAAAACATGCTAAACGTCCAGCAATAACTCCCAAAGTAAAGAAGCTAGGCCTGAAAGGCATAGCTTGTCTGAAACCTCCTAACAGGACACACGAGCAGACCCTGTCACTTTGGCTCTCAGCCTTTTCCTTTGCCTGGAAAGAGGGAACATGCCTGGAACCTCCTACAGTGCTTTTCTCGGCCCTAGCAGACTGCAGTTCAAAACATGCTAAACGTCCAGCAATAACTCCCAAAGTAAAGAAGCTAGGCCTGAAAGGCATAGCTTGTCTGAAACCTCCTAACAGGACACACGAGCAGACCCTGTCACTTTGGCTCTCAGCCTTTTCCTTTGCCTGGAAAGAGGGAACATGCCTGGAACCTCCTACGGTGCTTTTCTCGGCCCTAGCAGACTGCAGTTCAAAACATGCTAAACGTCCCCTAATAACTCCCAAAGTAAAGAAGCTAGGCCTGAAAGGCATAGCTTGTCTGAAACCTCCTAACAGGACACACGAGCAGACCCTGTCACTTTGGCTCTCAGCCTTTTCCTTTGCCTGGAAAGAGGGAACATGCCTGGAACCTCCTACGGTGCTTTTCTCGGCCCTAGCAGACTGCAGTTCAAAACATGCTAAACGTCCAGCAATAACTCCCAAAGTAAAAAGCGAGGCCTGAAAGGCATAGCTTGTCTGAAACCTCCTAACAGGACACACGAGCAGACCCTGTCACTTTGGCTCTCAGCCTTTTCCTTTGCCTGGAAAGAGGGAACATGCCTGGAACCTCCTACGGTGCTTTTCTCGGCCCTAGCAGACTGCAGTTCAAAACATGCTAAACGTCCAGCGATAACTCCCAAAGTAAAGAAGCTAGGCCTGAAAGGCATAGCTTGTCTGAAACCTCCTAACAGGACACACGAGCAGCCCCTGTCACTTTGGCTCTCAGCCTTTTCCTTTGCCTGGAAAGAGGGAACATGCCTGGAACCTCCTACGGTGCTTTTCTCGGCCCTAGCAGACTGCAGTTCAAAACATGCTAAACGTCCAGCAATAACTCCCAAAGTAAAGAAGCGAGGCCTGAAAGGCATAGCTTGTCTGAAACCTCCTAACAGGACACACGAGCAGACCCTGTCACTTTGGCTCTCAGCCTTTTCCTTTGCCTGGAAAGAGGGAACATGCCTGGAACCTCCTACGGTGCTATTCTCGGCCCTAGCAGACTGCAGTTCAAAACATGCTAAACGTCCAGCAATAACTCCCAAAGTAAAGAAGCGAGGCCTGAAAGGCATAGCTTGTCTGAAACCTCCTAACAGGACATACGAGCAGACCCTGTCACTTTGGCTCTCAGCCTTTTCCTTTGCCTGGAAAGAGGGAACATGCCTGGAACCTCCTACGGTGCTTTTCTCGGCCCTAGCAGACTGCAGTTCAAAACATGCTAAACGTCCAGCAATAACTCCCAAAGTAAAGAAGCTAGGCCTGAAAAGCATAGCTAATCTGAAACCTCCTAACAGGACACCCGAGCAGACCCTGTCACTTTGGCTCTCAGCCTTTTCCTTTGCCTGGAAAGAGGGAACATGCCTGGAACCTCCTACGGTGCTTTTCTCGGCCCTAGCAGACTGCAGTTCAAAACATGCTAAACGTCCAGCAATAACTCCCAAAGTAAAGAAGCGAGGCCTGAAAGGCATAGCTTGTCTGAAACCTCCTAACAGGACACACGAGCAGACCCTGTCACTTTGGCTCTCAGCCTTTTCCTTTGCCTGGAAAGAGGGAACATGCCTGGAACCTCCTACGGTGCTTTTCTCGGCCCTAGCAGACTGCAGTTCAAAACATGCTAAACGTCCAGCAATAACTCCCAAAGTAAAGAAGCGAGGCCTGAAAGGCATAGCTTGTCTGAAACCTCCTAACAGGACACACGAGCAGACCCTGTCACTTTGGCTCTCAGCCTTTTCCTTTGCCTGGAAAGAGGGAACATGCCTGGAACCTCCTACGGTGCTTTTCTCGGCCCTAGCAGACTGCAGTTCAAAACATGCTAAACGTCCAGCAATAACTCCCAAAGTAAAGAAGCGAGGCCTGAAAGGCATAGCTTGTCTGAAACCTCCTAACAGGACACACGAGCAGACCCTGTCACTTTGGCTCTCAGCCTTTTCCTTTGCCTGGAAAGAGGGAACATGCCTGGAACCTCCTACGGTGCTTTTCTCGGCCCTAGCAGACTGCAGTTCAAAACATGCTAAACGTCCAGCAATAACTCCCAAAGTAAAGAAGCGAGGCCTGAAAGGCATAGCTTGTCTGAAACCTCCTAACAGGACACACGAGCAGACCCTGTCACTTTGGCTCTCAGCCTTTTCCTTTGCCTGGAAAGAGGGAACATGCCTGGAACCTCCTACGGTGCTTTTCTCGGCCCTAGCAGACTGCAGTTCAAAACATGCTAAACGTCCAGCAATAACTCCCAAAGTAAAGAAGCTAGGCCTGAAAGGCATAGCTTGTCTGAAACCTCCTAACAGGACACACGAGCAGACCCTGTCACTTTGTCTCTCAGCCTTTTCCTTTGCCTGGAAAGAGGGAACATGCCTGGAACCTCCTACGGTGCTTTTCTCGGCCCTAGCAGACTGCAGTTCAAAACATGCTAAACGTCCAGCAATAACTCCCAAAGTAAAGAAGCTAGGCCTGAAAGGCATAGCTTGTCTGAAACCTCCTAACAGGACACACGAGCAGACCCTGTCACTTTGGCTCTCAGCCTTTTCCTTTGCCTGGCAAGAGGGAACATGCCTGGAACCTCCTACGGTGCTTTTCTCGGCCCTAGCAGACTGCAGTTCAAAACATGCTAAACGTCCAGCAATAACTCCCAAAGTAAAGAAGCTAGGCCTGAAAGGCATAGCTTGTCTGAAACCTCCTAACAGGACACACGAGCAGACCCTGTCACTTTGGCTCTCAGCCTTTTCCTTTGCCTGGAAAGAGGGAACATGCCTGGAACCTCCTACGGTGCTTTTCTCGGCCCTAGCAGACTGCAGTTCAAAACATGCTAAACGTCCAGCGATAACTCCCAAAGTAAAGAAGCGAGGCCTGAAAGGCATAGCTTGTCTGAAACCTCCTAACAGGACACACGAGCAGCCCCTGTCACTTTGGCTCTCAGCCTTTTCCTTTGCCTGGAAAGAGGGAACATGCCTGGAACCTCCTACGGTGCTTTTCTCGGCCCTAGCAGACTGCAGTTCAAAACATGCTAAACGTCCAGCAATAACTCCCAAAGTAAAGAAGCGAGGCCTGAAAGGCATAGCTTGTCTGAAACCTCCTAACAGGACACACGAGCAGACCCTGTCACTTTGGCTCTCAGCCTTTTCCTTTGCCTGGAAAGAGGGAACATGCCTGGAACCTCCTACGGTGCTATTCTCGGCCCTAGCAGACTGCAGTTCAAAACATGCTAAACGTCCAGCAATAACTCCCAAAGTAAAGAAGCGAGGCCTGAAAGGCATAGCTTGTCTGAAACCTCCTAACAGGACACACGAGTAGACCCTGTCACTTTGGCTCTCAGCCTTTTCCTTTGCCTGGAAAGAGGGAACATGCCTGGAACCTCCTACGGTGCTTTTCTCGGCCCTAGCAGACTGCCGTTCAAAACATGCTAAACGTCCAGCAATAACTCCCAAAGTAAAGAAGCTAGGCCTGAAAGGCATAGCTTGTCTGAAACCTCCTAACAGGACACACGAGCAGCCCCTGTCGCTTTGGCTCTCAGCCTTTTCCTTTGCCTGGAAAGAGGGAACATGCCTGGAACCTCCTACGGTGCTTTTCTCGGCCCTAGCAGACTGCAGTTCAAAACATGCTAAACGTCCAGCAATAACTCCCAAAGTAAAGAAGCTAGGCCTGAAAGGCATAGCTTGTCTGAAACCTCCTAACAGGACACACGAGCAGACCCTGTCACTTTGGCTCTCAGCCTTTTCCTTTGCCTGGAAAGAGGGAACATGCCTGGAACCTCCTACGGTGCTTTTCTCGGCCCTAGCAGACTGCAGTTCAAAACATGCTAAACGTCCAGCAATAACTCCCAAAGTAAAGAAGCTAGGCCTGAAAGGCATAGCTTGTCTGAAACCTCCTAACAGGACACACCAGCAGACCCTGTCACTTTGGCTCTCAGCCTTTTCCTTTGCCTGGAAAGAGGGAACTTGCCTGGAACTTCCTACGGTGCTTTTCTCGGCCCTAGCAGACTGCAGTTCAAAACATGCTAAACGTCCAGCAATAACTCCCAAAGTAAAGAAGCGAGGCCTGAAAGGCATAGCTTGTCTGAAACCTCCTAACAGGACACACGAGCAGACCCTGTCACTTTGGCTCTCAGCCTTTTCCTTTGCCTGGAAAGAGGGAACATGCCTGGAACCTCCAACGGTGCTTTTCTCGGCCCTAGCAGACTGCAGTTCAAAACATGCTAAACGTCCAGCAATAACTCCCAAAGTAAAGAAGCGAGGCCTGAAAGGCATAGCTTGTCTGAAACCTCCTAACAGGACACACGAGCAGACCCTGTCACTTTGGCTCTCAGCCTTTTCCTTTGCCTGGAAAGAGGGAACATGCCTGGAACCTCCTACGGTGCTTTTCTCGGCCCTAGCAGACTGCAGTTCAAAACATGCTAAACGTCCAGAAATAACTCCCAAAGTAAAGAAGCGAGGCCTGAAAGGCATAGCTTGTCTGAAACCTCCTAACAGGACACACGAGCAGACCCTGTCACTTTGGCTCTCAGCCTTTTCCTTTGCCTGGAAAGAGGGAACATGCCTGGAACCTCCTACGGTGCTTTTCTCGGCCCTAGCAGACTGCCGTTCAAAACATGCTAAACGTCCAGCAATAACTCCCAAAGTAAAGAAGCTAGGCCTGAAAGGCATAGCTTGTCTGAAACCTCCTAACAGGACACACGAGCAGACCCTGTCACTTTGGCTCTCAGCCTTTTCCTTTGCCTGGAAAGAGGGAACATGCCTGGAACCTCCTACGGTGCTTTTCTCGGCCCTAGCAGACTGCCGTTCAAAACATGCTAAACGTCCAGCAATAACTCCCAAAGTAAAGAAGCTAGGCCTGAAAGGCATAGCTTGTCTGAAACCTCCTAACAGGACACACGAGCAGACCCTGTCGCTTTGGCTCTCAGCCTTTTCCTTTGCCTGGAAAGAGGGAACATGCCTGGAACCTCCTACGGTGCTTTTCTCGGCCCTAGCAGACTGCAGTTCAAAACATGCTAAACGTCCAGCAATAACTCCCAAAGTAAAGAAGCGAGGCCTGAAAGGCATAGCTTGTCTGAAACCTCCTAACAGGACACACGAGCAGACCCTGTCACTTTGGCTCTCAGCCTTTTCCTTTGCCTGGAAAGAGGGAACATGCCTGGAACCTCCTACGGTGCTTTTCTCGGCCCTAGCAGACTGCAGTTCAAAACATGCTAAACGTCCAGCAATAACTCCCAAAGTAAAGAAGCTAGGCCTGAAAGGCATAGCTTGTCTGAAACCTCCTAACAGGACACACGAGCAGACCCTGTCACTTTGGCTCTCAGCCTTTTCCTTTGCCTGGAAAGAGGGAACATGCCTGGAACCTCCTACGGTGCTTTTCTCGGCCCTAGCAGACTGCAGTTCAAAACATGCTAAACGTCCAGCAATAACTCCCAAAGTAAAGAAGCTAGGCCTGAAAGGCATAGCTTGTCTGAAACCTCCTAACAGGACACACGAGCAGACCCTGTCACTTTGGCTCTCAGCCTTTTCCTTTGCCTGGAAAGAGGGAACATGCCTGGAACCTCCTACGGTGCTTTTCTCGGCCCTAGCAGACTGCAGTTCAAAACATGCTAAACGTCCAGCGATAACTCCCAAAGTAAAGAAGCGAGGCCTGAAAGGCATAGCTTGTCTGAAACCTCCTAACAGGACACACGAGCAGCCCCTGTCACTTTGGCTCTCAGCCTTTTCCTTTGCCTGGAAAGAGGGAACATGCCTGGAACCTCCTACGGTGCTTTTCTCGGCCCTAGCAGACTGCAGTTCAAAACATGCTAAACGTCCAGCAATAACTCCCAAAGTAAAGAAGCGAGGCCTGAAAGGCATAGCTTGTCTGAAACCTCCTAACAGGACACACGAGCAGACCCTGTCACTTTGGCTCTCAGCCTTTTCCTTTGCCTGGAAAGAGGGAACATGCCTGGAACCTCCTACGGTGCTATTCTCGGCCCTAGCAGACTGCAGTTCAAAACATGCTAAACGTCCAGCAATAACTCCCAAAGTAAAGAAGCGAGGCCTGAAAGGCATAGCTTGTCTGAAACCTCCTAACAGGACATACGAGCAGACCCTGTCACTTTGGCTCTCAGCCTTTTCCTTTGCCTGGAAAGAGGGAACATGCCTGGAACCTCCTACGGTGCTTTTCTCGGCCCTAGCAGACTGCAGTTCAAAACATGCTAAACGTCCAGCAATAACTCCCAAAGTAAAGAAGCTAGGCCTGAAAAGCATAGCTAATCTGAAACCTCCTAACAGGACACACGAGCAGACCCTGTCACTTTGGCTCTCAGCCTTTTCCTTTGCCTGGAAAGAGGGAACATGCCTGGAACCTCCTACGGTGCTTTTCTCGGCCCTAGCAGACTGCAGTTCAAAACATGCTAAACGTCCAGCAATAACTCCCAAAGTAAAGAAGCGAGGCCTGAAAGGCATAGCTTGTCTGAAACCTCCTAACAGGACACACGAGCAGACCCTGTCACTTTGGCTCTCAGCCTTTTCCTTTGCCTGGAAAGAGGGAACATGCCTGGAACCTCCTACAGTGCTTTTCTCGGCCCTAGCAGACTGCAGTTCAAAACATGCTAAACGTCCAGCAATAACTCCCAAAGTAAAGAAGCTAGGCCTGAAAGGCATAGCTTGTCTGAAACCTCCTAACAGGACACACGAGCAGACCCTGTCGCTTTGGCTCTCAGCCTTTTCCTTTGCCTGGAAAGAGGGAACATGCCTGGAACCACCTACGGTTCTTTTCTCTGCCCTAGCAGACTGCAGTTCAAAACATGCTAAACGTCCAGCAATAACTCCCAAAGTAAAGAAGCTAGGCCTGAAAGGCATAGCTTGTCTGAAACCTCCTAACAGGACACACGAGCAGACCCTGTCACTTTGGCTCTCAGCCTTTTCCTTTGCCTGGAAAGAGGGAACATGCCTGGAACCTCCTACGGTGCTTTTCTCGGCCCTAGCAGACTGCAGTTCAAAACATGCTAAACGTCCAGCAATAACTCCCAAAGTAAAGAAGCGAGGCCTGAAAGGCATAGCTTGTCTGAAACCTCCTAACAGGACACACGAGCAGACCCTGTCACTTTGGCTCTCAGCCTTTTCCTTTGCCTGGAAAGAGGGAACATGCCTGGAACCTCCTACGGTCCTATTCTCGGCCCTAGCAGACTGCAGTTCAAAACATGCTAAACGTCCAGCAATAACTCCCAAAGTAAAGAAGCGAGGCCTGAAAGGCATAGCTTGTCTGAAACCTCCTAACAGGACATACGAGCAGACCCTGTCACTTTGGCTCTCAGCCTTTTCCTTTGCCTGGAAAGAGGGAACATGCCTGGAACCTCCTACGGTGCTTTTCTCGGCCCTAGCAGACTGCAGTTCAAAACATGCTAAACGTCCAGCAATAACTCCCAAAGTAAAGAAGCTAGGCCTGAAAAGCATAGCTAATCTGAAACCTCCTAACAGGACACACGAGCAGACCCTGTCACTTTGGCTCTCAGCCTTTTCCTTTGCCTGGAAAGAGGGAACATGCCTGGAACCTCCTACGGTGCTTTTCTCGGCCCTAGCAGAATGCAGTTCAAAACATGCTAAACGTCCAGCAATAACTCCCAAAGTAAAGAAGCGAGGCCTGAAAGGCATAGCTTGTCTGAAACCTCCTAACAGGACACACGAGCAGACCCTGTCACTTTGGCTCTCAGCCTTTTCCTTTGCCTGGAAAGAGGGAACATGCCTGGAACCTCCTACAGTGCTTTTCTCGGCCCTAGCAGACTGCAGTTCAAAACATGCTAAACGTCCAGCAATAACTCCCAAAGTAAAGAAGCTAGGCCTGAAAGGCATAGCTTGTCTGAAACCTCCTAACAGGACACACGAGCAGACCCTGTCGCTTTGGCTCTCAGCCTTTTCCTTTGCCTGGAAAGAGGGAACATGCCTGGAACCACCTACGGTTCTTTTCTCGGCCCTAGCAGACTGCAGTTCAAAACATGCTAAACGTCCAGCAATAACTCCCAAAGTAAAGAAGCTAGGCCTGAAAGGCATAGCTTGTCTGAAACCTCCTAACAGGACACACGAGCAGACCCTGTCACTTTGGCTCTCAGCCTTTTCCTTTGCCTGGAAAGAGGGAACATGCCTGGAACCTCCTACGGTGCTTTTCTCGGCCCTAGCAGACTGCAGTTCAAAACATGCTAAACGTCCAGCAATAACTCCCAAAGTAAAGAAGCGAGGCCTGAAAGGCATAGCTTGTCTGAAACCTCCTAACAGGACACACGAGCAGACCCTGTCACTTTGGCTCTCAGCCTTTTCCTTTGCCTGGAAAGAGGGAACATGCCTGGAACCTCCTACGGTGCTTTTCTCGGCCCTAGCAGACTGCAGTTCAAAACATGCTAAACGTCCAGCAATAACTCCCAAAGTAAAGAAGCTAGGCCTGAAAGGCATAGCTTGTCTGAAACCTCCTAACAGGACACACCAGCAGACCCTGTCACTTTGGCTCTCAGCCTTTTCCTTTGCCTGGAAAGAGGGAACTTGCCTGGAACTTCCTACGGTGCTTTTCTCGGCCCTAGCAGACTGCAGTTCAAAACATGCTAAACGTCCAGCAATAACTCCCAAAGTAAAGAAGCGAGGCCTGAAAGGCATAGCTTGTCTGAAACCTCCTAACAGGACACACGAGCAGACCCTGTCACTTTGGCTCTCAGCCTTTTCCTTTGCCTGGAAAGAGGGAACATGCCTGGAACCTCCAACGGTGCTTTTCTCGGCCCTAGCAGACTGCAGTTCAAAACATGCTAAACGTCCAGCAATAACTCCCAAAGTAAAGAAGCTAGGCCTGAAAGGCATAGCTTGTCTGAAACCTCCTAACAGGACACACGAGCAGACCCTGTCACTTTGGCTCTCAGCCTTTTCCTTTGCCTGGAAAGAGGGAACATGCCAGGAACCTCCTACGGTGCTTTTCTCGGCCCTAGCAGACTGCAGTTCAAAACATGCTAAACGTCCAGAAATAACTCCCAAAGTAAAGAAGCGAGGCCTGAAAGGCATAGCTTGTCTGAAACCTCCTAACAGGACACACGAGCAGACCCTGTCACTTTGGCTCTCAGCCTTTTCCTTTGCCTGGAAAGAGGGAACATGCCTGGAACCTCCTACGGTTCTTTTCTCGGCCCTAGCAGACTGCCGTTCAAAACATGCTAAACGTCCAGCAATAACTCCCAAAGTAAAGAAGCTAGGCCTGAAAGGCATAGCTTGTCTGAAACCTCCTAACAGGACACACGAGCAGACCCTGTCACTTTGGCTCTCAGCCTTTTCCTTTGCCTGGAAAGAGGGAACATGCCTGGAACCTCCTACGGTGCTTTTCTCGGCCCTAGCAGACTGCCGTTCAAAACATGCTAAACGTCCAGCAATAACTCCCAAAGTAAAGAAGCTAGGCCTGAAAGGCATAGCTTGTCTGAAACCTCCTAACAGGACACACGAGCAGACCCTGTCGCTTTGTCTCTCAGCCTTTTCCTTTGCCTGGAAAGAGGGAACATGCCTGGAACCTCCTACGGTGCTTTTCTCGGCCCTAGCAGACTGCAGTTCAAAACATGCTAAACGTCCAGCAATAACTCCCAAAGTAAAGAAGCGAGGCCTGAAAGGCATAGCTTGTCTGAAACCTCCTAACAGGACACACGAGCAGACCCTGTCACTTTGGCTCTCAGCCTTTTCCTTTGCCTGGAAAGAGGGAACATGCCTGGAACCTCCTACGGTGCTTTTCTCGGCCCTAGCAGACTGCAGTTCAAAACATGCTAAACGTCCAGCAATAACTCCCAAAGTAAAGAAGCTAGGCCTGAAAGGCATAGCTTGTCTGAAACCTCCTAACAGGACACACGAGCAGACCCTGTCACTTTGGCTCTCAGCCTTTTCCTTTGCCTGGAAAGAGGGAACATGCCTGGAACCTCCTACGGTGCTTTTCTCGGCCCTAGCAGACTGCAGTTCAAAACATGCTAAACGTCCAGCAATAACTCCCAAAGTAAAGAAGCTAGGCCTGAAAGGCATAGCTTGTCTGAAACCTCCTAACAGGACACACGAGCAGACCCTGTCACTTTGGCTCTCAGCCTTTTCCTTTGCCTGGAAAGAGGGAACATGCCTGGAACCTCCTACGGTGCTTTTCTCGGCCCTAGCAGACTGCAGTTCAAAACATGCTAAACGTCCAGCGATAACTCCCAAAGTAAAGAAGCGAGGCCTGAAAGGCATAGCTTGTCTGAAACCTCCTAACAGGACACACGAGCAGCCCCTGTCACTTTGGCTCTCAGCCTTTTCCTTTGCCTGGAAAGAGGGAACATGCCTGGAACCTCCTACGGTGCTTTTCTCGGCCCTAGCAGACTGCAGTTCAAAACATGCTAAACGTCCAGCAATAACTCCCAAAGTAAAGAAGCGAGGCCTGAAAGGCATAGCTTGTCTGAAACCTCCTAACAGGACACACGAGCAGACCCTGTCACTTTGGCTCTCAGCCTTTTCCTTTGCCTGGAAAGAGGGAACATGCCTGGAACCTCCTACGGTGCTATTCTCGGCCCTAGCAGACTGCAGTTCAAAACATGCTAAACGTCCAGCAATAACTCCCAAAGTAAAGAAGCGAGGCCTGAAAGGCATAGCTTGTCTGAAACCTCCTAACAGGACATACGAGCAGACCCTGTCACTTTGGCTCTCAGCCTTTTCCTTTGCCTGGAAAGAGGGAACATGCCTGGAACCTCCTACGGTGCTTTTCTCGGCCCTAGCAGACTGCAGTTCAAAACATGCTAAACGTCCAGCAATAACTCCCAAAGTAAAGAAGCTAGGCCTGAAAAGCATAGCTAATCTGAAACCTCCTAACAGGACACACGAGCAGACCCTGTCACTTTGGCTCTCAGCCTTTTCCTTTGCCTGGAAAGAGGGAACATGCCTGGAACCTCCTACGGTGCTTTTCTCGGCCCTAGCAGACTGCAGTTCAAAACATGCTAAACGTCCAGCAATAACTCCCAAAGTAAAGAAGCGAGGCCTGAAAGGCATAGCTTGTCTGAAACCTCCTAACAGGACACACGAGCAGACCCTGTCACTTTGGCTCTCAGCCTTTTCCTTTGCCTGGAAAGAGGGAACATGCCTGGAACCTCCTACAGTGCTTTTCTCGGCCCTAGCAGACTGCAGTTCAAAACATGCTAAACGTCCAGCAATAACTCCCAAAGTAAAGAAGCTAGGCCTGAAAGGCATAGCTTGTCTGAAACCTCCTAACAGGACACACGAGCAGACCCTGTCGCTTTGGCTCTCAGCCTTTTCCTTTGCCTGGAAAGAGGGAACATGCCTGGAACCACCTACGGTTCTTTTCTCTGCCCTAGCAGACTGCAGTTCAAAACATGCTAAACGTCCAGCAATAACTCCCAAAGTAAAGAAGCTAGGCCTGAAAGGCATAGCTTGTCTGAAACCTCCTAACAGGACACACGAGCAGACCCTGTCACTTTGGCTCTCAGCCTTTTCCTTTGCCTGGAAAGAGGGAACATGCCTGGAACCTCCTACGGTGCTTTTCTCGGCCCTAGCAGACTGCAGTTCAAAACATGCTAAACGTCCAGCAATAACTCCCAAAGTAAAGAAGCGAGGCCTGAAAGGCATAGCTTGTCTGAAACCTCCTAACAGGACACACGAGCAGACCCTGTCACTTTGGCTCTCAGCCTTTTCCTTTGCCTGGAAAGAGGGAACATGCCTGGAACCTCCTACGGTGCTATTCTCGGCCCTAGCAGACTGCAGTTCAAAACATGCTAAACGTCCAGCAATAACTCCCAAAGTAAAGAAGCGAGGCCTGAAAGGCATAGCTTGTCTGAAACCTCCTAACAGGACATACGAGCAGACCCTGTCACTTTGGCTCTCAGCCTTTTCCTTTGCCTGGAAAGAGGGAACATGCCTGGAACCTCCTACGGTGCTTTTCTCGGCCCTAGCAGACTGCAGTTCAAAACATGCTAAACGTCCAGCAATAACTCCCAAAGTAAAGAAGCTAGGCCTGAAAAGCATAGCTTGTCTGAAACCTCCTAACAGGACACACGAGCAGACCCTGTCACTTTGGCTCTCAGCCTTTTCCTTTGCCTGGAAAGAGGGAACATGCCTGGAACCTCCTACGGTGCTTTTCTCGGCCCTAGCAGACTGCAGTTCAAAACATGCTAAACGTCCAGCAATAACTCCCAAAGTAAAGAAGCGAGGCCTGAAAGGCATAGCTTGTCTGAAACCTCCTAACAGGACACACGAGCAGACCCTGTCACTTTGGCTCTCAGCCTTTTCCTTTGCCTGGAAAGAGGGAACATGCCTGGAACCTCCTACAGTGCTTTTCTCGGCCCTAGCAGACTGCAGTTCAAAACATGCTAAACGTCCAGCAATAACTCCCAAAGTAAAGAAGCTAGGCCTGAAAGGCATAGCTTGTCTGAAACCTCCTAACAGGACACACGAGCAGACCCTGTCGCTTTGGCTCTCAGCCTTTTCCTTTGCCTGGAAAGAGGGAACATGCCTGGAACCACCTACGGTTCTTTTCTCTGCCCTAGCAGACTGCAGTTCAAAACATGCTAAACGTCCAGCAATAACTCCCAAAGTAAAGAAGCTAGGCCTGAAAGGCATAGCTTGTCTGAAACCTCCTAACAGGACACACGAGCAGACCCTGTCACTTTGGCTCTCAGCCTTTTCCTTTGCCTGGAAAGAGGGAACATGCCTGGAACCTCCTACGGTGCTTTTCTCGGCCCTAGCAGACTGCAGTTCAAAACATGCTAAACGTCCAGCAATAACTCCCAAAGTAAAGAAGCGAGGCCTGAAAGGCATAGCTTGTCTGAAACCTCCTAACAGGACACACGAGCAGACCCTGTCACTTTGGCTCTCAGCCTTTTCCTTTGCCTGGAAAGAGGGAACATGCCTGGAACCTCCTACGGTGCTTTTCTCGGCCCTAGCAGACTGCAGTTCAAAACATGCTAAACGTCCAGCAATAACTCCCAAAGTAAAGAAGCTAGGCCTGAAAGGCATAGCTTGTCTGAAACCTCCTAACAGGACACACGAGCAGCCCCTGTCGCTTTGGCTCTCAGCCTTTTCCTTTGCCTGGAAAGAGGGAACATGCCTGGAACCTCCTACGGTGCTTTTCTCGGCCCTAGCAGACTGCAGTTCAAAACATGCTAAACGTCCAGCAATAACTCCCAAAGTAAAGAAGCGAGGCCTGAAAGGCATAGCTTGTCTGAAACCTCCTAACAGGACACACGAGCAGACCCTGTCACTTTGGCTCTCAGCCTTTTCCTTTGCCTGGAAAGAGGGAACATGCCTGGAACCTCCTACGGTGCTTTTCTCGGCCCTAGCAGACTGCAGTTCAAAACATGCTAAACGTCCAGCAATAACTCCCAAAGTAAAGAAGCTAGGCCTGAAAGGCATAGCTTGTCTGAAACCTCCTAACAGGACACACGAGCAGACCCTGTCACTTTGTCTCTCAGCCTTTTCCTTTGCCTGGAAAGAGGGAACATGCCTGGAACCTCCTACGGTGCTTTTCTCGGCCCTAGCAGACTGCAGTTCAAAACATGCTAAACGTCCAGCAATAACTCCCAAAGTAAAGAAGCTAGGCCTGAAAGGCATAGCTTGTCTGAAACCTCATCACAGGACACACAAGCAGACCCTGTCACTTTGGCTCTCAGCCTTTTCCTTTGCCTGGCAAGAGGGAACATGCCTGGAACCTCCTACGGTGCTTTTCTCGGCCCTAGCAGACTGCAGTTCAAAACATGCTAAACGTCCAGCAATAACTCCCAAAGTAAAGAAGCGAGGCCTGAAAGGCATAGCTTGTCTGAAACCTCCTAACAGGACACACGAGCAGACCCTGTCACTTTGGCTCTCAGCCTTTTCCTTTGCCTGGAAAGAGGGAACATGCCTGGAACCTCCTACGGTGCTTTTCTCGGCCCTAGCAGACTGCAGTTCAAAACATGCTAAACGTCCAGCAATAACTCCCAAAGTAAAGAAGCTAGGCCTGAAAGGCATAGCTTGTCTGAAACCTCCTAACAGGACACACGAGCAGACCCTGTCGCTTTGGCTCTCAGCCTTTTCCTTTGCCTGGAAAGAGGGAACATGCCTGGAACCACCTACGGTGCTTTTCTCGGCCCTAGCAGACTGCAGTTCAAAACATGCTAAACGTCCAGCAATAACTCCCAAAGTAAAGAAGCTAGGCCTGAAAGGCATAGCTTGTCTGAAACCTCCTAACAGGACACACGAGCAGACCCTGTCACTTTGGCTCTCAGCCTTTTCCTTTGCCTGGAAAGAGGGAACATGCCTGGAACCTCCTACGGTGCTTTTCTCGGCCCTAGCAGACTGCAGTTCAAAACATGCTAAACGTCCAGCAATAACTCCCAAAGTAAAGAAGCTAGGCCTGAAAGGCATAGCTTGTCTGAAACCTCCTAACAGGACACACGAGCAGCCCCTGTCGCTTTGGCTCTCAGCCTTTTCCTTTGCCTGGAAAGAGGGAACATGCCTGGAACCTCCTACGGTGCTTTTCTCGGCCCTAGCAGACTGCAGTTCAAAACATGCTAAACGTCCAGCAATAACTCCCAAAGTAAAGAAGCGAGGCCTGAAAGGCATAGCTTGTCTGAAACCTCCTAACAGGACACACGAGCAGACCCTGTCACTTTGGCTCTCAGCCTTTTCCTTTGCCTGGAAAGAGGGAACATGCCTGGAACCTCCTACGGTGCTTTTCTCGGCCCTAGCAGACTGCAGTTCAAAACATGCTAAACGTCCAGCAATAACTCCCAAAGTAAAGAAGCGAGGCCTGAAAGGCATAGCTTGTCTGAAACCTCCTAACAGGACACACGAGCAGATCCTGTCACTTTGGCTCTCAGCCTTTTCCTTTGCCTGGAAAGAGGGAACATGCCTGGAACCTCCTACAGTGCTTTTCTCGGCCCTAGCAGACTGCAGTTCAAAACATGCTAAACGTCCAGCAATAACTCCCAAAGTAAAGAAGCTAGGCCTGAAAGGCATAGCTTGTCTGAAACCTCCTAACAGGACACACGAGCAGACCCTGTCGCTTTGGCTCTCAGCCTTTTCCTTTGCCTGGAAAGAGGGAACATGCCTGGAACCACCTACGGTTCTTTTCTCGGCCCTAGCAGACTGCAGTTCAAAACATGCTAAACGTCCAGCAATAACTCCCAAAGTAAAGAAGCTAGGCCTGAAAGGCATAGCTTGTCTGAAACCTCCTAACAGGACACACGAGCAGACCCTGTCACTTTGGCTCTCAGCCTTTTCCTTTGCCTGGAAAGAGGGAACATGCCTGGAACCTCCTACGGTGCTTTTCTCGGCCCTAGCAGACTGCAGTTCAAAACATGCTAAACGTCCAGCAATAACTCCCAAAGTAAAGAAGCGAGGCCTGAAAGGCATAGCTTGTCTGAAACCTCCTAACAGGACACACGAGCAGACCCTGTCACTTTGGCTCTCAGCCTTTTCCTTTGCCTGGAAAGAGGGAACATGCCTGGAACCTCCTACGGTGCTTTTCTCGGCCCTAGCAGACTGCAGTTCAAAACATGCTAAACGTCCAGCAATAACTCCCAAAGTAAAGAAGCTAGGCCTGAAAGGCATAGCTTGTCTGAAACCTCCTAACAGGACACACCAGCAGACCCTGTCACTTTGGCTCTCAGCCTTTTCCTTTGCCTGGAAAGAGGGAACTTGCCTGGAACTTCCTACGGTGCTTTTCTCGGCCCTAGCAGACTGCAGTTCAAAACATGCTAAACGTCCAGCAATAACTCCCAAAGTAAAGAAGCGAGGCCTGAAAGGCATAGCTTGTCTGAAACCTCCTAACAGGACACACGAGCAGACCCTGTCACTTTGGCTCTCAGCCTTTTCCTTTGCCTGGAAAGAGGGAACATGCCTGGAACCTCCAACGGTGCTTTTCTCGGCCCTAGCAGACTGCAGTTCAAAACATGCTAAACGTCCAGCAATAACTCCCAAAGTAAAGAAGCGAGGCCTGAAAGGCATAGCTTGTCTGAAACCTCCTAACAGGACACACGAGCAGACCCTGTCACTTTGGCTCTCAGCCTTTTCCTTTGCCTGGAAAGAGGGAACATGCCTGGAACCTCCTACGGTGCTTTTCTCGGCCCTAGCAGACTGCAGTTCAAAACATGCTAAACGTCCAGAAATAACTCCCAAAGTAAAGAAGCGAGGCCTGAAAGGCATAGCTTGTCTGAAACCTCCTAACAGGACACACGAGCAGACCCTGTCACTTTGGCTCTCAGCCTTTTCCTTTGCCTGGAAAGAGGGAACATGCCTGGAACCTCCTACGGTGCTTTTCTCGGCCCTAGCAGACTGCCGTTCAAAACATGCTAAACGTCCAGCAATAACTCCCAAAGTAAAGAAGCTAGGCCTGAAAGGCATAGCTTGTCTGAAACCTCCTAACAGGACACACGAGCAGACCCTGTCACTTTGGCTCTCAGCCTTTTCCTTTGCCTGGAAAGAGGGAACATGCCTGGAACCTCCTACGGTGCTTTTCTCGGCCCTAGCAGACTGCCGTTCAAAACATGCTAAACGTCCAGCAATAACTCCCAAAGTAAAGAAGCTAGGCCTGAAAGGCATAGCTTGTCTGAAACCTCCTAACAGGACACACGAGCAGACCCTGTCGCTTTGGCTCTCAGCCTTTTCCTTTGCCTGGAAAGAGGGAACATGCCTGGAACCTCCTACGGTGCTTTTCTCGGCCCTAGCAGACTGCAGTTCAAAACATGCTAAACGTCCAGCAATAACTCCCAAAGTAAAGAAGCTACGCCTGAAAGGCATAGCTTGTCTGAAACCTCCTAACAGGACACACGAGCAGACCCTGTCACTTTGGCTCTCAGCCTTTTCCTTTGCCTGGAAAGAGGGAACATGCCTGGAACCTCCTACGGTGCTTTTCTCGGCCCTAGCAGACTGCAGTTCAAAACATGCTAAACGTCCAGCGATAACTCCCAAAGTAAAGAAGCGAGGCCTGAAAGGCATAGCTTGTCTGAAACCTCCTAACAGGACACACGAGCAGCCCCTGTCACTTTGGCTCTCAGCCTTTTCCTTTGCCTGGAAAGAGGGAACATGCCTGGAACCTCCTACGGTGCTTTTCTCGGCCCTAGCAGACTGCAGTTCAAAACATGCTAAACGTCCAGCAATAACTCCCAAAGTAAAGAAGCGAGGCCTGAAAGGCATAGCTTGTCTGAAACCTCCTAACAGGACACACGAGCAGACCCTGTCACTTTGGCTCTCAGCCTTTTCCTTTGCCTGGAAAGAGGGAACATGCCTGGAACCTCCTACGGTGCTATTCTCGGCCCTAGCAGACTGCAGTTCAAAACATGCTAAACGTCCAGCAATAACTCCCAAAGTAAAGAAGCGAGGCCTGAAAGGCATAGCTTGTCTGAAACCTCCTAACAGGACATACGAGCAGACCCTGTCACTTTGGCTCTCAGCCTTTTCCTTTGCCTGGAAAGAGGGAACATGCCTGGAACCTCCTACGGTGCTTTTCTCGGCCCTAGCAGACTGCAGTTCAAAACATGCTAAACGTCCAGCAATAACTCCCAAAGTAAAGAAGCTAGGCCTGAAAAGCATAGCTAATCTGAAACCTCCTAACAGGACACACGAGCAGACCCTGTCACTTTGGCTCTCAGCCTTTTCCTTTGCCTGGAAAGAGGGAACATGCCTGGAACCTCCTACGGTGCTTTTCTCGGCCCTAGCAGACTGCAGTTCAAAACATGCTAAACGTCCAGCAATAACTCCCAAAGTAAAGAAGCGAGGCCTGAAAGGCATAGCTTGTCTGAAACCTCCTAACAGGACACACGAGCAGACCCTGTCACTTTGGCTCTCAGCCTTTTCCTTTGCCTGGAAAGAGGGAACATGCCTGGAACCTCCTACAGTGCTTTTCTCGGCCCTAGCAGACTGCAGTTCAAAACATGCTAAACGTCCAGCAATAACTCCCAAAGTAAAGAAGCTAGGCCTGAAAGGCATAGCTTGTCTGAAACCTCCTAACAGGACACACGAGCAGACCCTGTCGCTTTGGCTCTCAGCCTTTTCCTTTGCCTGGAAAGAGGGAACATGCCTGGAACCACCTACGGTTCTTTTCTCTGCCCTAGCAGACTGCAGTTCAAAACATGCTAAACGTCCAGCAATAACTCCCAAAGTAAAGAAGCTAGGCCTGAAAGGCATAGCTTGTCTGAAACCTCCTAACAGGACACACGAGCAGACCCTGTCACTTTGGCTCTCAGCCTTTTCCTTTGCCTGGAAAGAGGGAACATGCCTGGAACCTCCTACGGTGCTTTTCTCGGCCCTAGCAGACTGCAGTTCAAAACATGCTAAACGTCCAGCAATAACTCCCAAAGTAAAGAAGCGAGGCCTGAAAGGCATAGCTTGTCTGAAACCTCCTAACAGGACCACGAGCAGACCCTGTCACTTTGGCTCTCAGCCTTTTCCTTTGCCTGGAAAGAGGGAACATGCCTGGAACCTCCTACGGTGCTATTCTCGGCCCTAGCAGACTGCAGTTCAAAACATGCTAAACGTCCAGCAATAACTCCCAAAGTAAAGAAGCGAGGCCTGAAAGGCATAGCTTGTCTGAAACCTCCTAACAGGACATACGAGCAGACCCTGTCACTTTGGCTCTCAGCCTTTTCCTTTGCCTGGAAAGAGGGAACATGCCTGGAACCTCCTACGGTGCTTTTCTCGGCCCTAGCAGACTGCAGTTCAAAACATGCTAAACGTCCAGCAATAACTCCCAAAGTAAAGAAGCTAGGCCTGAAAAGCATAGCTAATCTGAAACCTCCTTACAGGACACACGAAGCAGACCCTGTCACTTTGGCTCTCAGCCTTTTCCTTTGCCTGGAAAGAGGGAACATGCCTGGAACCTCCTACGGTGCTTTTCTCGGCCCTAGCAGACTGCAGTTCAAAACATGCTAAACGTCCAGCAATAACTCCCAAAGTAAAGAAGCGAGGCCTGAAAGGCATAGCTTGTCTGAAACCTCCTAACAGGACACACGAGCAGACCCTGTCACTTTGGCTCTCAGCCTTTTCCTTTGCCTGGAAAGAGGGAACATGCCTGGAACCTCCTACAGTGCTTTTCTCGGCCCTAGCAGACTGCAGTTCAAAACATGCTAAACGTCCAGCAATAACTCCCAAAGTAAAGAAGCTAGGCCTGAAAGGCATAGCTTGTCTGAAACCTCCTAACAGGACACACGAGCAGACCCTGTCGCTTTGGCTCTCAGCCTTTTCCTTTGCCTGGAAAGAGGGAACATGCCTGGAACCACCTACGGTTCTTTTCTCTGCCCTAGCAGACTGCAGTTCAAAACATGCTAAACGTCCAGCAATAACTCCCAAAGTAAAGAAGCTAGGCCTGAAAGGCATAGCTTGTCTGAAACCTCCTAACAGGACACACGAGCAGACCCTGTCACTTTGGCTCTCAGCCTTTTCCTTTGCCTGGAAAGAGGGAACATGCCTGGAACCTCCTACGGTGCTTTTCTCGGCCCTAGCAGACTGCAGTTCAAAACATGCTAAACGTCCAGCAATAACTCCCAAAGTAAAGAAGCGAGGCCTGAAAGGCATAGCTTGTCTGAAACCTCCTAACAGGACACACGAGCAGACCCTGTCACTTTGGCTCTCAGCCTTTTCCTTTGCCTGGAAAGAGGGAACATGCCTGGAACCTCCTACGGTGCTTTTCTCGGCCCTAGCAGACTGCAGTTCAAAACATGCTAAACGTCCAGCAATAACTCCCAAAGTAAAGAAGCTAGGCCTGAAAGGCATAGCTTGTCTGAAACCTCCTAACAGGACACACGAGCAGCCCCTGTCGCTTTGGCTCTCAGCCTTTTCCTTTGCCTGGAAAGAGGGAACATGCCTGGAACCTCCTACGGTGCTTTTCTCGGCCCTAGCAGACTGCAGTTCAAAACATGCTAAACGTCCAGCAATAACTCCCAAAGTAAAGAAGCGAGGCCTGAAAGGCATAGCTTGTCTGAAACCTCCTAACAGGACACACGAGCAGACCCTGTCACTTTGGCTCTCAGCCTTTTCCTTTGCCTGGAAAGAGGGAACATGCCTGGAACCTCCTACGGTGCTTTTCTCGGCCCTAGCAGACTGCAGTTCAAAACATGCTAAACGTCCAGCAATAACTCCCAAAGTAAAGAAGCTAGGCCTGAAAGGCATAGCTTGTCTGAAACCTCCTAACAGGACACACGAGCAGACCCTGTCACTTTGTCTCTCAGCCTTTTCCTTTGCCTGGAAAGAGGGAACATGCCTGGAACCTCCTACGGTGCTTTTCTCGGCCCTAGCAGACTGCAGTTCAAAACATGCTAAACGTCCAGCAATAACTCCCAAAGTAAAGAAGCTAGGCCTGAAAGGCATAGCTTGTCTGAAACCTCATCACAGGACACACGAGCAGACCCTGTCACTTTGGCTCTCAGCCTTTTCCTTTGCCTGGCAAGAGGGAACATGCCTGGAACCTCCTACGGTGCTTTTCTCGGCCCTAGCAGACTGCAGTTCAAAACATGCTAAACGTCCAGCAATAACTCCCAAAGTAAAGAAGCGAGGCCTGAAAGGCATAGCTTGTCTGAAACCTCCTAACAGGACACACGAGCAGACCCTGTCACTTTGGCTCTCAGCCTTTTCCTTTGCCTGGAAAGAGGGAACATGCCTGGAACCTCCTACGGTGCTTTTCTCGGCCCTAGCAGACTGCAGTTCAAAACATGCTAAACGTCCAGCAATAACTCCCAAAGTAAAGAAGCTAGGCCTGAAAGGCATAGCTTGTCTGAAACCTCCTAACAGGACACACGAGCAGACCCTGTCGCTTTGGCTCTCAGCCTTTTCCTTTGCCTGGAAAGAGGGAACATGCCTGGAACCACCTACGGTGCTTTTCTCGGCCCTAGCAGACTGCAGTTCAAAACATGCTAAACGTCCAGCAATAACTCCCAAAGTAAAGAAGCTAGGCCTGAAAGGCATAGCTTGTCTGAAACCTCCTAACAGGACACACGAGCAGACCCTGTCACTTTGGCTCTCAGCCTTTTCCTTTGCCTGGAAAGAGGGAACATGCCTGGAACCTCCTACGGTGCTTTTCTCGGCCCTAGCAGACTGCAGTTCAAAACATGCTAAACGTCCAGCAATAACTCCCAAAGTAAAGAAGCGAGGCCTGAAAGGCATAGCTTGTCTGAAACCTCCTAACAGGACACACGAGCAGACCCTGTCACTTTGGCTCTCAGCCTTTTCCTTTGCCTGGAAAGATGGAACATGCCTGGAACCTCCTACGGTGCTTTTCTCGGCCCTAGCAGACTGCCGTTCAAAACATGCTAAACGTCAAGCAATAACTCCCAAAGTAAAGAAGCTAGGCCTGAAAGGCATAGCTTGTCTGAAACCTCCTAACAGGACACACGAGCAGACCCTGTCACTTTGGCTCTCAGCCTTTTCCTTTGCCTGGAAAGAGGGAACATGCCTGGAACCTCCTACGGTGCTTTTCTCGGCCCTAGCAGACTGCAGTTCAAAACATGCTAAACGTCCAGCAATAACTCCCAAAGTAAAGAAGCTAGGCCTGAAAGGCATAGCTTGTCTGAAACCTCCTAACAGGACACACGAGCAGCCCCTGTCGCTTTGGCTCTCAGCCTTTTCCTTTGCCTGGAAAGAGGGAACATGCCTGGAACCTCCTACGGTGCTTTTCTCGGCCCTAGCAGACTGCAGTTCAAAACATGCTAAACGTCCAGCAATAACTCCCAAAGTAAAGAAGCGAGGCCTGAAAGGCATAGCTTGTCTGAAACCTCCTAACAGGACACACGAGCAGACCCTGTCACTTTGGCTCTCAGCCTTTTCCTTTGCCTGGAAAGAGGGAACATGCCTGGAACCTCCTACAGTGCTTTTCTCGGCCCTAGCAGACTGCAGTTCAAAACATGCTAAAACGTCCAGCAATAACTCCCAAAGTAAAGAAGCTAGGCCTGAAAGGCATAGCTTGTCTGAAACCTCCTAACAGGACACACGAGCAGACCCTGTCGCTTTGGCTCTCAGCCTTTTCCTTTGCCTGGAAAGAGGGAACATGCCTGGAACCACCTACGGTTCTTTTCTCGGCCCTAGCAGACTGCAGTTCAAAACATGCTAAACGTCCAGCAATAACTCCCAAAGTAAAGAAGCTAGGCCTGAAAGGCATAGCTTGTCTGAACCTCCTAACAGGACACACGAGCAGACCCTGTCACTTTGGCTCTCAGCCTTTTCCTTTGCCGGGAAAGAGGGAACATGCCTGGAACCTCCTACGGTGCTTTTCTCGGCCCTAGCAGACTGCAGTTCAAAACATGCTAAACGTCCAGCAATAACTCCCAAAGTAAAGAAGCGAGGCCTGAAAGGCATAGCTTGTCTGAAACCTCCTAACAGGACACACGAGCAGACCCTGTCACTTTGGCTCTCAGCCTTTTCCTTTGCCTGGAAAGAGGGAACATGCCTGGAACCTCCTACGGTGCTTTTCTCGGCCCTAGCAGACTGCAGTTCAAAACATGCTAAACGTCCAGCAATAACTCCCAAAGTAAAGAAGCTAGGCCTGAAAGGCATAGCTTGTCTGAAACCTCCTAACAGGACACACGAGCAGACCCTGTCACTTTGGCTCTCAGCCTTTTCCTTTGCCTGGAAAGAGGGGAACATGCCTGGAACCTCCTACGGTGCTTTTCTCGGCCCTAGCAGACTGCAGTTCAAAACATGCTAAACGTCCAGCAATAACTCCCAAAGTAAAGAAGCTAGGCCTGAAAGGCATAGCTTGTCTGAAACCTCCTAACAGGACACACGAGCAGACCCTGTCACTTTGGCTCTCAGCCTTTTCCTTTGCCTGGAAAGAGGGAACATGCCTGGAACCTCCTACGGTGCTTTTCTCGGCCCTAGCAGACTGCAGTTCAAAACATGCTAAACGTCCAGCGATAACTCCCAAAGTAAAGAAGCGAGGCCTGAAAGGCATAGCTTGTCTGAAACCTCCTAACAGGACACACGAGCAGCCCCTGTCACTTTGGCTCTCAGCCTTTTCCTTTGCCTGGAAAGAGGGAACATGCCTGGAACCTCCTACGGTGCTTTTCTCGGCCCTAGCAGACTGCAGTTCAAAACATGCTAAACGTCCAGCAATAACTCCCAAAGTAAAGAAGCGAGGCCTGAAAGGCATAGCTTGTCTGAAACCTCCTAACAGGACACACGAGCAGACCCTGTCACTTTGGCTCTCAGCCTTTTCCTTTGCCTGGAAAGAGGGAACATGCCTGGAACCTCCTACGGTGCTATTCTCGGCCCTAGCAGACTGCAGTTCAAAACATGCTAAACGTCCAGCAATAACTCCCAAAGTAAAGAAGCGAGGCCTGAAAGGCATAGCTTGTCTGAAACCTCCTAACAGGACATACGAGCAGACCCTGTCACTTTGGCTCTCAGCCTTTTCCTTTGCCTGGAAAGAGGGAACATGCCTGGAACCTCCTACGGTGCTTTTCTCGGCCCTAGCAGACTGCAGTTCAAAACATGCTAAACGTCCAGCAATAACTCCCAAAGTAAAGAAGCTAGGCCTGAAAAGCATAGCTAATCTGAAACCTCCTAACAGGACACACGAGCAGACCCTGTCACTTTGGCTCTCAGCCTTTTCCTTTGCCTGGAAAGAGGGAACATGCCTGGAACCTCCTACGGTGCTTTTCTCGGCCCTAGCAGACTGCAGTTCAAAACATGCTAAACGTCCAGCAATAACTCCCAAAGTAAAGAAGCGAGGCCTGAAAGGCATAGCTTGTCTGAAACCTCCTAACAGGACACACGAGCAGACCCTGTCACTTTGGCTCTCAGCCTTTTCCTTTGCCTGGAAAGAGGGAACATGCCTGGAACCTCCTACAGTGCTTTTCTCGGCCCTAGCAGACTGCAGTTCAAAACATGCTAAACGTCCAGCAATAACTCCCAAAGTAAAGAAGCTAGGCCTGAAAGGCATAGCTTGTCTGAAACCTCCTAACAGGACACACGAGCAGACCCTGTCGCTTTGGCTCTCAGCCTTTTCCTTTGCCTGGAAAGAGGGAACATGCCTGGAACCACCTACGGTTCTTTTCTCTGCCCTAGCAGACTGCAGTTCAAAACATGCTAAACGTCCAGCAATAACTCCCAAAGTAAAGAAGCTAGGCCTGAAAGGCATAGCTTGTCTGAAACCTCCTAACAGGACACACGAGCAGACCCTGTCACTTTGGCTCTCAGCCTTTTCCTTTGCCTGGAAAGAGGGAACATGCCTGGAACCTCCTACGGTGCTTTTCTCGGCCCTAGCAGACTGCAGTTCAAAACATGCTAAACGTCCAGCAATAACTCCCAAAGTAAAGAAGCGAGGCCTGAAAGGCATAGCTTGTCTGAAACCTCCTAACAGGACACACGAGCAGACCCTGTCACTTTGGCTCTCAGCCTTTTCCTTTGCCTGGAAAGAGGGAACATGCCTGGAACCTCCTACGGTGCTTTTCTCGGCCCTAGCAGACTGCAGTTCAAAACATGCTAAACGTCCAGCAATAACTCCCAAAGTAAAGAAGCTAGGCCTGAAAGGCATAGCTTGTCTGAAACCTCCTAACAGGACACACGAGCAGCCCCTGTCGCTTTGGCTCTCAGCCTTTTCCTTTGCCTGGAAAGAGGGAACATGCCTGGAACCTCCTACGGTGCTTTTCTCGGCCCTAGCAGACTGCAGTTCAAAACATGCTAAACGTCCAGCAATAACTCCCAAAGTAAAGAAGCGAGGCCTGAAAGGCATAGCTTGTCTGAAACCTCCTAACAGGACACACGAGCAGACCCTGTCACTTTGGCTCTCAGCCTTTTCCTTTGCCTGGAAAGAGGGAACATGCCTGGAACCTCCTACGGTGCTTTTCTCGGCCCTAGCAGACTGCAGTTCAAAACATGCTAAACGTCCAGCAATAACTCCCAAAGTAAAGAAGCTAGGCCTGAAAGGCATAGCTTGTCTGAAACCTCCTAACAGCACACACGAGCAGACCCTGTCACTTTGGCTCTCAGCCTTTTCCTTTGCCTGGAAAGAGGGAACATGCCTGGAACCTCCTACGGTGCTTTTCTCGGCCCTAGCAGACTGCAGTTCAAAACATGCTAAACGTCCAGCAATAACTCCCAAAGTAAAGAAGCGAGGCCTGAAAGGCATAGCTTGTCTGAAACCTCCTAACAGGACACACGAGCAGACCCTGTCACTTTGGCTCTCAGCCTTTTCCTTTGCCTGGAAAGAGGGAACATGCCTGGAACCTCCTACGGTGCTTTTCTCGGCCCTAGCAGACTGCAGTTCAAAACATGCTAAACGTCCAGCAATAACTCCCAAAGTAAAGAAGCTAGGCCTGAAAGGCATAGCTTGTCTGAAACCTCCTAACAGGACACACGAGCAGACCCTGTCGCTTTGGCTCTCAGCCTTTTCCTTTGCCTGGAAAGAGGGAACATGCCTGGAACCACCTACGGTGCTTTTCTCGGCCCTAGCAGACTGCAGTTCAAAACATGCTAAACGTCCAGCAATAACTCCCAAAGTAAAGAAGCTAGGCCTGAAAGGCATAGCTTGTCTGAAACCTCCTAACAGGACACACGAGCAGACCCTGTCACTTTGGCTCTCAGCCTTTTCCTTTGCCTGGAAAGAGGGAACATGCCTGGAACCTCCTACGGTGCTTTTCTCGGCCCTAGCAGACTGCAGTTCAAAACATGCTAAACGTCCAGCAATAACTCCCAAAGTAAAGAAGCGAGGCCTGAAAGGCATAGCTTGTCTGAAACCTCCTAACAGGACACACGAGCAGACCCTGTCACTTTGGCTCTCAGCCTTTTCCTTTGCCTGGAAAGATGGAACATGCCTGGAACCTCCTACGGTGCTTTTCTCGGCCCTAGCAGACTGCCGTTCAAAACATGCTAAACGTCCAGCAATAACTCCCAAAGTAAAGAAGCTAGGCCTGAAAGGCATAGCTTGTCTGAAACCTCCTAACAGGACACACGAGCAGACCCTGTCACTTTGGCTCTCAGCCTTTTCCTTTGCCTGGAAAGAGGGAACATGCCTGGAACCTCCTACGGTGCTTTTCTCGGCCCTAGCAGACTGCAGTTCAAAACATGCTAAACGTCCAGCAATAACTCCCAAAGTAAAGAAGCTAGGCCTGAAAGGCATAGCTTGTCTGAAACCTCCTAACAGGACACACGAGCAGCCCCTGTCGCTTTGGCTCTCAGCCTTTTCCTTTGCCTGGAAAGAGGGAACATGCCTGGAACCTCCTACGGTGCTTTTCTCGGCCCTAGCAGACTGCAGTTCAAAACATGCTAAACGTCCAGCAATAACTCCCAAAGTAAAGAAGCGAGGCCTGAAAGGCATAGCTTGTCTGAAACCTCCTAACAGGACACACGAGCAGACCCTGTCACTTTGGCTCTCAGCCTTTTCCTTTGCCTGGAAAGAGGGAACATGCCTGGAACCTCCTACGGTGCTTTTCTCGGCCCTAGCAGACTGCAGTTCAAAACATGCTAAACGTCCAGCAATAACTCCCAAAGTAAAGAAGCGAGGCCTGAAAGGCATAGCTTGTCTGAAACCTCCTAACAGGACACACGAGCAGACCCTGTCACTTTGGCTCTCAGCCTTTTCCTTTGCCTGGAAAGAGGGAACATGCCTGGAACCTCCTACAGTGCTTTTCTCGGCCCTAGCAGACTGCAGTTCAAAACATGCTAAACGTCCAGCAATAACTCCCAAAGTAAAGAAGCTAGGCCTGAAAGGCATAGCTTGTCTGAAACCTCCTAACAGGACACACGAGCAGACCCTGTCGCTTTGGCTCTCAGCCTTTTCCTTTGCCTGGAAAGAGGGAACATGCCTGGAACCTCCTACGGTGCTTTTCTCGGCCCTAGCAGACTGCAGTTCAAAACATGCTAAACGTCCAGCAATAACTCCCAAAGTAAAGAAGCGAGGCCTGAAAGGCATAGCTTGTCTGAAACCTCCTAACAGGACACACGAGCAGACCCTGTCACTTTGGCTCTCAGCCTTTTCCTTTGCCTGGAAAGAGGGAACATGCCTGGAACCTCCTACGGTGCTTTTCTCGGCCCTAGCAGACTGCAGTTCAAAACATGCTAAACGTCCAGCAATAACTCCCAAAGTAAAGAAGCTAGGCCTGAAAGGCATAGCTTGTCTGAAACCTCCTAACAGGACACACCAGCAGACCCTGTCACTTTGGCTCTCAGCCTTTTCCTTTGCCTGGAAAGAGGGAACTTGCCTGGAACTTCCTACGGTGCTTTTCTCGGCCCTAGCAGACTGCAGTTCAAAACATGCTAAACGTCCAGCAATAACTCCCAAAGTAAAGAAGCGAGGCCTGAAAGGCATAGCTTGTCTGAAACCTCCTAACAGGACACACGAGCAGACCCTGTCACTTTGGCTCTCAGCCTTTTCCTTTGCCTGGAAAGAGGGAACATGCCTGGAACCTCCAACGGTGCTTTTCTCGGCCCTAGCAGACTGCAGTTCAAAACATGCTAAACGTCCAGCAATAACTCCCAAAGTAAAGAAGCGAGGCCTGAAAGGCATAGCTTGTCTGAAACCTCCTAACAGGACACACGAGCAGACCCTGTCACTTTGGCTCTCAGCCTTTTCCTTTGCCTGGAAAGAGGGAACATGCCTGGAACCTCCTACGGTGCTTTTCTCGGCCCTAGCAGACTGCAGTTCAAAACATGCTAAACGTCCAGAAATAACTCCCAAAGTAAAGAAGCGAGGCCTGAAAGGCATAGCTTGTCTGAAACCTCCTAACAGGACACACGAGCAGACCCTGTCACTTTGGCTCTCAGCCTTTTCCTTTGCCTGGAAAGAGGGAACATGCCTGGAACCTCCTACGGTGCTTTTCTCGGCCCTAGCAGACTGCCGTTCAAAACATGCTAAACGTCCAGCAATAACTCCCAAAGTAAAGAAGCTAGGCCTGAAAGGCATAGCTTGTCTGAAACCTCCTAACAGGACACACGAGCAGACCCTGTCACTTTGGCTCTCAGCCTTTTCCTTTGCCTGGAAAGAGGGAACATGCCTGGAACCTCCTACGGTGCTTTTCTCGGCCCTAGCAGACTGCCGTTCAAAACATGCTAAACGTCCAGCAATAACTCCCAAAGTAAAGAAGCTAGGCCTGAAAGGCATAGCTTGTCTGAAACCTCCTAACAGGACACACGAGCAGACCCTGTCGCTTTGGCTCTCAGCCTTTTCCTTTGCCTGGAAAGAGGGAACATGCCTGGAACCTCCTACGGTGCTTTTCTCGGCCCTAGCAGACTGCAGTTCAAAACATGCTAAACGTCCAGCAATAACTCCCAAAGTAAAGAAGCGAGGCCTGAAAGGCATAGCTTGTCTGAAACCTCCTAACAGGACACACGAGCAGACCCTGTCACTTTGGCTCTCAGCCTTTTCCTTTGCCTGGAAAGAGGGAACATGCCTGGAACCTCCTACGGTGCTTTTCTCGGCCCTAGCAGACTGCAGTTCAAAACATGCTAAACGTCCAGCAATAACTCCCAAAGTAAAGAAGCTAGGCCTGAAAGGCATAGCTTGTCTGAAACCTCCTAACAGGACACACGAGCAGACCCTGTCACTTTGGCTCTCAGCCTTTTCCTTTGCCTGGAAAGAGGGAACATGCCTGGAACCTCCTACGGTGCTTTTCTCGGCCCTAGCAGACTGCAGTTCAAAACATGCTAAACGTCCAGCAATAACTCCCAAAGTAAAGAAGCTAGGCCTGAAAGGCATAGCTTGTCTGAAACCTCCTAACAGGACACACGAGCAGACCCTGTCACTTTGGCTCTCAGCCTTTTCCTTTGCCTGGAAAGAGGGAACATGCCTGGAACCTCCTACGGTGCTTTTCTCGGCCCTAGCAGACTGCAGTTCAAAACATGCTAAACGTCCAGCGATAACTCCCAAAGTAAAGAAGCGAGGCCTGAAAGGCATAGCTTGTCTGAAACCTCCTAACAGGACACACGAGCAGCCCCTGTCACTTTGGCTCTCAGCCTTTTCCTTTGCCTGGAAAGAGGGAACATGCCTGGAACCTCCTACGGTGCTTTTCTCGGCCCTAGCAGACTGCAGTTCAAAACATGCTAAACGTCCAGCAATAACTCCCAAAGTAAAGAAGCGAGGCCTGAAAGGCATAGCTTGTCTGAAACCTCCTAACAGGACACACGAGCAGACCCTGTCACTTTGGCTCTCAGCCTTTTCCTTTGCCTGGAAAGAGGGAACATGCCTGGAACCTCCTACGGTGCTATTCTCGGCCCTAGCAGACTGCAGTTCAAAACATGCTAAACGTCCAGCAATAACTCCCAAAGTAAAGAAGCGAGGCCTGAAAGGCATAGCTTGTCTGAAACCTCCTAACAGGACATACGAGCAGACCCTGTCACTTTGGCTCTCAGCCTTTTCCTTTGCCTGGAAAGAGGGAACATGCCTGGAACCTCCTACGGTGCTTTTCTCGGCCCTAGCAGACTGCAGTTCAAAACATGCTAAACGTCCAGCAATAACTCCCAAAGTAAAGAAGCTAGGCCTGAAAAGCATAGCTAATCTGAAACCTCCTAACAGGACACACGAGCAGACCCTGTCACTTTGGCTCTCAGCCTTTTCCTTTGCCTGGAAAGAGGGAACATGCCTGGAACCTCCTACGGTGCTTTTCTCGGCCCTAGCAGACTGCAGTTCAAAACATGCTAAACGTCCAGCAATAACTCCCAAAGTAAAGAAGCGAGGCCTGAAAGGCATAGCTTGTCTGAAACCTCCTAACAGGACACACGAGCAGACCCTGTCACTTTGGCTCTCAGCCTTTTCCTTTGCCTGGAAAGAGGGAACATGCCTGGAACCTCCTACGGTGCTTTTCTCGGCCCTAGCAGACTGCAGTTCAAAACATGCTAAACGTCCAGCAATAACTCCCAAAGTAAAGAAGCTAGGCCTGAAAGGCATAGCTTGTCTGAAACCTCCTAACAGGACACACGAGCAGACCCTGTCGCTTTGGCTCTCAGCCTTTTCCTTTGCCTGGAAAGAGGGAACATGCCTGGAACCACCTACGGTTCTTTTCTCTGCCCTAGCAGACTGCAGTTCAAAACATGCTAAACGTCCAGCAATAACTCCCAAAGTAAAGAAGCTAGGCCTGAAAGGCATAGC
This sequence comes from Rallus limicola, assembly GCA_022605955.1. NCBI lineage: Eukaryota > Metazoa > Chordata > Aves > Gruiformes > Rallidae > Rallus > Rallus limicola. Next base: position 732,421 of record JAKCOZ010000129.1, read on the forward strand.
TTGTCTGAAACCTCCTAACAGGACACCCGAGCAGACCCTGTCACTTTGGCTCTCAGCCTTTTCCTTTGCCTGGAAAGAGGGAACATGCCTGGAACCTCCTACGGTGCTTTTCTCGGCCCTAGCAGACTGCAGTTCAAAACATGCTAAACGTCCAGCAATAACTCCCAAAGTAAAGAAGCGAGGCCTGAAAGGCATAGCTTGTCTGAAACCTCCTAACAGGACACACGAGCAGACCCTGTCACTTTGGCTCTCAGCCTTTTCCTTTGCCTGGAAAGAGGGAACATGCCTGGAACCTCCTACGGTGCTATTCTCGGCCCTAGCAGACTGCAGTTCAAAACATGCTAAACGTCCAGCAATAACTCCCAAAGTAAAGAAGCGAGGCCTGAAAGGCATAGCTTGTCTGAAACCTCCTAACAGGACATACGAGCAGACCCTGTCACTTTGGCTCTCAGCCTTTTCCTTTGCCTGGAAAGAGGGAACATGCCTGGAACCTCCTACGGTGCTTTTCTCGGCCCTAGCAGACTGCAGTTCAAAACATGCTAAACGTCCAGCAATAACTCCCAAAGTAAAGAAGCTAGGCCTGAAAAGCATAGCTAATCTGAAACCTCCTAACAGGACACACGAGCAGACCCTGTCACTTTGGCTCTCAGCCTTTTCCTTTGCCTGGAAAGAGGGAACATGCCTGGAACCTCCTACGGTGCTTTTCTCGGCCCTAGCAGACTGCAGTTCAAAACATGCTAAACGTCCAGCAATAACTCCCAAAGTAAAGAAGCTAGGCCTGAAAGGCATAGCTTGTCTGAAACCTCCTAACAGGACACACGAGCAGACCCTGTCACTTTGGCTCTCAGCCTTTTCCTTTGCCTGGAAAGAGGGAACATGCCTGGAACCTCCTACGGTGCTTTTCTCGGCCCTAGCAGACTGCAGTTCAAAACATGCTAAACGTCCAGCAATAACTCCCAAAGTAAAGAAGCTAGGCCTGAAAGGCATAGCTTGTCTGAAACCTCCTAACAGGACACACGAGCAGACCCTGTCACTTTGGCTCTCAGCCTTTTCCTTTGCCTGGAAAGAGGGAACATGCCTGGAACCTCCTACGGTGCTTTTCTCGGCCCTAGCAGACTGCAGTTCAAAACATGCTAAACGTCCAGCGATAACTCCCAAAGTAAAGAAGCGAGGCCTGAAAGGCATAGCTTGTCTGAAACCTCCTAACAGGACACACGAGCAGCCCCTGTCACTTTGGCTCTCAGCCTTTTCCTTTGCCTGGAAAGAGGGAACATGCCTGGAACCTCCTACGGTGCTTTTCTCGGCCCTAGCAGACTGCAGTTCAAAACATGCTAAACGTCCAGCAATAACTCCCAAAGTAAAGAAGCGAGGCCTGAAAGGCATAGCTTGTCTGAAACCTCCTAACAGGACACACGAGCAGACCCTGTCACTTTGGCTCTCAGCCTTTTCCTTTGCCTGGAAAGAGGGAACATGCCTGGAACCTCCTACGGTGCTATTCTCGGCCCTAGCAGACTGCAGTTCAAAACATGCTAAACGTCCAGCAATAACTCCCAAAGTAAAGAAGCGAGGCCTGAAAGGCATAGCTTGTCTGAAACCTCCTAACAGGACATACGAGCAGACCCTGTCACTTTGGCTCTCAGCCTTTTCCTTTGCCTGGAAAGAGGGAACATGCCTGGAACCTCCTACGGTGCTTTTCTCGGCCCTAGCAGACTGCAGTTCAAAACATGCTAAACGTCCAGCAATAACTCCCAAAGTAAAGAAGCTAGGCCTGAAAAGCATAGCTAATCTGAAACCTCCTAACAGGACACACGAGCAGACCCTGTCACTTTGGCTCTCAGCCTTTTCCTTTGCCTGGAAAGAGGGAACATGCCTGGAACCTCCTACGGTGCTTTTCTCGGCCCTAGCAGACTGCAGTTCAAAACATGCTAAACGTCCAGCAATAACTCCCAAAGTAAAGAAGCGAGGCCTGAAAGGCATAGCTTGTCTGAAACCTCCTAACAGGACACACGAGCAGACCCTGTCACTTTGGCTCTCAGCCTTTTCCTTTGCCTGGAAAGAGGGAACATGCCTGGAACCTCCTACAGTGCTTTTCTCGGCCCTAGCAGACTGCAGTTCAAAACATGCTAAACGTCCAGCAATAACTCCCAAAGTAAAGAAGCTAGGCCTGAAAGGCATAGCTTGTCTGAAACCTCCTAACAGGACACACGAGCAGACCCTGTCGCTTTGGCTCTCAGCCTTTTCCTTTGCCTGGAAAGAGGGAACATGCCTGGAACCACCTACGGTTCTTTTCTCTGCCCTAGCAGACTGTAGTTCAAAACATGCTAAACGTCCAGCAATAACTCCCAAAGTAAAGAAGCTAGGCCTGAAAGGCATAGCTTGTCTGAAACCTCCTAACAGGACACACGAGCAGACCCTGTCACTTTGGCTCTCAGCCTTTTCCTTTGCCTGGAAAGAGGGAACATGCCTGGAACCTCCTACGGTGCTTTTCTCGGCCCTAGCAGACTGCAGTTCAAAACATGCTAAACGTCCAGCAATAACTCCCAAAGTAAAGAAGCGAGGCCTGAAAGGCATAGCTTGTCTGAAACCTCCTAACAGGACACACGAGCAGACCCTGTCACTTTGGCTCTCAGCCTTTTCCTTTGCCTGGAAAGAGGGAACATGCCTGGAACCTCCTACGGTGCTTTTCTCGGCCCTAGCAGACTGCAGTTCAAAACATGCTAAACGTCCAGCAATAACTCCCAAAGTAAAGAAGCTAGGCCTGAAAGGCATAGCTTGTCTGAAACCTCCTAACAGGACACACGAGCAGCCCCTGTCGCTTTGGCTCTCAGCCTTTTCCTTTGCCTGGAAAGAGGGAACATGCCTGGAACCTCCTACGGTGCTTTTCTCGGCCCTAGCAGACTGCAGTTCAAAACATGCTAAACGTCCAGCAATAACTCCCAAAGTAAAGAAGCGAGGCCTGAAAGGCATAGCTTGTCTGAAACCTCCTAACAGGACACACGAGCAGACCCTGTCACTTTGGCTCTCAGCCTTTTCCTTTGCCTGGAAAGAGGGAACATGCCTGGAACCTCCTACGGTGCTTTTCTCGGCCCTAGCAGACTGCAGTTCAAAACATGCTAAACGTCCAGCAATAACTCCCAAAGTAAAGAAGCTAGGCCTGAAAGGCATAGCTTGTCTGAAACCTCATCACAGGACACACGAGCAGACCCTGTCACTTTGGCTCTCAGCCTTTTCCTTTGCCTGGCAAGAGGGAACATGCCTGGAACCTCCTACGGTGCTTTTCTCGGCCCTAGCAGACTGCAGTTCAAAACATGCTAAACGTCCAGCAATAACTCCCAAAGTAAAGAAGCGAGGCCTGAAAGGCATAGCTTGTCTGAAACCTCCTAACAGGACACACGAGCAGACCCTGTCACTTTGGCTCTCAGCCTTTTCCTTTGCCTGGAAAGAGGGAACATGCCTGGAACCTCCTACGGTGCTTTTCTCGGCCCTAGCAGACTGCAGTTCAAAACATGCTAAACGTCCAGCAATAACTCCCAAAGTAAAGAAGCTAGGCCTGAAAGGCATAGCTTGTCTGAAACCTCCTAACAGGACACACGAGCAGACCCTGTCGCTTTGGCTCTCAGCCTTTTCCTTTGCCTGGAAAGAGGGAACATGCCTGGAACCACCTACGGTGCTTTTCTCGGCCCTAGCAGACTGCAGTTCAAAACATGCTAAACGTCCAGCAATAACTCCCAAAGTAAAGAAGCTAGGCCTGAAAGGCATAGCTTGTCTGAAACCTCCTAACAGGACACACGAGCAGACCCTGTCACTTTGGCTCTCAGCCTTTTCCTTTGCCTGGAAAGAGGGAACATGCCTGGAACCTCCTACGGTGCTTTTCTCGGCCCTAGCAGACTGCAGTTCAAAACATGCTAAACGTCCAGCAATAACTCCCAAAGTAAAGAAGCGAGGCCTGAAAGGCATAGCTTGTCTGAAACCTCCTAACAGGACAAACGAGCAGACCCTGTCACTTTGGCTCTCAGCCTTTTCCTTTGCCTGGAAAGATGGAACATGCCTGGAACCTCCTACGGTGCTTTTCTCGGCCCTAGCAGACTGCCGTTCAAAACATGCTAAACGTCCAGCAATAACTCCCAAAGTAAAGAAGCTAGGCCTGAAAGGCATAGCTTGTCTGAAACCTCCTAACAGGACACACGAGCAGACCCTGTCACTTTGGCTCTCAGCCTTTTCCTTTGCCTGGAAAGAGGGAACATGCCTGGAACCTCCTACGGTGCTTTTCTCGGCCCTAGCAGACTGCAGTTCAAAACATGCTAAACGTCCAGCAATAACTCCCAAAGTAAAGAAGCTAGGCCTGAAAGGCATAGCTTGTCTGAAACCTCCTAACAGGACACACGAGCAGCCCCTGTCGCTTTGGCTCTCAGCCTTTTCCTTTGCCTGGAAAGAGGGAACATGCCTGGAACCTCCTACGGTGCTTTTCTCGGCCCTAGCAGACTGCAGTTCAAAACATGCTAAACGTCCAGCAATAACTCCCAAAGTAAAGAAGCGAGGCCTGAAAGGCATAGCTTGTCTGAAACCTCCTAACAGGACACACGAGCAGACCCTGTCACTTTGGCTCTCAGCCTTTTCCTTTGCCTGGAAAGAGGGAACATGCCTGGAACCTCCTACGGTGCTTTTCTCGGCCCTAGCAGACTGCAGTTCAAAACATGCTAAACGTCCAGCAATAACTCCCAAAGTAAAGAAGCGAGGCCTGAAAGGCATAGCTTGTCTGAAACCTCCTAACAGGACACACGAGCAGACCCTGTCACTTTGGCTCTCAGCCTTTTCCTTTGCCTGGAAAGAGGGAACATGCCTGGAACCTCCTACAGTGCTTTTCTCGGCCCTAGCAGACTGCAGTTCAAAACATGCTAAACGTCCAGCAATAACTCCCAAAGTAAAGAAGCTAGGCCTGAAAGGCATAGCTTGTCTGAAACCTCCTAACAGGACACACGAGCAGACCCTGTCGCTTTGGCTCTCAGCCTTTTCCTTTGCCTGGAAAGAGGGAACATGCCTGGAACCACCTACGGTTCTTTTCTCGGCCCTAGCAGACTGCAGTTCAAAACATGCTAAACGTCCAGCAATAACTCCCAAAGTAAAGAAGCTAGGCCTGAAAGGCATAGCTTGTCTGAAACCTCCTAACAGGACACACGAGCAGACCCTGTCACTTTGGCTCTCAGCCTTTTCCTTTGCCTGGAAAGAGGGAACATGCCTGGAACCTCCTACGGTGCTTTTCTCGGCCCTAGCAGACTGCAGTTCAAAACATGCTAAACGTCCAGCAATAACTCCCAAAGTAAAGAAGCGAGGCCTGAAAGGCATAGCTTGTCTGAAACCTCCTAACAGGACACACGAGCAGACCCTGTCACTTTGGCTCTCAGCCTTTTCCTTTGCCTGGAAAGAGGGAACATGCCTGGAACCTCCTACGGTGCTTTTCTCGGCCCTAGCAGACTGCAGTTCAAAACATGCTAAACGTCCAGCAATAACTCCCAAAGTAAAGAAGCTAGGCCTGAAAGGCATAGCTTGTCTGAAACCTCCTAACAGGACACACCAGCAGACCCTGTCACTTTGGCTCTCAGCCTTTTCCTTTGCCTGGAAAGAGGGAACTTGCCTGGAACTTCCTACGGTGCTTTTCTCGGCCCTAGCAGACTGCAGTTCAAAACATGCTAAACGTCCAGCAATAACTCCCAAAGTAAAGAAGCGAGGCCTGAAAGGCATAGCTTGTCTGAAACCTCCTAACAGGACACACGAGCAGACCCTGTCACTTTGGCTCTCAGCCTTTTCCTTTGCCTGGAAAGAGGGAACATGCCTGGAACCTCCAACGGTGCTTTTCTCGGCCCTAGCAGACTGCAGTTCAAAACATGCTAAACGTCCAGCAATAACTCCCAAAGTAAAGAAGCGAGGCCTGAAAGGCATAGCTTGTCTGAAACCTCCTAACAGGACACACGAGCAGACCCTGTCACTTTGGCTCTCAGCCTTTTCCTTTGCCTGGAAAGAGGGAACATGCCTGGAACCTCCTACGGTGCTTTTCTCGGCCCTAGCAGACTGCAGTTCAAAACATGCTAAACGTCCAGAAATAACTCCCAAAGTAAAGAAGCGAGGCCTGAAAGGCATAGCTTGTCTGAAACCTCCTAACAGGACACACGAGCAGACCCTGTCACTTTGGCTCTCAGCCTTTTCCTTTGCCTGGAAAGAGGGAACATGCCTGGAACCTCCTACGGTGCTTTTCTCGGCCCTAGCAGACTGCCGTTCAAAACATGCTAAACGTCCAGCAATAACTCCCAAAGTAAAGAAGCTAGGCCTGAAAGGCATAGCTTGTCTGAAACCTCCTAACAGGACACACGAGCAGACCCTGTCACTTTGGCTCTCAGCCTTTTCCTTTGCCTGGAAAGAGGGAACATGCCTGGAACCTCCTACGGTGCTTTTCTCGGCCCTAGCAGACTGCCGTTCAAAACATGCTAAACGTCCAGCAATAACTCCCAAAGTAAAGAAGCTAGGCCTGAAAGGCATAGCTTGTCTGAAACCTCCTAACAGGACACACGAGCAGACCCTGTCGCTTTGGCTCTCAGCCTTTTCCTTTGCCTGGAAAGAGGGAACATGCCTGGAACCTCCTACGGTGCTTTTCTCGGCCCTAGCAGACTGCAGTTCAAAACATGCTAAACGTCCAGCAATAACTCCCAAAGTAAAGAAGCGAGGCCTGAAAGGCATAGCTTGTCTGAAACCTCCTAACAGGACACACGAGCAGACCCTGTCACTTTGGCTCTCAGCCTTTTCCTTTGCCTGGAAAGAGGGAACATGCCTGGAACCTCCTACGGTGCTTTTCTCGGCCCTAGCAGACTGCAGTTCAAAACATGCTAAACGTCCAGCAATAACTCCCAAAGTAAAGAAGCTAGGCCTGAAAGGCATAGCTTGTCTGAAACCTCCTAACAGGACACACGAGCAGACCCTGTCACTTTGGCTCTCAGCCTTTTCCTTTGCCTGGAAAGAGGGAACATGCCTGGAACCTCCTACGGTGCTTTTCTCGGCCCTAGCAGACTGCAGTTCAAAACATGCTAAACGTCCAGCAATAACTCCCAAAGTAAAGAAGCTAGGCCTGAAAGGCATAGCTTGTCTGAAACCTCCTAACAGGACACACGAGCAGACCCTGTCACTTTGGCTCTCAGCCTTTTCCTTTGCCTGGAAAGAGGGAACATGCCTGGAACCTCCTACGGTGCTTTTCTCGGCCCTAGCAGACTGCAGTTCAAAACATGCTAAACGTCCAGCGATAACTCCCAAAGTAAAGAAGCGAGGCCTGAAAGGCATAGCTTGTCTGAAACCTCCTAACAGGACACACGAGCAGCCCCTGTCACTTTGGCTCTCAGCCTTTTCCTTTGCCTGGAAAGAGGGAACATGCCTGGAACCTCCTACGGTGCTTTTCTCGGCCCTAGCAGACTGCAGTTCAAAACATGCTAAACGTCCAGCAATAACTCCCAAAGTAAAGAAGCGAGGCCTGAAAGGCATAGCTTGTCTGAAACCTCCTAACAGGACACACGAGCAGACCCTGTCACTTTGGCTCTCAGCCTTTTCCTTTGCCTGGAAAGAGGGAACATGCCTGGAACCTCCTACGGTGCTATTCTCGGCCCTAGCAGACTGCAGTTCAAAACATGCTAAACGTCCAGCAATAACTCCCAAAGTAAAGAAGCGAGGCCTGAAAGGCATAGCTTGTCTGAAACCTCCTAACAGGACATACGAGCAGACCCTGTCACTTTGGCTCTCAGCCTTTTCCTTTGCCTGGAAAGAGGGAACATGCCTGGAACCTCCTACGGTGCTTTTCTCGGCCCTAGCAGACTGCAGTTCAAAACATGCTAAACGTCCAGCAATAACTCCCAAAGTAAAGAAGCTAGGCCTGAAAAGCATAGCTAATCTGAAACCTCCTAACAGGACACACGAGCAGACCCTGTCACTTTGGCTCTCAGCCTTTTCCTTTGCCTGGAAAGAGGGAACATGCCTGGAACCTCCTACGGTGCTTTTCTCGGCCCTAGCAGACTGCAGTTCAAAACATGCTAAACGTCCAGCAATAACTCCCAAAGTAAAGAAGCGAGGCCTGAAAGGCATAGCTTGTCTGAAACCTCCTAACAGGACACACGAGCAGACCCTGTCACTTTGGCTCTCAGCCTTTTCCTTTGCCTGGAAAGAGGGAACATGCCTGGAACCTCCTACAGTGCTTTTCTCGGCCCTAGCAGACTGCAGTTCAAAACATGCTAAACGTCCAGCAATAACTCCCAAAGTAAAGAAGCTAGGCCTGAAAGGCATAGCTTGTCTGAAACCTCCTAACAGGACACACGAGCAGACCCTGTCGCTTTGGCTCTCAGCCTTTTCCTTTGCCTGGAAAGAGGGAACATGCCTGGAACCACCTACGGTTCTTTTCTCTGCCCTAGCAGACTGCAGTTCAAAACATGCTAAACGTCCAGCAATAACTCCCAAAGTAAAGAAGCTAGGCCTGAAAGGCATAGCTTGTCTGAAACCTCCTAACAGGACACCCGAGCAGACCCTGTCACTTTGGCTCTCAGCCTTTTCCTTTGCCTGGAAAGAGGGAACATGCCTGGAACCTCCTACGGTGCTTTTCTCGGCCCTAGCAGACTGCAGTTCAAAACATGCTAAACGTCCAGCAATAACTCCCAAAGTAAAGAAGCGAGGCCTGAAAGGCATAGCTTGTCTGAAACCTCCTAACAGGACACACGAGCAGACCCTGTCACTTTGGCTCTCAGCCTTTTCCTTTGCCTGGAAAGAGGGAACATGCCTGGAACCTCCTACGGTGCTATTCTCGGCCCTAGCAGACTGCAGTTCAAAACATGCTAAACGTCCAGCAATAACTCCCAAAGTAAAGAAGCGAGGCCTGAAAGGCATAGCTTGTCTGAAACCTCCTAACAGGACATACGAGCAGACCCTGTCACTTTGGCTCTCAGCCTTTTCCTTTGCCTGGAAAGAGGGAACATGCCTGGAACCTCCTACGGTGCTTTTCTCGGCCCTAGCAGACTGCAGTTCAAAACATGCTAAACGTCCAGCAATAACTCCCAAAGTAAAGAAGCTAGGCCTGAAAAGCATAGCTAATCTGAAACCTCCTAACAGGACACACGAGCAGACCCTGTCACTTTGGCTCTCAGCCTTTTCCTTTGCCTGGAAAGAGGGAACATGCCTGGAACCTCCTACGGTGCTTTTCTCGGCCCTAGCAGACTGCAGTTCAAAACATGCTAAACGTCCAGCAATAACTCCCAAAGTAAAGAAGCGAGGCCTGAAAGGCATAGCTTGTCTGAAACCTCCTAACAGGACACACGAGCAGACCCTGTCACTTTGGCTCTCAGCCTTTTCCTTTGCCTGGAAAGAGGGAACATGCCTGGAACCTCCTACAGTGCTTTTCTCGGCCCTAGCAGACTGCAGTTCAAAACATGCTAAACGTCCAGCAATAACTCCCAAAGTAAAGAAGCTAGGCCTGAAAGGCATAGCTTGTCTGAAACCTCCTAACAGGACACACGAGCAGACCCTGTCGCTTTGGCTCTCAGCCTTTTCCTTTGCCTGGAAAGAGGGAACATGCCTGGAACCACCTACGGTTCTTTTCTCTGCCCTAGCAGACTGCAGTTCAAAACATGCTAAACGTCCAGCAATAACTCCCAAAGTAAAGAAGCTAGGCCTGAAAGGCATAGCTTGTCTGAAACCTCCTAACAGGACACACGAGCAGACCCTGTCACTTTGGCTCTCAGCCTTTTCCTTTGCCTGGAAAGAGGGAACATGCCTGGAACCTCCTACGGTGCTTTTCTCGGCCCTAGCAGACTGCAGTTCAAAACATGCTAAACGTCCAGCAATAACTCCCAAAGTAAAGAAGCGAGGCCTGAAAGGCATAGCTTGTCTGAAACCTCCTAACAGGACACACGAGCAGACCCTGTCACTTTGGCTCTCAGCCTTTTCCTTTGCCTGGAAAGAGGGAACATGCCTGGAACCTCCTACGGTGCTTTTCTCGGCCCTAGCAGACTGCAGTTCAAAACATGCTAAACGTCCAGCAATAACTCCCAAAGTAAAGAAGCTAGGCCTGAAAGGCATAGCTTGTCTGAAACCTCCTAACAGGACACACGAGCAGCCCCTGTCGCTTTGGCTCTCAGCCTTTTCCTTTGCCTGGAAAGAGGGAACATGCCTGGAACCTCCTACGGTGCTTTTCTCGGCCCTAGCAGACTGCAGTTCAAAACATGCTAAACGTCCAGCAATAACTCCCAAAGTAAAGAAGCGAGGCCTGAAAGGCATAGCTTGTCTGAAACCTCCTAACAGGACACACGAGCAGACCCTGTCACTTTGGCTCTCAGCCTTTTCCTTTGCCTGGAAAGAGGGAACATGCCTGGAACCTCCTACGGTGCTTTTCTCGGCCCTAGCAGACTGCAGTTCAAAACATGCTAAACGTCCAGCAATAACTCCCAAAGTAAAGAAGCTAGGCCTGAAAGGCATAGCTTGTCTGAAACCTCCTAACAGGACACACGAGCAGACCCTGTCGCTTTGGCTCTCAGCCTTTTCCTTTGCCTGGAAAGAGGGAACATGCCTGGAACCACCTACGGTGCTTTTCTCGGCCCTAGCAGACTGCAGTTCAAAACATGCTAAACGTCCAGCAATAACTCCCAAAGTAAAGAAGCGAGGCCTGAAAGGCATAGCTTGTCTGAAACCTCCTAACAGGACACACGAGCAGACCCTGTCACTTTGGCTCTCAGCCTTTTCCTTTGCCTGGAAAGAGGGAACATGCCTGGAACCTCCTACGGTGCTTTTCTCGGCCCTAGCAGACTGCCGTTCAAAACATGCTAAACGTCCAGCAATAACTCCCAAAGTAAAGAAGCTAGGCCTGAAAGGCATAGCTTGTCTGAAACCTCCTAACAGGACACACGAGCAGACCCTGTCACTTTGGCTCTCAGCCTTTTCCTTTGCCTGGAAAGAGGGAACATGCCTGGAACCTCCTACGGTGCTTTTCTCGGCCCTAGCAGACTGCAGTTCAAAACATGCTAAACGTCCAGCAATAACTCCCAAAGTAAAGAAGCTAGGCCTGAAAGGCATAGCTTGTCTGAAACCTCCTAACAGGACACACGAGCAGACCCTGTCGCTTTGGCTCTCAGCCTTTTCCTTTGCCTGGAAAGAGGGAACATGCCTGGAACCACCTACGGTTCTTTTCTCGGCCCTAGCAGACTGCCGTTCAAAACATGCTAAACGTCCAGCAATAACTCCCAAAGTAAAGAAGCTAGGCCTGAAAGGCATAGCTTGTCTGAAACCTCCTAACAGGACACACGAGCAGACCCTGTCACTTTGGCTCTCAGCCTTTTCCTTTGCCTGGAAAGAGGGAACATGCCTGGAACCTCCTACGGTGCTTTTCTCGGCCCTAGCAGACTGCAGTTCAAAACATGCTAAACGTCCAGCAATAACTCCCAAAGTAAAGAAGCTAGGCCTGAAAGGCATAGCTTGTCTGAAACCTCCTAACAGGACACACGAGCAGACCCTGTCACTTTGGCTCTCAGCCTTTTCCTTTGCCTGGAAAGAGGGAACTTGCCTGGAACTTCCTACGGTGCTTTTCTCGGCCCTAGCAGACTGCAGTTCAAAACATGCTAAACGTCCAGCAATAACTCCCAAAGTAAAGAAGCGAGGCCTGAAAGGCATAGCTTGTCTGAAACCTCCTAACAGGACACACGAGCAGACCCTGTCACTTTGGCTCTCAGCCTTTTCCTTTGCCTGGAAAGAGGGAACATGCCTGGAACCTCCAACGGTGCTTTTCTCGGCCCTAGCAGACTGCAGTTCAAAACATGCTAAACGTCCAGCAATAACTCCCAAAGTAAAGAAGCGAGGCCTGAAAGGCATAGCTTGTCTGAAACCTCCTAACAGGACACACGAGCAGACCCTGTCACTTTGGCTCTCAGCCTTTTCCTTTGCCTGGAAAGAGGGAACATGCCTGGAACCTCCTACGGTGCTTTTCTCGGCCCTAGCAGACTGCAGTTCAAAACATGCTAAACGTCCAGAAATAACTCCCAAAGTAAAGAAGCGAGGCCTGAAAGGCATAGCTTGTCTGAAACCTCCTAACAGGACACACGAGCAGACCCTGTCACTTTGGCTCTCAGCCTTTTCCTTTGCCTGGAAAGAGGGAACATGCCTGGAACCTCCTACGGTGCTTTTCTCGGCCCTAGCAGACTGCAGTTCAAAACATGCTAAACGTCCAGCAATAACTCCCAAAGTAAAGAAGCTAGGCCTGAAAGGCATAGCTTGTCTGAAACCTCCTAACAGGACACACGAGCAGACCCTGTCACTTTGGCTCTCAGCCTTTTCCTTTGCCTGGAAAGAGGGAACATGCCTGGAACCTCCTACGGTGCTTTTCTCGGCCCTAGCAGACTGCCGTTCAAAACATGCTAAACGTCCAGCAATAACTCCCAAAGTAAAGAAGCTAGGCCTGAAAGGCATAGCTTGTCTGAAACCTCCTAACAGGACACACGAGCAGACCCTGTCGCTTTGGCTCTCAGCCTTTTCCTTTGCCTGGAAAGAGGGAACATGCCTGGAACCTCCTACGGTGCTTTTCTCGGCCCTAGCAGACTGCAGTTCAAAACATGCTAAACGTCCAGCAATAACTCCCAAAGTAAAGAAGCGAGGCCTGAAAGGCATAGCTTGTCTGAAACCTCCTAACAGGACACACGAGCAGACCCTGTCACTTTGGCTCTCAGCCTTTTCCTTTGCCTGGAAAGAGGGAACATGCCTGGAACCTCCTACGGTGCTTTTCTCGGCCCTAGCAGACTGCAGTTCAAAACATGCTAAACGTCCAGCAATAACTCCCAAAGTAAAGAAGCTAGGCCTGAAAGGCATAGCTTGTCTGAAACCTCCTAACAGGACACACGAGCAGACCCTGTCACTTTGGCTCTCAGCCTTTTCCTTTGCCTGGAAAGAGGGAACATGCCTGGAACCTCCTACGGTGCTTTTCTCGGCCCTAGCAGACTGCAGTTCAAAACATGCTAAACGTCCAGCAATAACTCCCAAAGTAAAGAAGCTAGGCCTGAAAGGCATAGCTTGTCTGAAACCTCCTAACAGGACACACGAGCAGACCCTGTCACTTTGGCTCTCAGCCTTTTCCTTTGCCTGGAAAGAGGGAACATGCCTGGAACCTCCTACGGTGCTTTTCTCGGCCCTAGCAGACTGCAGTTCAAAACATGCTAAACGTCCAGCGATAACTCCCAAAGTAAAGAAGCGAGGCCTGAAAGGCATAGCTTGTCTGAAACCTCCTAACAGGACACACGAGCAGCCCCTGTCACTTTGGCTCTCAGCCTTTTCCTTTGCCTGGAAAGAGGGAACATGCCTGGAACCTCCTACGGTGCTTTTCTCGGCCCTAGCAGACTGCAGTTCAAAACATGCTAAACGTCCAGCAATAACTCCCAAAGTAAAGAAGCGAGGCCTGAAAGGCATAGCTTGTCTGAAACCTCCTAACAGGACACACGAGCAGACCCTGTCACTTTGGCTCTCAGCCTTTTCCTTTGCCTGGAAAGAGGGAACATGCCTGGAACCTCCTACGGTGCTATTCTCGGCCCTAGCAGACTGCAGTTCAAAACATGCTAAACGTCCAGCAATAACTCCCAAAGTAAAGAAGCGAGGCCTGAAAGGCATAGCTTGTCTGAAACCTCCTAACAGGACATACGAGCAGACCCTGTCACTTTGGCTCTCAGCCTTTTCCTTTGCCTGGAAAGAGGGAACATGCCTGGAACCTCCTACGGTGCTTTTCTCGGCCCTAGCAGACTGCAGTTCAAAACATGCTAAACATTCAGCAATAACTCCCAAAGTAAAGAAGCTAGGCCTGAAAAGCATAGCTAATCTGAAACCTCCTAACAGGACACACGAGCAGACCCTGTCACTTTGGCTCTCAGCCTTTTCCTTTGCCTGGAAAGAGGGAACATGCCTGGAACCTCCTACGGTGCTTTTCTCGGCCCTAGCAGACTGCAGTTCAAAACATGCTAAACGTCCAGCAATAACTCCCAAAGTAAAGAAGCGAGGCCTGAAAGGCATAGCTTGTCTGAAACCTCCTAACAGGACACACGAGCAGACCCTGTCACTTTGGCTCTCAGCCTTTTCCTTTGCCTGGAAAGAGGGAACATGCCTGGAACCTCCTACAGTGCTTTTCTCGGCCCTAGCAGACTGCAGTTCAAAACATGCTAAACGTCCAGCAATAACTCCCAAAGTAAAGAAGCTAGGCCTGAAAGGCATAGCTTGTCTGAAACCTCCTAACAGGACACACGAGCAGACCCTGTCGCTTTGGCTCTCAGCCTTTTCCTTTGCCTGGAAAGAGGGAACATGCCTGGAACCACCTACGGTTCTTTTCTCTGCCCTAGCAGACTGCAGTTCAAAACATGCTAAACGTCCAGCAATAACTCCCAAAGTAAAGAAGCTAGGCCTGAAAGGCATAGCTTGTCTGAAACCTCCTAACAGGACACACGAGCAGACCCTGTCACTTTGGCTCTCAGCCTTTTCCTTTGCCTGGAAAGAGGGAACATGCCTGGAACCTCCTACGGTGCTTTTCTCGGCCCTAGCAGACTGCAGTTCAAAACATGCTAAACGTCCAGCAATAACTCCCAAAGTAAAGAAGCGAGGCCTGAAAGGCATAGCTTGTCTGAAACCTCCTAACAGGACACACGAGCAGACCCTGTCACTTTGGCTCTCAGCCTTTTCCTTTGCCTGGAAAGAGGGAACATGCCTGGAACCTCCTACGGTGCTATTCTCGGCCCTAGCAGACTGCAGTTCAAAACATGCTAAACGTCCAGCAATAACTCCCAAAGTAAAGAAGCGAGGCCTGAAAGGCATAGCTTGTCTGAAACCTCCTAACAGGACATACGAGCAGACCCTGTCACTTTGGCTCTCAGCCTTTTCCTTTGCCTGGAAAGAGGGAACATGCCTGGAACCTCCTACGGTGCTTTTCTCGGCCCTAGCAGACTGCAGTTCAAAACATGCTAAACGTCCAGCAATAACTCCCAAAGTAAAGAAGCTAGGCCTGAAAAGCATAGCTAATCTGAAACCTCCTAACAGGACACACGAGCAGACCCTGTCACTTTGGCTCTCAGCCTTTTCCTTTGCCTGGAAAGAGGGAACATGCCTGGAACCTCCTACGGTGCTTTTCTCGGCCCTAGCAGACTGCAGTTCAAAACATGCTAAACGTCCAGCAATAACTCCCAAAGTAAAGAAGCGAGGCCTGAAAGGCATAGCTTGTCTGAAACCTCCTAACAGGACACACGAGCAGACCCTGTCACTTTGGCTCTCAGCCTTTTCCTTTGCCTGGAAAGAGGGAACATGCCTGGAACCTCCTACAGTGCTTTTCTCGGCCCTAGCAGACTGCAGTTCAAAACATGCTAAACGTCCAGCAATAACTCCCAAAGTAAAGAAGCTAGGCCTGAAAGGCATAGCTTGTCTGAAACCTCCTAACAGGACACACGAGCAGACCCTGTCGCTTTGGCTCTCAGCCTTTTCCTTTGCCTGGAAAGAGGGAACATGCCTGGAACCACCTACGGTTCTTTTCTCTGCCCTAGCAGACTGCAGTTCAAAACATGCTAAACGTCCAGCAATAACTCCCAAAGTAAAGAAGCTAGGCCTGAAAGGCATAGCTTGTCTGAAACCTCCTAACAGGACACACGAGCAGACCCTGTCACTTTGGCTCTCAGCCTTTTCCTTTGCCTGGAAAGAGGGAACATGCCTGGAACCTCCTACGGTGCTTTTCTCGGCCCTAGCAGACTGCAGTTCAAAACATGCTAAACGTCCAGCAATAACTCCCAAAGTAAAGAAGCGAGGCCTGAAAGGCATAGCTTGTCTGAAACCTCCTAACAGGACACACGAGCAGACCCTGTCACTTTGGCTCTCAGCCTTTTCCTTTGCCTGGAAAGAGGGAACATGCCTGGAACCTCCTACGGTGCTTTTCTCGGCCCTAGCAGACTGCAGTTCAAAACATGCTAAACGTCCAGCAATAACTCCCAAAGTAAAGAAGCTAGGCCTGAAAGGCATAGCTTGTCTGAAACCTCCTAACAGGACACACGAGCAGCCCCTGTCGCTTTGGCTCTCAGCCTTTTCCTTTGCCTGGAAAGAGGGAACATGCCTGGAACCTCCTACGGTGCTTTTCTCGGCCCTAGCAGACTGCAGTTCAAAACATGCTAAACGTCCAGCAATAACTCCCAAAGTAAAGAAGCGAGGCCTGAAAGGCATAGCTTGTCTGAAACCTCCTAACAGGACACACGAGCAGACCCTGTCACTTTGGCTCTCAGCCTTTTCCTTTGCCTGGAAAGAGGGAACATGCCTGGAACCTCCTACGGTGCTTTTCTCGGCCCTAGCAGACTGCAGTTCAAAACATGCTAAACGTCCAGCAATAACTCCCAAAGTAAAGAAGCTAGGCCTGAAAGGCATAGCTTGTCTGAAACCTCCTAACAGGACACACGAGCAGACCCTGTCACTTTGTCTCTCAGCCTTTTCCTTTGCCTGGAAAGAGGGAACATGCCTGGAACCTCCTACGGTGCTTTTCTCGGCCCTAGCAGACTGCAGTTCAAAACATGCTAAACGTCCAGCAATAACTCCCAAAGTAAAGAAGCTAGGCCTGAAAGGCATAGCTTGTCTGAAACCTCATCACAGGACACACGAGCAGACCCTGTCACTTTGGCTCTCAGCCTTTTCCTTTGCCTGGAAAGAGGGAACATGCCTGGAACCTCCTACGGTGCTTTTCTCGGCCCTAGCAGACTGCAGTTCAAAACATGCTAAACGTCCAGCAATAACTCCCAAAGTAAAGAAGCGAGGCCTGAAAGGCATAGCTTGTCTGAAACCTCCTAACAGGACACACGAGCAGACCCTGTCACTTTGGCTCTCAGCCTTTTCCTTTGCCTGGAAAGAGGGAACATGCCTGGAACCTCCTACGGTGCTTTTCTCGGCCCTAGCAGACTGCAGTTCAAAACATGCTAAACGTCCAGCAATAACTCCCAAAGTAAAGAAGCTAGGCCTGAAAGGCATAGCTTGTCTGAAACCTCCTAACAGGACACACGAGCAGACCCTGTCGCTTTGGCTCTCAGCCTTTTCCTTTGCCTGGAAAGAGGGAACATGCCTGGAACCACCTACGGTGCTTTTCTCGGCCCTAGCAGACTGCAGTTCAAAACATGCTAAACGTCCAGCAATAACTCCCAAAGTAAAGAAGCTAGGCCTGAAAGGCATAGCTTGTCTGAAACCTCCTAACAGGACACACGAGCAGACCCTGTCACTTTGGCTCTCAGCCTTTTCCTTTGCCTGGAAAGAGGGAACATGCCTGGAACCTCCTACGGTGCTTTTCTCGGCCCTAGCAGACTGCAGTTCAAAACATGCTAAACGTCCAGCAATAACTCCCAAAGTAAAGAAGCGAGGCCTGAAAGGCATAGCTTGTCTGAAACCTCCTAACAGGACACACGAGCAGACCCTGTCACTTTGGCTCTCAGCCTTTTCCTTTGCCTGGAAAGATGGAACATGCCTGGAACCTCCTACGGTGCTTTTCTCGGCCCTAGCAGACTGCCGTTCAAAACATGCTAAACGTCCAGCAATAACTCCCAAAGTAAAGAAGCTAGGCCTGAAAGGCATAGCTTGTCTGAAACCTCCTAACAGGACACACGAGCAGACCCTGTCACTTTGGCTCTCAGCCTTTTCCTTTGCCTGGAAAGAGGGAACATGCCTGGAACCTCCTACGGTGCTTTTCTCGGCCCTAGCAGACTGCAGTTCAAAACATGCTAAACGTCCAGCAATAACTCCCAAAGTAAAGAAGCTAGGCCTGAAAGGCATAGCTTGTCTGAAACCTCCTAACAGGACACACGAGCAGCCCCTGTCGCTTTGGCTCTCAGCCTTTTCCTTTGCCTGGAAAGAGGGAACATGCCTGGAACCTCCTACGGTGCTTTTCTCGGCCCTAGCAGACTGCAGTTCAAAACATGCTAAACGTCCAGCAATAACTCCCAAAGTAAAGAAGCGAGGCCTGAAAGGCATAGCTTGTCTGAAACCTCCTAACAGGACACACGAGCAGACCCTGTCGCTTTGGCTCTCAGCCTTTTCCTTTGCCTGGAAAGAGGGAACATGCCTGGAACCTCCTACGGTGCTTTTCTCGGCCCTAGCAGACTGCAGTTCAAAACATGCTAAACGTCCAGCAATAACTCCCAAAGTAAAGAAGCGAGGCCTGAAAGGCATAGCTTGTCTGAAACCTCCTAACAGGACACACGAGCAGACCCTGTCACTTTGGCTCTCAGCCTTTTCCTTTGCCTGGAAAGAGGGAACATGCCTGGAACCTCCTACGGTGCTTTTCTCGGCCCTAGCAGACTGCAGTTCAAAACATGCTAAACGTCCAGCAATAACTCCCAAAGTAAAGAAGCTAGGCCTGAAAGGCATAGCTTGTCTGAAACCTCCTAACAGGACACACGAGCAGACCCTGTCACTTTGGCTCTCAGCCTTTTCCTTTGCCTGGAAAGAGGGAACATGCCTGGAACCTCCTACGGTGCTTTTCTCGGCCCTAGCAGACTGCAGTTCAAAACATGCTAAACGTCCAGCAATAACTCCCAAAGTAAAGAAGCTAGGCCTGAAAGGCATAGCTTGTCTGAAACCTCCTAACAGGACACACGAGCAGACCCTGTCACTTTGGCTCTCAGCCTTTTCCTTTGCCTGGAAAGAGGGAACATGCCTGGAACCTCCTACGGTGCTTTTCTCGGCCCTAGCAGACTGCAGTTCAAAACATGCTAAACGTCCAGCGATAACTCCCAAAGTAAAGAAGCGAGGCCTGAAAGGCATAGCTTGTCTGAAACCTCCTAACAGGACACACGAGCAGACCCTGTCATTTTGGCTCTCAGCCTTTTCCTTTGCCTGGAAAGAGGGAACATGCCTGGAACCTCCTACGGTGCTTTTCTCGGCCCTAGCAGACTGCAGTTCAAAACATGCTAAACGTCCAGCAATAACTCCCAAAGTAAAGAAGCGAGGCCTGAAAGGCATAGCTTGTCTGAAACCTCCTAACAGGACACACGAGCAGACCCTGTCACTTTGGCTCTCAGCCTTTTCCTTTGCCTGGAAAGAGGGAACATGCCTGGAACCTCCTACGGTGCTATTCTCGGCCCTAGCAGACTGCAGTTCAAAACATGCTAAACGTCCAGCAATAACTCCCAAAGTAAAGAAGCGAGGCCTGAAAGGCATAGCTTGTCTGAAACCTCCTAACAGGACACACGAGTAGACCCTGTCACTTTGGCTCTCAGCCTTTTCCTTTGCCTGGAAAGAGGGAACATGCCTGGAACCTCCTACGGTGCTTTTCTCGGCCCTAGCAGACTGCCGTTCAAAACATGCTAAACGTCCAGCAATAACTCCCAAAGTAAAGAAGCTAGGCCTGAAAGGCATAGCTTGTCTGAAACCTCCTAACAGGACACACGAGCAGCCCCTGTCGCTTTGGCTCTCAGCCTTTTCCTTTGCCTGGAAAGAGGGAACATGCCTGGAACCTCCTACGGTGCTTTTCTCGGCCCTAGCAGACTGCAGTTCAAAACATGCTAAACGTCCAGCAATAACTCCCAAAGTAAAGAAGCTAGGCCTGAAAGGCATAGCTTGTCTGAAACCTCCTAACAGGACACACGAGCAGACCCTGTCACTTTGTCTCTCAGCCTTTTCCTTTGCCTGGAAAGAGGGAACATGCCTGGAACCTCCTACGGTGCTTTTCTCGGCCCTAGCAGACTGCAGTTCAAAACATGCTAAACGTCCAGCAATAACTCCCAAAGTAAAGAAGCTAGGCCTGAAAGGCATAGCTTGTCTGAAACCTCCTAACAGGACACACCAGCAGACCCTGTCACTTTGGCTCTCAGCCTTTTCCTTTGCCTGGAAAGAGGGAACATGCCTGGAACTTCCTACGGTGCTTTTCTCGGCCCTAGCAGACTGCAGTTCAAAACATGCTAAACGTCCAGCAATAACTCCCAAAGTAAAGAAGCGAGGCCTGAAAGGCATAGCTTGTCTGAAACCTCCTAACAGGACACACGAGCAGACCCTGTCACTTTGGCTCTCAGCCTTTTCCTTTGCCTGGAAAGAGGGAACATGCCTGGAACCTCCTACGGTGCTTTTCTCGGCCCTAGCAGACTGCAGTTCAAAACATGCTAAACGTCCAGCAATAACTCCCAAAGTAAAGAAGCGAGGCCTGAAAGGCATAGCTTGTCTGAAACCTCCTAACAGGACACACGAGCAGACCCTGTCACTTTGGCTCTCAGCCTTTTCCTTTGCCTGGAAAGAGGGAACATGCCTGGAACCTCCTACGGTGCTTTTCTCGGCCCTAGCAGACTGCAGTTCAAAACATGCTAAACGTCCAGCAATAACTCCCAAAGTAAAGAAGCTAGGCCTGAAAGGCATAGCTTGTCTGAAACCTCCTAACAGGACACACGAGCAGACCCTGTCGCTTTGGATCTCAGCCTTTTCCTTTGCCTGGAAAGAGGGAACATGCCTGGAACCACCTACGGTGCTTTTCTGGGCCCTAGCAGACTGCAGTTCAAAACATGCTAAACGTCCAGCAATAACTCCCAAAGTAAAGAAGCTAGGCCTGAAAGGCATAGCTTGTCTGAAACCTCCTAACAGGACACACGAGCAGACCCTGTCACTTTGGCTCTCAGCCTTTTCCTTTGCCTGGAAAGAGGGAACATGCCTGGAACCTCCTACGGTGCTTTTCTCGGCCCTAGCAGACTGCAGTTCAAAACATGCTAAACGTCCAGCAATAACTCCCAAAGTAAA
>JAKCOZ010000134.1:0-122660 GCA_022605955.1 Rallus limicola
GGATTCTGGGATTCTATGGCCAGGAGCAGGATGTTAGTGAGAACCAATCTCCTGCTGTGAGAAGAGCTGAGGGTCACTTGTCATGGCACCTGTGGCCAAAACTGTCTCTCAGTCCAGAGAAGCCTGAGCTGCACTGATTTACCCACAGTGGGAAATGGCCAAGCAAGACCTTGATGCTCATGGGTGAAGTTCCCAGGCAGGACCTTCTGGTAGGACCAGTGGTGATGCCAGTAAAGGGCTCTCCTGAACTGGTCCCAGCCCTGAGACTCTCCTTTTCTGTTGACAGGGGCTTTGTCATAGAATCCCAGAATCCCAGCCTGGGCTGGGCTGGGAGGGACCCCAAGGGTCCCAGAGCTCCAACCCCCCTGCCACAGGCAGGGCCACCAACCTCCAGGCCTGGAGCTCCACAAGGTTGGCAGAAGCAGCTGGACAGATTCAACAGACACCATTTTTTTTCATTTATAAAACTTCTTAGGGCTGGGGGACACCCTCCAAGACCCCAAAATATCAGGAAGGGCTTTTTCTGTTCCCAGAAATTCTGGGTTACTGGTGTGGGGAGTCAGAGAATCCCAGCCTGGTCTGGGTTGGGAGGGACCCAAGGGTCCCAGAGCTCCAACCCCCTGCCACAGGCAGGGCCACCAACCTCCAGGCCTGGAGCTCCACAAGGTTGCCCAGGGCCCCAGCCAACCTGGCCTTCAACACCCCCAGGGACGGGGCACCCCACCCCCTCTCTGGGCACCTCTCTGGAAGTGGGGATGCTCCTCAGAGGTGCCACCCCATCTTCCTCCCAAGGAGCACTGGAGCATCCCCATGTTCTTGGAAATGACCCCCTCTCTCAACCCCCCCAGAGAAAATGGTGGGGGCCAAACTGGGGCTGATGGGGGGGGTGAAGCTCTGGGGGGGGTTGAGGGGGGATTGTCATCCCCAAGAACATGGGGATGCTCCAGTGCTCCTTGGGAGGAAGATGGGGATGCTCCTCAGAGGTGCCCTTCCCAAACACAGCAGGTCCCCCCCAGTGCCATGTCCCCCCCCCCCCCTCCTTGAGCCCATCCCCCCTTGTCCTGTCCCCCACAGACCCTGAGCAGAGGCTGCCCATGGCCCCCTGGGTGCCACCCTTCAGCTCTTGATCCCCAGGGATCAGATCCCCCCCCTTGCCCCCAGCCCCAAAGCTGCTGCCATGCCTCAGCCTGACCCCTCAGCTCTCTGGGTGCCCCCATGCTGCCAGGATGGGGTGCAGGGTGCTGGGTACCCCCACTTCAGTGATGGAACCTCATGGAAAACACAAGGGGAGTGGGGGGGGGGTCTGAGAGCAGCTGAGAACTGGCCACTTCATGCCATGTGTGTGCCACCACCTTGTCCCCTTGCCAGATCTGAGATGCCTCCAGGGAAACACCAACAAAAGGGGGGGGTGGAGACCCCAAAACTCCCAGCCCCTCACCCCTTTGTGCCCTGAGGCACAGCACAGCCCCTCTTCCCCCACCCCCCAACACCCCCCCAGAGCCAGAAGAGAGGGAGAAGCAGGAGAGCCCCAAGAGCCCAAAGCCAAATCTCCTGGGGGTAAGAGGAGGGTGGGGGAGGGGGGGGGGGGACATGACCCCCTGCTCACCCCTGCTCATGAGTGAACCCCACTTCCAGCTGCTGGGGTTGGGTCCCCACCCCACCCCATCCTTTGGTCCCTGTGGGACCCTTGGGGGGTGCTGGAGATGGAGTTTAATGGGTGGGGGGGGGTGGGTGGGGGGGTGGGGGGGTGGGGGGGTTCAGTGACCCTTCCCCACTGCACCCTCACCCTTCCCCAACTGATTGTCCATCTGTCTGTCCTTCCAGAGCTTCCCAAAAAGCTTCCAGCCCCCAAAGGGTTACACTGGGTGTATCACCTCATTTTGGGAGGGGGGGTGGGGGGGGGAGAAGCTCCAGGAGGGTGAAGGGCTGAGGTCAGGCTGGCTGACACCCCCATCACCTCATTTTGGGAGGGGGAGGGGGGGGGTGGGGGGGGTGAGAAGCTCCAGGAGGGTGAAGGGCTGAGGTCAGGGTGGCTGACACCCCACCCATGGGGGATGTGGGGTGCTCAGTACACCCAGGTCAGGTGCAAAGAGGGGGTGCCACCCCTCAGGGACCCCCCTCCCTCTGCCTGTGAAGCCATTACCAGCACAGACCCCAGCCACAAAAAACCCTGAGGGGGGGGGTGGGGGGGAGATAGATTTGGGGGGGAGGGGAGGGATAGATTCGGGGGGGAGGGGAGGGGGGGATAGATTCGGGGGGGAGGGGAGGGGGGGATAGATTCGGGGGGGAGGGGAGGGGGGGATAGATTCGGGGGGGAGGGGAGGGGGGGATAGATTCGGGGGGGAGGGGAGGGGGGGAAGGGGGGGATAGATTCGGGGGGGAGAGATTCGGGGGGGAGGGGAGGGATAGATTTGGGGGAGGGGGGTGAAGGGGGGGAGAGATTCGGGGGGGAGGGGGGGGGAAGGGGGGCGATAGATTCGGGGGGGAGGGGGGGGAAGGGGGGGGGATAGATTCGGGGAGGGGGGGGGGAAGGGGGGGGGATAGATTCGGGGAGGGGGGGGAAGGGGGGGGGATAGATTCGGGGAGGGGGGGGAAGGGGGGGGGATAGATTCGGGGAGGGGGGGGAAGGGGGGGGGGATAGATTCGGGGAGGGGGGGGAAGGGGGGGGGATAGATTCGGGGAGGGGGGGGAAGGGGGGGGGGATAGATTCGGGGAGGGGGGGGAAGGGGGGGGGATAGATTCGGGGAGGGGGGGGAAGGGGGGGATAGATTCGGGGAGGGGGGGGAAGGGGGGGATAGATTCGGGGAGGGGGGGGGAAGGGGGGGGATAGATTCGGGGAGGGGGGGGAAGGGGGGGGATAGATTCGGGGAGGGGGGGGAAGGGGGGGGATAGATTCGGGGAGGGGGGGGGAAGGGGGGGGATAGATTCGGGGAGGGGGGGGGAAGGGGGGGATAGACTCGGGGGGGGGGAGGAAGGGGGGGGATAGACTCGGGGGGGGGGAAGGGGGGGATAGATTCGGGGAGGGGGGGGGAAGGGGGGGGGATAGACTCGGGGGGGGGGAGGAAGGGGGGGGATAGACTCGGGGGGGGGGGGGAAGGGGGGGATAGATTCGGGGAGGGGGGGGAAGGGGGGGATAGATTCGGGGGGGGAAGGGAGGGATAGACTCGGGGGGGGGGAAGGGAGGGATAGACTCGGGGGGGGGGGGGAGGGATAGACTCGGGGGGGGGGGGGAGGGATAGACTCGGGGGGGGGGGGAGGGATAGACTCGGGGGGGGGGGAGGGATAGACTCGGGGGGGGGGGGAGGGATAGACTCGGGGGGGGGGGGAGGGATAGACTCGGGGGGGGGGGGGGGGGATAGACTCGGGGGGGGGGGGAGGGATAGACTCGGGGGGGGGGGGGAGGGATAGACTCGGGGGGGGGGGGAGGGATAGACTCGGGGGGGGGGGGGAGGGATAGACTCGGGGGGGGGGGGGGAGGGATAGACTCGGGGGGGGGGGGAGGGATAGACTCGGGGGGGGGGGGAGGGATAGACTCGGGGGGGGGGGGAGGGATAGACTCGGGGGGGGGGGGGGAGGGATAGACTCGGGGGGGGGGGGGAGGGATAGACTCGGGGGGGGGGGGGGGGGGGATAGACTCGGGGGGGGGGGGATAGACTCGGGGGGGGGGGGGATAGACTCGGGGGGGGGGGGGATAGACTCGGGGGGGGGGGGATAGACTCGGGGGGGGGGGGGGGGATGAGGCACACCCAATGTTTTCCTGACATCACCACTTCGAGCAGGTCCTGGGGCTGAGGAGGAGGAGGGGGGGGGAAGGGGAGGGGGGGGGGGCAACTTAGGGAGGAGCTGGCTTCCCTCTTGAACCCCCCCTCCCCTTCCTAAACCCCCCCCTTCCTTCCTAAACCCCCTCCCCCTTCCTAAACCCCCCCCCCCTTCCCCTCCTCTTGGCTGGGGTGGGAGCAGCAGGAGGGACGCCAGTAACCAAGGGGAGAAACCAAAACATTTCCTCCCCCTGCCCATGCCCAGGGGAGCTGGAGCTGTGGCCAGCCCAGTTACTGGGGGGACTGACCCCCCCTCCCCCCCAAAAAAGCCCTGGGAGGGGTTAGGGGGTGGTGAGCAAGAGCCAAGGGTTGCCCCCCCCCTCCCTCCCCCCCCAAAAGGCCCTGGGAGGGGTTAGGGGGTGGGGAGCAAGAGCCCCCCCCAAAAAAAAAAAGCCCTGGGAGGGGTTAGGGGGTGGTGAGCAAGAGCCAAGGGTTGGGCCCCCCCCCCCCCCCCAAAAAGCCCTGGGAGGGGTTAGGGGGTGGGGAGCAAGAGCCAAGAGTTGCCCCCCCCCCCCCCCAAAAAAGCCCTGGGAGGGGTTAGGGGGGTGGGGAGCAAGAGCCAAGGGTTGACCCCCCTCCCCCCCCCCAAAAAGCCCTGGGAGGGGTTAGGGGGGTGGTGAGCAAGAGCCAAGGGTTGCCCCCCCCCTCCCCCCCCCCCCAAAAGCCCTGGGAGGGGTTAGGGGGTGGTGAGCAAGAGCCAAGGGGTGACACCCCCCTCCCCCCCAAAAAGCCCTGGGAGGGGTTAGGGGGGGGGTGAGCAAGAGCCAAGGGTTGCCCCCCCCTCCCCCCCCCCCAAAAAGCCCTGGGAGGGGTTAGGGGGTGGGGAGCAAGAGCCAAGGGTTGACCCCCCCCCTCCCCCCCCAAAAAGCCCTGGGAGGGGTTAGGGGGTGGTGAGCAAGAGCCAAGGGTTGCCCCCCCCCCCTCCCCCCCAAAAAGCCCTGGGAGGGGTTAGGGGGTGGGGAGCAAGAGCCAAGGGTTGCCCCCCCCCTCCCTCCCCCCCAAAAAGCCCTGGGAGGGGTTAGGGGGGTGGTGAGCAAGAGCCAAGGGTTGCCCCCCCCCCCTCCCCCCCAAAAAGCCCTGGGAGGGGTTAGGGGGTGGGGAGCAAGAGCCAAGGGTTGCCCCCCCCCCTCCCCCCCCCCAGACAAGCCCTGGGAGGGGTTAGGGGGTGGGGAGCAAGAGCCAAGGGTTGACCCCCCCCCCCCAAAAAGCCCTGGGAGGGGTTAGGGGGTGGTGAGCAAGAGCCAAGGGTGCCCCCCCCCCCCCCCCAAAAGCCCTGGGAGGGGTTAGGGGGTGGTGAGCAAGAGCCAAGGGTTGCCCCCCCCCCAAAAGCCCTGAGAGGGGTTAGGGGGGTGGTGAGCAAGAGCCCCCCCCCCCCCCCCCAAACAAGCCCTGGGAGGGGTTAGGGGGGTGGTGAGCAAGAGCCAAGGGTTGCCCCCCCCCCCCCCCCCCCCCCAAAAAAAGCCCTGGGAGGGGTTAGGGGGTGGTGAGCAAGAGCCAAGGGTTGACCACCCCCCCCCCCAAAAAAAGGCCTGGGAGGGGTTAGGGGGTGGGGAGCAAGAGCCAAGGGTTGCCCCCCCCCCCCCAAACAACCAGGGCTGGGTGCCTGGGTGCATCCCAGCCTGGTGTCTTCTGGAAGCACCCAGATCTCTCCCCTTACACCCCAGGGATGTCCCACCAGCTTAAAACCAGGTTCCTCTCCCCCCCACCCCTCCTCCTGCCCCCATCATCACCCCCAATCCCATCCTTGTGGTGCTGGGAAACCTGCTGAGGACAAAACCAGTTCCTCCAGCATCCCCCCAGCTCTCCACCCTGGCATCTCCCAGCCAGGGTTGGGATGGCCTTGGGGGAACCAAAAGATAATGGCATGGGGGATGTTTTCTTGGGGGCCAAGGTGAGATCTGGACAGCATCTGATGGGGCAAGAGCTGAGGAAGAGACCTCAGGAAGCCCAGAGAGGAGCTAGAGGCCAGCTGGGGTGTGGAGGAGATGCAGGGAGGTCCTGCAGCACCACCCTGGTGCCACCAACCCCCCCTGTGCTGCCTCTCCAGCCATGAGCCCATGGAAGGCTCAGGAGGGGAAGGAAAAGGGAAAAAAATCCCTTCGAAGTCCATCTTCAGCATCTGAAGGGGCTTTGCTGGAGCACAGCAGAACCAAAAGGAGACCCTGGGCACCCTCAGAGCTCCATCACCCCCACCCAGGTCAGAGCAGGGGGAGGCACAGGAGCCTCCTTGTGATGGGATTGCCCTGGTATTTCACCTGGGCTGGGTTGGGAGGGACCCCCAAGGGTCCCAGAGCTCCAACCCCCTGCCACAGGCAGGGCCACCAACCTCCAGGCCTGGAGCTCCACAAGGTTGCCCAGGGCCCCAGCCAACCTGGCCTTCAACACCCCCAGGCACGGGGCACCCACCCCCTCTCTGGAAGGCTGAGCTGTCTCCAGGGCTCCACCAGGCAGGGTCTTGATGCACCCTCCCTTCCTCCTGCCTTTCTTGGGGGTGGCCTTGGGCTTGGGGGGAGGATGGCAAAGCCAGCAGGTGTTCCCCCCCCCCCCTCCTCAGGGACCACCCCCAGGTGCCCCCAGAGCCCATCCCCAGCATCAGAGGAGCTTCTCTCCACCTCCCTTTGCTGTCCCACGTGGGGGGCAGCCACCTCCAGAGCTTGGATTTAGGGGGGAGTTCTTGGCAGAGAGAGTGGGGAGGGGCTGGCAGGGGCTGCCCAGAGAGGGGGGTGGGTGCTGAGCCAGCCCAGCTCCCTCAGCCTCTCTCCAGAGGGGAGCTGCTCCAGCCCTCTCAGCATCTCCGGGGCTCCTCTGACCCCTCTCCAACAGCCCCACATCTTCCTTGTGTTGGGCCCCAGCTCTGGACACAGGACTCCAGCTGGGGAGGGCAGAGCAGAGAGGGACAATCCCCTCCCTGGCCCTGCTGCCACCCCTCTGCTGATGGAGCCCAGGATCCCATCTCCCTTCCCAGCTGCCAGAGCCACTGCTGGCTCAGGGGGAGTCTCTCATCCCCAGGACCCCCAGGTCCTTCTCAGCAGGGCTGCTCCCCAGGAGCTCTTCTCCCAGCCTGGAGCTGTGGCTGGGATCCCTCAGCCCCAGGGCAGCACCTGACCCTTGGCAGTGCTGAACCTCATCAGCTTCACCCAGTTCCACCTTCCCAGCCTGTCAGGATCCCTCTGGATGGCTCCTGGCCTTCTGTGGTGTCACCCACACCACCCAGCTTGGTGTCACCCTCACCTTGGCTGAGGCTGCCCTCAATCCCATCATCCATGCCATTGATCCAGATGTTCAGGAGCCCCAGAACCCAGACAGACCCCTGGGGGGGACCCCTCTTGTCACCAGCCTCCAGCTGGACCCAGACCCACTGACCACCCCCCTTGGTCTAGGTTCAGTCAACCAGTTTCTTATCCCCTGGATGGTCCCACCCATCAAATCCCCATCTCTCCAGTGTGGGGATAAAGCTCTCCCAGAGGGAGAGGAGTTTCCTGCTCCATTCAGGACCCACACACACACTCCCCACCCTTCACTCTGTCTCCCCTGGGAGCCAAGCACCCAGCTGAGACCATGCAGGACCAGGTTGCTGAGCAGCTCCTGGAGCAAACCAAGCTCCAGATGCCCCCTGAGAAGTTCTCCAGGATGGAATTATCCCCCCCCACACACACATCACACCCCCCACACCCCCCCCAGGACACACACAGAGCCAGGTGTGGACTCACCATCCTCACAGAGGTTCAGCTTGGAGAGGTTCCTCCCCTCAAAGGGCTCCTCCAAGGTGGAGCTGCTCTCCCTCTCGCTGAAGGTGTGAAGGTACATGGCTTTGCTCTCCATCCTGCTGCTGGTGGAGCAGAACAGGGATGTCAGGGGGTTTCTGGGTGGCTACAGGACACCCTTGATGTGGCCAGGGCTGATCCTAAACCTGGCATCACCATGGCACCATGAAATGTGGGCTGGGGTGGGCTGGGCTGGGTGGGGGACGTGGGTGGGGGGATGGACCTGCTGCCAAGATGCTCTTGCTTGGCATCTTGGCTTCTGAACGAGCCTGTGGCCCCAGGCTGGGCAGGGCAGTGCCCCAAACAAGGGGCAGTGCCCCAAACAAGGGGCAGAACCTCTCAGGGGGAAGCTGGAGTGTCAGCAGCAGCTGGACCAGGGGGGCCACCAGCAGCAGCAGCTGCTGGACCAGGGGGGCCAGCAGCAGCAGCAGCTGCTGGACCAGGGGGGCCAGCAGCAGCAGCAGCTGCTGGACCAGGGGGGCCACCAGCAGCAGCAGCTGCTGGACCAGGGGGGCCACCAGCAGCAGCAGCTGCTGGACCAGGGGGGCCACCAGCAGCAGCAGCTGCTGGACCAGGGGGGCCACCAGCACAGCCCCCTTGCTTGCTGACCTGGAGGGGCTCCTACCACCCACCTGACCCCATGCCCTGAGGGTGTCCAGCCTTGGCTGCCTGCTCCAGGCACTCCCTGGACATCCACCCCTCCCCAGGGCTGAGGAGGTGGGGGGGGGCTCAGTGTAACCAGCATCCCTCTTTCACCCCTAAGGTTTGGGGGAAACCCTGCACCCACACCACCTCTAGGTAACCCCATGGGTCTGATCCTGCTGTCACCCCCTCCCCAGGCTGCTCCCCTGGCCAGGTCCATGGTGGTGGCACTGGGGGGATGTGGGGGGGGGGTGACTCCCAAACTCATCCCCTGCACTCCTGTGACTGCCCCAACCCCCCTCCCACCAGCAGCACACGGGTGCTGCTCTCCATGGGGACCCCCAGCTTGTGCCATCCCCCCCCCTTCCCAGTTAAAACCAGTCCCACTAGGAGCAGACTGGGCAGGGACCCCTCCATCTGGGATCCCACTCCCTGAGGGGAGACACCACCCCTGTACCCACGGGAGAGAGAGGGGAGGGGGGGGGGGTGGGGGTATCTCACAGCATCATGGAGCCAAACCCCCTCCCCACTCCTGCCCCCCAGAGCTGGGGGCGCTGGGGCAGCACCCAGGGATGCTCAGGGAGGTACCAGCCCCCCCCCCACACCCCCCCCACGGGAGGGTGGGGGGCAGGGATTGCTTACTCCCACCCTACTCCCCTCTCCCAGGGCTGTGTGCACCCCCCTCCCCACTCCTGCACCCCAGAGCTGGGGGCGCAGGGGGCAGCACCCAGGGATGCTCAGGGAGGTACCAGCCCCCCCCAAACCCACCCCACGGGAGGGTGGGGGGCAGGGATTGCTTACCCCCCACCCTACTCCCCTCTCCCAGGGCTGTGTGCGACCCCCTCCTTCCCCCCCCCCCCCCCCAAAACACTCACCTGCTTGAGAACCGAGCTTCCTGTCGCCCCCTCCCCAACTGCCCCTCTCAGTCCCCAGGCTCTGCCATGGGGACAGGGACAAGGGGACAGCACGGGGAACCCCCCACCTCACCGCCAGCTCCCCTCCAGCCTCCCATGGGTGGGTGGGTGGGTGGGGAGTGCGTGTCCCCCCCTCTCCGCGGGTGGGTGATGCGCACAGGCGGCTGCGGAACCGGGAAGCTGTGAGCAAGGACCGCTCGGCCGGGAGGGTTTTGTAGGAGGGGGAATGGGAAGGGGGAGGGGGTGGGTGGGAAAGGCGGGGTCCCCACTCCCTCCCCCCACGCCCTCCGGGCCGCCCCCGCCGCCCATTCGCTGGTATCGGGCCGCCCCGGCAGAGGGGAGCTGAGCTGGGCTGGGCTGGGCTGGGCTGAGCTGGGCTGGGCTGGGCTGGGGAGGGAGGGAGATGCGGTGGGCTGGGAGCATCCCTGGGGGAGCTGGGATAGGGGGATCCCTGGGGGAGCTGGGACAGGGGGATCCCTGGGGGAGCTGGGATGCGGAGATCCCTGGGGGAGCTGGGGCAGGAGCATCCCTGGGGGAGCTGGGATAGGGGGATCCCTGGGGGAATTGGGATAGGGGGATCCCTGGGGGAATTGGGACAAGGGGATCCCTGTGGGAGCTGGGATGCAGGGATCCCTGGGGGAGCTGGGATAGGGGGATCCCTGGGGGAATTGGGACAAGGGGATCCCTGTGGGAGCTGGGATAGGGGGATCCCTGGGGGAATTGGGATAGGGGGATCCCTGGGGGAATTGGGACAAGGGGATCCCTGTGGGAGCTGGGATGCAGGGATCCCTGGGGGAGCTGGGATAGGGGGATCCCTGGGGGAGCTGGGACAGGGGGATCCCTGTGGGAATTGGGACAGGGGGATCCCTGGAGGAGCTGGGACACGGGGATCCCTGGGGGAGCTGAGACAGGGGGATCCCTGGGGGAGCTGGAACAGGAGCATCCCTGGGGGAGCTGGGACAAGGGGATCCCTGTGGGAGCTGGGATAGGGGGATCCCTGTGGGAATTGGGACAGGGGGATCCCTGTGGGAGCTGGGATAGGGGGATCCCTGTGGGAGCTGGAACAGGGGTACCCGTGGGACCTGGGATGCGAGGATCCCTGTGGGAACTGGGATGCAGGGATCCCTGGGGGAGCTGGGATGCAGGGATCCCTGTGGGAACTGGGACAGGGGGATCCCTGGGGGAGCTGGGACAGGGGGATCCCTGTGGGAGCTGGGGCAGGAACATCCCTGTAGGAGCTGGGATACGGGGTACCCGTGGGAACTGGGATGCGGGGATCCCTGGGGGAGCTGGGATAGGGGGATCCCTGCGGGAGCTGGGACAGGGGGATCCCTGTGGGAGCTGGAACAGGGGGTACCCGTGGGAGCTGGGGCAGGAGCATCCCTGGGGGAACTGGGACAGGAGGATCCCTGGGGGAGCTGGAACAGGGGGATCCCTGGGGGAGCTGGAACAGGGGGTATCTGTGGGAGCTGGGACAGGGGGATCCCTGTGGGAACTGGGATGTGGGGATCCCTGTGGGAGCTGGGACAGGGGGATCCTGTGGAAGCAGGGACAGGGGGTACCCATGGGAGCCAGGGCAGGAACATCCCTGTGGGAGCTGAGATAGGGGGTACCCGTGGGAACTGGGATGCAGGGATCCCTGTGGGAGCCGGGATGGGGGGAATACCTGTGGGAACTGGAAGGCGGGGATCCCCGTGGGAGCCAAAACAGGGGGTACCCGTGGGAGCCAGGGCAGGAGCATCCCTGGGGGAACTGGAATGCGGGGATCCCCATGGGAGCTGGGGCAGGTGGTACCTGTGGGAGCTTGGACAGGGGGTGCCTGTGGGAACTGGGATGCAGGGATCCCTGTGGGAGCCGGGACAGGGAGGGTACTCGTGGGAGCCAAAACAGGGGGGTACCTGTGGGAGCCGGGACAGGGAGCTCCCGTGGGAACTGGGATGCAGGGATCCCTGTGGGAGCCGGAACAGGGGGGTACCTGTGGGAGCCGGGGAAGAACATCCCTGGGGGAGCTGGGACAGGGGGATCCCTGGGGGAGCTGGGACAGGGGGATCCCTGGGGGAGCTGGGAAAGGGGGATCCCTGGGGGAGCTGGGACAGGGGGTACCTGTGGGAACTGGGACAGGGGGCTCCCGTGGGAACTGGGATGCAGGGATCCCTGTGGGAGCCAGAACAGGGGGTACTTGTGGGAGCTGGGGAAGAGCATCCCTGGGGGAGCTGGGACAGGGGGATCCCTGGGGGAGACGGGAAAGGGGGGTACCTGTGGGAGCTGGGGCAGGAACATCCCTTTGGGAGCTGGGATAGGGGGTACCTGTGGGAGCTGGGACAGGGGGTACCTGTGGAAGCAGGGACAGGGGGGAACCCATGGGAGTTTGGCCAGGAGCATCCTTGTGGGAGCTGGGACAGTGGGGTACCTGTGGGAACTGGGATGCAGGGATCCCTGTGGGAGCTGGGACAGGGAGTACCTGTGGGAGCTGGGCCAGAAGCATCCCTGTGGGAGCTGGGATGCAGGGATCCCTGTGGAAGCCAGGACAGGGGGTACCCACGGGAGCCAGGGCAGGAGCATCCCTGGGGGAGCCAGGACAGGGGGTACCCATGGGAGCTGGGGCAGGAGCATCCCTGTGGGAGCAGGGACAGGAGCATCCCTGGGGGAGCTGGGACAGGGGGTACCCATGAGAGTGGGGACAGGGGGGGTACCTGTGGGGGACAGGGGGGGTACCTGTGGGAGCCAGGACAGGGGGTACCTATGGGAGTGGGGACAGGAGCATCCCTGTGGGAGCCAGGACAGGGGGTACCCATGGGAGCCGGGGCAGGAGCATCCCTGTGGGAGCAGGGGCAGGAGCATCCCTGGGGGAGCTGGGACAGGGGGTACCCATGAGAGTGGGGACAGGGGGGTACCCGTGGGAGCCAGGACAGGGGGTACCTGTGGGAGCCAGGACAGGGGGGATCCCCATGGAAGTGGGGACAGGAGCATCCCTGTGGGAGCCAGGACAGGGGGTACCCATGGGAGCAGGGGCAGGAGCATCCCTGTGGGAGCAGGGGCAGGAGCATCCCTGGGGGAGCTGGGACAGGGGGTACCCATGAGAGTGGGGACAGGGGGGTACCCGTGGGAGCCAGGACAGGGGGTACCCATGGGAGCCAGGGCAGGAGCATCCCCTGGGTGCTCTCAGTTTGGGGCAGGGGGCAGGAGTTTTCCCAGGACATGGAGAGGAAGCGGTGCAGCAGTGGGATGTGTGGGGTGCTCCTTGTCCCATCTCCAGTGGGTTCCCACACCTTTCACTGCCCAATTCCCAACCAACCCAGCCCACAGCAGACAGGAGCAACCACAGCCCCCAGAGAGGAGAAGTGATCCCCCCCCCAACTGAGCCCATGGGGAAACTGAGGCACGAAGGACCAGAGGGAGATGTGCTGAGCTGATCCCAAAGCACCACTGCTCTCGGCCTGAATGGCTTTGGGGTAAGGCTCTGACCTCTGAGCTGCTTCTCCTGCCCTGCTCAGGCCCCAGCTGGAGTGTTGTGTCCAGTGCTGGGCTCCCTGGGATCAAGCAGCCAGGGATCTCCTGGAGAGAGGCCAGAGGAGGGACAGGGAGATGCTGAAGGGCCTGGAGCATCTCCCCTGGGAGGAAAGGCTGAGGGAGCTGGGGCTGTTCAGCCTGGAGAGAAGCAGCCTGAGAGGGGATCTGATCAATGGGGATCAGGGCATCACTGGTTATCACCAGGAACCCAGTGGGTACCACCTTTTGGGGGGGGGAGGGGGATGTTGTCTCACAAGGGGGGAAGGAGGTGCCCAGGGCCACCCCAAGATGGGACAAGTGGCATGGAAAGACCTTGGGGAAAACCTCCCTGGGGCTGGTGGTGGGTGCTGCTCTCCCCATCAGGGTGCCTCTGAGGGGTGCAGAGACAACCACAACCTCCTGCCCCCAAAACCAGGGGGGGGAGGTGAGGAGCAGGAACCCCAAAGCCTGGTGCTGGGGTGGCTGAGGGCTGGGGGAGGGGGTGGAGCACAGGCAAGGGGTGGGTGCTGCAGGGATGGGTCCTGCTGAAGGGCCTGGAGCATCTCCCCTGGGAGGAAAGGCTGAGGGAGCTGGGGCTGTTCAGCCTGGAGAGAAGAGACTGAGAGGGGATCTGATCCCTGGGGATCAAGAGCTGAAGGGTGGCACCCAGGGGGCCATGGGCAGCCTCTGCTCAGGGTCTGTGGGGACAGGACAAGGGGTGATGGGCTCAAGTTGGAGCCCAGGGAGTTCCCCCCCAATGTGGGGCAGAACTTGTTGCCAGTGAGGGTGAGGGAGCCCTGGGCCAGGCTGCCCAGGGGGGTGTGGAGTCTCCTTCACTGGAGAGATCCCAGCCCCTGTCCTAGGGACCCTGCTTTTGGCACCCCAGGGGCTCGGGGGGGGGGGGGGGGGGGGGGGGCTCTTCCCACCCCTGTGACTCTGTGGCTCTGGGATTCCACAGGCAGGAATCACTGGGAGATTTATTTCAGGGTGTTTCCTCCCAGGGCTGCTGCTTGTCCAGAGGTTGGTGCTGGGCTTGGGCTGGAACCTGGAGCTGCAGTTGGTGAGCTCCAGCTCTCTCCACTTTGCATGGGGCTGATTAATGAGTAACCAGAGCTGGAGCAGCAAACTGGGTGAACTCTCCCTTTGCCATTAGTTTGGTTTATGTATTTCTGTAGGATTGATTTCCCCTCTGCCCCTCCTCCCCCCTCAGGAAAATGGGCTGTGGAGCCCCTGGTCCCACGCCTGAATTCACCTGGCTCTGGGGTTTCTGCTTCCTGCTCAGGCTCACAGAGCCACAGGGGGGGGAAGGGCCCCCCAGAGCCCCTGGGGTGCAACCCCCTGCAAAGTTGGGATTGATGCTGTTGGGATTGATGCTGTTGGGACTGAGGCTGTTGGGATTGATGCTGTTGGGACTGAGGCTGTTGGGACTGAGGCTGTTGGGATTGATGCTGTTGGGATTGATGCTGTTGGGATTGAGGCTGTTGGGATTGAGGCTGTTGGGATTGATGCTGTTGGGACTGATGCTGTTGGGACTGAGGCTGTTGGGATTGATGCTGTTGGGACTGAGGCTGTTGGGACTGAGGCTGTTGGGATTGATGCTGTTGGGATTGATGCTGTTGGGATTGAGGCTGTTGGGATTGAGGCTGTTGGGATTGATGCTGTTGGGATTGATGCTGTTGGGATTGATGCTGTTGGGACTGATGCTGTTGGGATTGATGCTGTTGGGATTGAGGCTGTTGGGATTGATGCTGTTGGGATTGAGGCTGTTGGGATTGAGGCTGTTGGGATTGATGCTGTTGGGACTGATGCTGTTGGGATTGAGGCTGTTGGGACTGAGGCTGTTGGGATTGAGGCTGTTGGGATTGAGGCTGTTGGGATTGAGGCTGTTGGGACTGATGCTGTTGGGATTGATGTCCGGGGCTGCACTGCCCTCTCGTGTGCACAGGGATGGAGCAGCCTTTGCAGCAGCACAGGAGCTTCTCTGGGGGGTGTGTTTGGGGGGGGGTAGTGTTGGCCCTGAGCTTGTCCTGAGCACCAGGGTGGAGAGGGCAGATCAGGGCAGGTCTGGGGGCTCGGCGGGGAAGCAGGACCTGGGTGGCACAGGCTGCACCCCGTGAAGAAGGAGAAGAGGGGCTGTGGCCACCCAGGATGCTGCCAAGGTCCCCACTCTGTCCTCGTAGCTCTTGGTGTGAGGGTGCCCAGGGTGCAGCCTGGGAGCACTGAGGTCTCCAGGGGGAGGGGAGGCAATGGCAGAGCACCCGGCTCTCAGCCAGGGGAGGGAGATGCAGTGAGGAAAAGAAACTCTCTCCCAGTCAAAACCCTAGCAGTGGCAAGACTCATCAGTTGAGATAAAACCAGTTTTATCAGCCAAGCTGAAGCTGCTGTGGGGATTCCATCACCACTTCCCAGTGGCAGGTTGGGTGTTTGGCCACTGAGACTTGGGAAGACAAAGTCCATCACCCCAAACATCCCCCCCCACCCCCACCCCAGATTCCCTCTTCCCCCTCCCCAGCTTTATTTTGGGTGGTCCAGGACATCCCCATCCTTAGTTGGGGTCAAACCTTGGCCCTCCACGAGCTGCAGTGAGGAAAAGAAACTCTCTCCCAGTCAAAACCAGTCTGGGAGAAGCAGTGAGGGCTCTCAGCCAGGGGAGGGGGATGCAGTGAGGAAAAGAAACTCTCTCCCAGTCAAAACCAGTCTGGGAGAAGCAGGTAGGACTGGGAAAAGCCACGATGTGAGATCTTGAGTCTAGCTGACCCGAAGGGTGTAAGACTTAAGCCGAGTCTAAGGCCAGGATGGAGCCTAAAAGACTTCTCAGAGCTTAGGAGAGCTCTGCCTGGGTGTGAGCCTGGGATAGGGTGGCAGTGCCAGCTTGGGGGGACTGGAGCTTGAAGCTGGTGGAATCCTGGGAGGAGAAAGAAGGGTTTGGACAGGAGAAATCCCCCCTCCTGGGTGGGAAAAAGCCCTGGTTTGGAATCAGAGCATCCAAGCCCTTCAGGAGGAGCTGCTGCTTGGTGGTTGATCTGGGTTTCTCTCCTCTCTTCAGCTGGGGCACCGGTTTCTGTGAGGATCCCAGCCTCTCCCTTCATGCAGAAGCTGGGCTACGGCACCGGGGTCAACGTCTACCTGATGAAGAGGTGAGGGGGTGGGGTTGGGGCTCTGCCTGGTGGGGCTGGGTTCAGCCTCTGGGATGATGGAGGAGATGGGAAGTGATGGGGCTCTGAGGGGGAAGGGAGCCCCTGTCTTTTGGGGATGATGCTGAGCTGGGAGGAGCTGTGGGTCTGTCTGGGGCAGGGAGGCTCTTCAGAGGGACCTGGCCAGGCTGGAGCCATGGGCTGAGCCCAAGGGGCTGAGGTTCAAGCAGGCCAAGGGCAGAGTCCTGCCCATGGGACACCCCGACCCCCAGCAGCGCTCCAGGCTGGGGGCAGAGCGGCTGGAGAGCTGCTGGGGAGAAGGAGCTGGGGGTGTTGGGGGCCTGGGACTGCCCAGGAGCCAGCAGTGTGCCCGGGGGGCCAGGAAGGCCAAGGGCATCCTGGCTTGTGTCAGAGCCAGCGTGGCCACAGGGCCAGGGCAGGGATTGTGCCCCTGGGCTGGGCACTGGGGAGGCTGCAGCTCCAGTGCTGGGGCCAGTTCTGGGCTCCTCAGCATCACAAGGACATGGAGGTGCTGCACAAAGGGCCTTGGGTGCCCATCAAGGGGTCTTGGGTTCCCTAGAGAGGGTCCTGGGTGCACTATCAGGGGTCTTGGTTGCTCTACAAAGGGCCTTGGGTGCCCATCAAGGGGTCCTGGGTTCCCTAGAGAGGGTCCTGGGTGCACTATCAGGGGTCTTGGTTGCTCCACAAAGGCCCTTGGGCTGTGAGGGGCTGAATTTGGGCTGAAAAAGGGGTCCTTTTTGGGGGTTCCTGGGGGGGTGATGGGGAGGTGATGTCAGGGGAGTGTGAGGGGCTGAATTTGGCCCCAAATTGGTGCATGCAAGCCTTGGCTTCTCCCTCCAGCTTCTGCATCCTGCCAGCAATGATCCCAGGCTCTTTCAGGTTGGCAAAGACCTCTAAGATCAGCAAGCCTGACCCTCAACCCAACCCCACCGTGCCTGCTAAGCCGTGTCCCCAAGTGTCACCTCTCCACAGGTTCCCAACCCCTCCACAGGGACGGTCCCTGCCCTGGTCCTGCCGGGCACAGGGGGACAGGAGCTGGGCCCGGGCACCGAGTGCTGCAGACACACGGTGGCTCCGTGACCCAGCCCCTGGTTCCTTCAGGCCATTCCCAGCGGGACCCCCCCGTCCCTCTGAGCGAGGGGCTCGCAGCCTTGTCCAGCCAGGCTCCCCAAACCCATCCTACAGTGCCCTCCAAAGGCAGCAGGAGGCTCGGCTGGGCACAGCCTCCCGTCCCTCCTGCTCCTCACTCACAGCCCCGAGTGAGGAGCATCCCCATGAGGCTGCCATTCCCATGGGGGGGAGGGGGGGGGGCTAAGAACTCCCCCTGGCCCCGGGACTGGAGGGCAGGCGCAGGGAACCAGCCCTTTCCCGAGCCACCTCTCAGGGCCCTTCTGCCCCCAGGGTGTCGCCTCTGGGCTTAGGGACAGCTCTTTGCCAAGCCAGGGCTGAGAGCAGCTCTGCCCCAGGCTCCTGGTGAGGAGCTGAGACCCAGGGCTCTGATCTGCCCCTGGCCTGGCCCAGCTTTGTGTCCCTGCCCCTTTGGGCTGGCCAGGGGAGAGGAGAGGTGCTGAGAGGCTGAGGAGTGGAGCCAAGGGCAGGGAGAGCCCATCCCAGGGTGGGTGGGACCAGCAGACCAGACCCAACCTAAAAACCCCATCGCAGTGATGGCCCTCACCCCCCCCCAGTGACACCAGAGTTGGGGGATGAGAAGCGTGGCCAGATCTCAAAGCACCTTCCCCACCCCCCTCCTCCCTTCTCAGCCAGGATCGGGCTCCCTTCTCCCCTCCCCTCCCCCCTGTGGCACAGGGAGGGGCAGGGACTGGGGGAAGGGGGGGTTGGCTCAGTCCTGCACTAGGTGTTCTCTTTAGCTGGGGGGAGGGGTGTTCCTCACCCCCTTCCCCTGCTGCACCCTGGGGTCCCACCCAGGGCAGCCAGTCCTTCAGAGCCCTTTCAGTCAGGGCTTCGGCTCCTCCCCAGCAGCCCCAGCCTGGGTCCCTGCTGTGGGTGCAGGCAGCAATCACACCACATCCCTCAGTCCCTCAGGCCCAGCCTGGTCCCCCCACGGGGTCACCAGCCCCCCCAGCAGCCCTGCTCTGGTGGGGGCCTGGCTCTCTCTCTCTCCACAGGCCGCAGGTCCTGCCAGGGGCTTGCTCCAACACCCCCCCAGCATCTTCCATGGCTCCCCCTGCTCCAGTGTGGGGCTGCAGCTGGGGGCTCTGCTCCCCATCCCCTTCCATGGGCCGTGGGGGAGAAACCTGCTCCAGCCCGGGCTTCTCCAGGGGCTGCAGGCGAAGAGGCGCTGGGACCGTGGCTGAGGGGCTCGGCCTTGGGCAGCAGCGACTCCGGCCTGGAGCCGGCTGGTGTTGGCTCTGTGGGGCCTGCAGAGAGCTCCCCCACCCCAGCGTGAGGCCTCTCCACGGGCTGCAAGTGGGGTCTCGGCCTTGTCCATGGGCTGTGGGGGGACACCTGCTCCACCATGGATTTCTCCAGGGGCTGCTGGGGCACCTCCTCCCCGCCTTTCCCAGGCCTTGGTGCCTGCACAGCTCCTCACATCTTCTCACTCCCATCTCTGGGGCAAAAAGCAGCAGTTTGCTTTTTCTGTCTCCTCACTGTGACTCCCAGAGCCGCTGGGACCATGGCTGAGGGGCTGGGCCTTGGGCAGCAGCGACTCCAGCCTGGAGCTGGCTGGTGTTGGCTCTGTGGGGCCTGCAGAGAGCTCCTGGCTGCTCCCTGCAGCAGCCCCCTCCCCCTGCAGCCCCCCCTGCTCCAGCAGAACCCCACCACTCCAAGGCACAACGGGGCCCCAGCGCTGGCTGCAGCACTGCAGGGCCAGAGCAGCAGAGCAGAGGAGAAAGGGAGAACCGTGGCCCTCGGCCTTCTGGCCACGCTTCTCCTCATGCAGCCCGGGGTCCATGTGGCCTTCTGGGCCTCGAGCACACCTTGCTGACTCATGCTTAGTTCCCCATCAAGAGACACCCCCAAATCCTCCTCCTCAGGGCTGCTCTCAAGCCACTCTCCACCCAGCCTGGGTTTGGGCTTGGGATTGTGCCCACCCAGGCGCAGGCCTTGGCTTTGTTGCCCTTCATGAGGTTGGCCTGGGTCTACCTCTCAAGCCTGCCCAGGCCCCTCTGGATGGGGTCCCCTACCTCTAGTGTGCCCACTACACCACCCAGCTTGGTGCCATCAGCAAACCTGCTGAGGATGCACTTAACCCCACTGTCCATCTTGACCAGTCCCGCTCCCAGTACTGATCCCTGAGGAGCACCACTCATCACCAGTCTCCATTCAGGCATCAAGCCACTGACTGCAGCTCTCTGAGTGCCACCATCCAGCCAGTTCCTTACCCAAACCCATATTTATCCAATTTACTGCCCAGGACGGTGCCAAAGGCTTTGCAGAAGCCCAGGGAGATGCCATCAGTCGCTCTTCACCCACTGATGGAACTCCATCCTCAAAGGCCACCGAGTTTGTCAGGCACTGTGGCAGTGTGGCTGGAGCCCTTGCCAGTGAAGACTGAGGCAAAGACCATATCTTCTGAGCATGAAGCTGTTACTATCTGTTTACACAGGGCCTTATCTGCTCAGTCTTCTGACCAGGCAGCCTGTAGCATACCCCCACTAGGATGCCTCCTTCCCCTGCCTTCCCCTTAACCTTGACCCATAAGCTGTCTGGCAGCCACTGGTTCATGCCCAGGTGGGGTTCCCTGCCTCCAGCTCCAGAACTCAAGAGCTCTCAGAGATGTTTCAAACCTGCCACCATTTAATTTGAGACATATTTAATCTGGGCTGCTGAGTTCTCCACCCAGGTCTTGCTGAGTTCTCCACCCAGGTCTTGCTGAGCTCTCCACCCAGGTCATGGGTTCCTGAGGAACACAGCTGTTAGGAAGGTCTTCAGAGATGACTGATGCATCCTTGCTCCAGCACAGCAGAGCACAGTGCTCCTCATGCTGCTGGCAGGTGAAGGATGGACATGGGTTGGATGTGCCTGGGGTTGTCCTCAAGTTCTTCCCTGGCAGAGCTGTGGGGCTGTGGCCCAGGCTGCCCAGGGAGGGGGCTGAGTCCCCAGCCCTGGGGGTGTTGAACAGAGGGGAGATGAGGTGCTGAGAGCTCTGGGGCAGCACAGGACAGGGACAAGTTGGACTTGTGTCCTGCCCCACTGGGCTCCTCTGTCCCCTGGGTGCTGCCTGGCCCATGAGGACAGGGAGCGATGCCTGTGAGGTTACCAACCCCCCACACATGGACAAGCTCCCCACCAGGGGCCATCCTGCATCCCCTGAGCTTTCCCAGCAGGTCCATGGAGATCTGGGTTATGTTCCCTGTGGATAATGATACCAGGCCTGTCTGGGACCAGCTGTGGGATGACACAGCAGGGCTGGAGGGAAGGGGTGCTAGTGGGAACCGTGACTGCCCTGCTCTGGGGCATGCTGGGAACATTGTGAGCCCAGGCAGGATGTCCAGAGAAGCTGGGGCTGCCCCTGGATCCCTGGCAGGATCCCTCAAGGCCAGGAAGTGCCTCGTCCAGCCCAGTCCCTCCCAAACCTTGGTCCAGCCAGCATGTGTTCACTCAGCCCAGCAGAGATGAGACCCTGCCAGGGGCTTGGAGAAACCCCAAAGCCTTTCCCCACCACCCCCCTTTGGAGGACACCTCTCAGTCCTGTCCCACCCCCCCCAGGAAGGAGAGAGGACACACAGCCAGCATGTGCTCCCAGTAGATCCCAGATAACCCCAGTCAAGGAGGTCAAGGAGGACTTGGGGAACCACAGGCCGCTCGTGCCTGTAGCTCCTCTGCGTGGGGTCTGGGGGACATCCTGGCAGCAGCCCCTGTTCCCAGCCGCCTCCTGTTTCCGTGGCAACTGCAGATACAAATACCATGGCAACCCTATGGCAACAGCACAGGCAGTGCCACCAGTTCCCACAGCCAGGAGGTGGGTAGATGCTGAAGCCAGAGAGCTCTTCCTCTGTGCTCCATGGCCACCAACCTTCCAACCCCACTGTGGAAACCACCAGTAGCTCCAGGCAGAGGAGAAGGAGTTGTCCCTCTGCCTCAGTGTGACCAGACCTGCTCATCTCAGCTTCACCCATCACTGTTGTCCCAGGGCTGGGGGATCAGGTCTCCACCTGGGCACAGTCCTGTCTCTCCCTTCATCCACAGCTTCATGGCCAACCTGGACCAAGGGGGAACCCTTTCAGAGGGCACTTGTTTTCCCTGGGGCAGGAGGCAGGCAGAACCCAAAGGTGTCCCCCAAAGAGGGACTTGTTGGGGTTGTCCCAAGCCCCTGCTGAGCTGAGTGAACCCAGCGTGGTTGGGTGTGAGGCACCAGGAAGGTGAAGGATGGGCTGGGCAAGGGTCTGAGTTGGGGTCAGCGAGCAGGGATGTGTCAGCAGGTGAGTTTTGGAAGATCCTACTGGCTTCTAGAGTAGCCCAGCTGTCCCTCCCCATGCCCAGCATCACCCCTTTAGAGGTGTCATACGTGGAGGAGCTCCAGGACCCAGCCACCTGAGCGGTCTCCTCACCAAGCACCACCAGATCCAGCCCCATATCAGGTCCTTTCCTGCAGGACCTCACCCACATCTCCTCCCCTGAGGAGAGATGGGGTGCTGGTGAGGAGCTCCCCACCCTGGGGACCCCTCAGTGCTCACAGGGGGGATGGAGGTCCTATTGGGGTGCACTGCATGGCTCATGCTTGTCCCAGGCTCCTGACCCCCACCCCCCCCATCCCGAGCATCACGAATCTTGCTCAGCATCCCACCCATGGCTTGGCACCCTGTGCTGCACCCACCTGCTGGTTTTTAGGGTGTTTGGGGCTGGAGCTACTTGGGAAAGAGATTTTTCATCCTACCCCCCCCCCCCCCCCCCCAAGTGAAACCAAGATTAATTATCAAAGTAAATAATTAAAACTAACAACTTGGCTGGAACTTGCTTGGGGGAGGGGGCGCAGGGGGGACCCCCACACACTCCTTGGGGTGCTGCTGGGTGAGGGTGCTGAGGGTATTACTCCATCTCAGGTTGACCAGCCTGAAGATGGCAGCAGTAACATTCAACATGCTTCCTTAGAAAGGGAGAGGAGGGGAGGTGGGGGGGGGGGCACCTCTCCTTCCACCCCTCCTGGCTCAAAAGACACCCCCAGCCCCCCCCTCCTGGCATCGCTTCCCGGCTCCTTCACCGCTCCGGGGTGAGACACAACTTCTTCCTGCTTCTCCTAAAACATCAGCTGGTGGCTTTGGAGCTGCGACTGGTGTCCTCTTCCCATCACCCTTGACCCTCCATCCTTGGAGCTGCTGCGATTGGTGGCCTCCTCCCATCACCTCAGACCCCTCCATCCCTGCTCCTTCTCCCCTTGGCAAAAGTAAGTTGGGACCTTTAACCCTCAAAGCCAGCGGGGGTGCTGGGGATGCTGGAAGCCGCTTCCCAAGCGCCTCTCTCTCCCTCCCTGGTGATGGGAGAGGTGCTATTAATAAATCCCATCGGATTT
The DNA here is from genome assembly GCA_022605955.1 of Rallus limicola. Classification (NCBI taxonomy): domain Eukaryota; kingdom Metazoa; phylum Chordata; class Aves; order Gruiformes; family Rallidae; genus Rallus; species Rallus limicola. Next base: position 22,255 of record JAKCOZ010000134.1, read on the forward strand.
TAGCGCTTTCTCTCTGTGCCAATGAAGAGGGTGGTTTGGGGAAAGGGGGGAGGCGGAGGGGGGGGGGGGGGGGAAAGGCAGAGGGTGGGGGTGGGGGTGGGGGGGAAACCTGTTTCTCTCCAGCGTTTCGTAGCTAGGAGCTCACCCTCGGTGCAGGAGCATGGGATGGCTCAGCAGGCTGCTCAGCCAGCTCTCCTGTAAGTCATGGGGATGGATCTGGTGGGGGGTTGGAGCCTGGGGGGGCTCTTGGGTTTGGTGGTTGTTTTTTTTTTGGGGTGGGATTAACAGGGGAAAAGGGGTTGTCCTGCTCCCTGAAGGGGTTTGGTGACCAGGGAACGGGACCAGCGTTTGCCAGGGTCTCTCCAAAACTTGTATGGTGCCCAACACACCTCCCTGGGAGGATGTGGGGGAGATGGGATGGGGCTGAGGGGGATGGAGAGGGGAACAGGGTGCGGAGGAACGGGGTGCTTGGGAGCAGCGCACCTCCCTGGCTCCGCGGTGAGGAGAGGGGTCCCCAAAGCTGGTGGGGGTCTCCCCCTTCCTTCCCCCCTGCTTGCCCTAGCCCCCTTTGCCAGCCCAGCCTGGGGTGTGTGGAGGTATCTCCATCCCTTTGAGGGTGTTTGAGGCATTTGAAGAGCTGAGGGCAGGAGAGTGGGCGCAGGCTGTCAGCGCTGCTCCCTGCGTGGGAGAGCTGCCGCGGGAACGCCGTGCTGCCGCGGGAAGGGGGGGATGCTGCTTGACCCCAGACTCTCCTCACCCCTGAGGGGGCCTTCCCCATGCCCAGAAGGATGGTTTTATGGGGGGGGTAGGGTGTCTCTGTGCTTCTTCCCCTTCATATCTCAGGGTGGGGAGGGGAGGGGAGGGGGGGGGTCCTGTTGCCTATCCGTGTCCGGCTGCCTGAGTGTGCGGTGAGGATGCTCCATCTGCCTTCCAGCCAGGAGGAGCTGTAGCAGAAGGATGCCCAGTCCCTCCTGGGCATCACACCTCGAGGTGGGGGGGTCATTTAGGGGCAGCAGGGATGGAGAGAGAGCTAAACAGAGGAGGAAGGGCTGGGGTGAGACCTGCCCGTGCAGGGAGAGACCCCGCTGTGGTGGGGCTGCATGGTGGGGTGCAGCCATGGCTGGGGTGGCACGGCAGGGACCTGCTGAACCACAGGCAGGAGCAATCCCTGGGGGATGGTTACAGCTCCTCCATGACCCTACAAGCTCCTGCCTGGGGTTTGGGGAACGTCTCCATTGCTTCCCCATTCCCACTGGGCACAGGGGTACCCCACCCCCACCCCCACCCACCCCCCAGATCTGCAATCACCCCACTGCACGCTGTGGGGCGGGGGGGGGAGGGGGGGGATGGGACATGGGGTGCAGCCCATTGCTTCCTTCCTCCCCCAGCTCTTCCTTGGCCCTTCAGCACCCTCAACCCAGCCCCAACCTGTTTCACCAGAGCCCCAGGGGTCAGGGTTGGGTGTTCTGGGAGCCTGGAGGAGCTGTCCAGCCGCGGTGGGGGTCCTTCAGAGGAGCATTAAAGGGGGACTGGCTGTACCCCAGAAGTAGGGAGGTGCTGCTGCAGCCTGGGGGTGTGGCGGTGCCAGGAGGCTGCCCCGTGACCACGAACGTCGTCGGCCTTGGCTGCTCTTGCACCATCCTCCTTCCTGCCTGGCTTCTTCCGCGGTGCTGGGACTTCCCCAGGACCCCTGGTTTTGGAGGGGACCCCTGCAGCTGGCAGAAGGTGGGGGGGAAGGGGGGGTTTGTCTCACTGTGAGCAGCCTCCCAGCACCTCCCAGGTATGAGTGGGACCAGCTTGAACGCCGCCGCCTGCCTCGGGCTCCCTGCCCGAATTCCTGACTGAACCCAAGACCTGTCCCAACTCGCCTTCAGGACTGAGGTGGGGAAGGCTGGGTGGGCAAGGAAGGGGGTCTGGGGGCCTTCTTTTGCCTCCCACCTCCTCTTCCTCCCCCGGCATCCACCAGCCCCAAGAAGCCCTTCCCGGAAACGGGTGTCAGGGAGGAGCATATTCACCTTCGCTATCAGCCCACGGGACACGCACCCACCGGGACAACCAGCCCCTCCGGTGCCACCACCGGCCCCCCTACCACGTTTGGGGAGGGGTGGGGTGGGTGTGAAGACATCTCCCACGTCCTCCACCAAGGTGAGACGCTCTGCTTGCTTTCCAGGGGTGGGGGTGGGGGGGAGGAACACTTTGGGATGGGGGAAAGCTGAGGGAGCTGGAGGTAGGTGTAGGAGAGAGTCACCCTATGCAGCCGGGGGTCCCGCTCCCCATCCATCCATCCATCCATCTATCCACAGATGGACAGGCAGCCACAGTGTCTGTACCCCTCTGACATGGCAGTGCTGGGGGTGCTCAGGAACTTGGGGACAGGAGGGCAGGGTGCAGCACTCCCCTGGCGCTCCCCAGCCGGCACCGGGAGGAGTCCGGGCTGTGCTATCTCCTGCCAGTGTCAATGTTTGCCCAGTGCCAGGGCGGTTCCTTGCCTGCCCACATACCTGCCTGCACTCACCAGCACGGCACCGGCACGGCACAGCACGGCACCGGCACAGCACAGCACGGTACTGGCATGGTATGGCAGGGTATGGCAGGGTATGGCATGGTAGTGGCACAGCACAGCACGGTACTGGCACGGTATGGCACGATATGGCATGGTATGGGATGGTACTGGCATGGTATGGGATGGTACTGGCATAGTATGGGATGGTACTGGCATAGTATGGGATGGTACTGGCATGGTATGGGATGGTACTGGCATAGTATGGGGTGGTACTGGTATGGGATGGGATGGTACTGGCATAGTATGGGACGGTACTGGCATAGTATGGGATGGTACTGGCATGGTATGGGATGGTACTGGCATAGTATGGGGTGGTACTGGTATGGGATGGGATGGTACTGGCATAGTATGGGATGGTACTGGCATGGTATGGGATGGTACTGGCATAGTATGGGGTGGTACTGGTATGGGATGGGATGGTACTGGCATAGTATGGGGTGGTACTGGCATGGGATGGGATGGTACTGGCATAGTATGGGGTGGTACTGGTATGGGATGGGATGGTACTGGCATAGTATGGGATGGTACTGGCATGGTATGGGATGGTACTGGCATAGTATGGGGTGGTACTGGTATGGGATGGGATGGTACTGGCATAGTATGGCATGGTACTGGCATGGGATGGGATGGTACTGGGATGGTATGGGATGGTACTGGCATGGTATGGGATGGTACTGGCATAGTATGGGGTGGTACTGGTATGGGATGGGATGGTACTGGCATAGTATGGCATGGTACTGGCATGGGATGGGATGGTACTGGTATGGTATGGGGTGGTACTGGCATAGTATGGGATGGTACTGGCATGGTATGGGATGGTACTGGCACGGTACTGGCATAGTATGGCATGGTATGGCATGGTATGGGATGGTACTGGCAAGGTACTGGCACAGTATGGCATGGTACTGGCATGGTACTGGCATGGTATGGCATGGTACTGGCACGGTATGGTAGGGTATGGCACAGTATGGCAAGGTATGGCATGGTATGGCATGTTATGGCACAGTATGGCATGGTACTGGCATGGTACTGGCATGGTATGGCACAGTATGGCACCCACAGGGACGTGGGTGAGGACTCCTGGGGTGGTGGGAATGACTCAACAGCCCCCCCGTGCTTCCTGCTCGGCTTCCATGCCCCCCCCGGGATGAGGGATCCCAGCAGCATCCCCCCAGCATGGGACACGCTGCTCCCACCCCTCCCCCGGCCCTGGGCAGGTCAATGTGGCTGCATCCCCCAGGGAGGTCTGACTGCTTGGCTGGGGGGTGGAAAGGATTTTGGGGGGGGAGGGGGTGTCTTGGAGGGGTTGGGAGGTGGCTGGGAGCAGGTGACGTGCAGCAGGCAGGGCTGTGTGGCCCGTGCTGGCCATGGCACCACTGGCTTGAGGGCAGGAGGTGGGGAGAGGTGAGCGCTGGGGCAGGGTGATGCCAGAAGGGTCCTCACCCCCATCCTGGCCAAAAACTGGGCTGGGGACAGGGGTATTGCCATGGCCATGGGTGCCCTGAGGTCTGTTGAGGAGGGGACATCAAGCTGTGGGGTCCTTTCGCTTCTGTCACCTACCCCTCCTGGCTGTCTTTGTGCTGGGGGATGGGGTGACAGCAAGCAGGGCACGGGGACACCCCAGCAATGACCCTGTCCCCACCCATGGCTCCCAGAGGCAGCATCACCTCCCAGTGCCCCGCTGGTATGGGACACGGATGCTGCTGTGGGTGAGGGGGGTGACAACAGCCACAGGGGATGGGATGGGATGGGATGGGATGGGATGGGATGAGCAAGGATCAGTATGGGATGAGGTGGGATGGGATGGGATGGGATGGGATGGGATAGAGTGGGACAGGATGAGCAGGGATGGGATGGGATGGGATGAGCAGGGATGGGATGGGATGAGCAGGGATAGGATGGGGTGGGATGGGATGAGCAGGAATGGGATGGGATGGGATGAGCAGGGATGGGATGGGATGGGATGGAGTGGGATGAGATAAGGAGGGATGGGATGGGATGAGCAGGGATGGGATGGAGTGGGATGAGATAAGCAGGGATGGGATGGGATGGGATGGGATGGGATGGGATGGGATGGGATGGGATGGAGTGGGATGGGATGAGCAGGGATGGGATGGGATGAGCAGGGATGGGATGGGATGGGATAGGATGGGATGAGAAGGGATGGGATGGAGTGGGACGAGATGAGCAGGGATGGGATGGGATGAGCAGGGATGGGATGGGATGAGCAGGGATGGGATGGGATGAGAAGGGATGGGATGGGATAGAGTGGGACGAGATGAGCAGGGATGGGATGGGATGGGATGGGCTGGGCTGGGACGAGCAGGGATGCCCACACCCAGCCCGTGGGGGGTCTCACACCCTCAGCCCTGGCAGCCAGGCTCAGCACACGCTCGTGACAGGCGTGTGCAAGGCGATGCACGGGCCCCTCCATCCCCGAGCCCCACGTTTCCATGCCGCTGCGCTCAGCTATTATTAATACTGGGTGCTGAGGCAGCTCCAGCTCTGGGGGCTGGGGAAGCAGCAGCTGAATCATTTCACTCTTCCCCTGGCTGGGTTATTACTCACGAGGGGCAGAGCGAGCTGGGAGCCTTCCCTGTGCTCGTGCATCACACGGCAGCGGGGGCAGAGCCTGGGTGATCCCTCTGGCTCCTCCACCTGTGGGATAAAGCCCAGGGTGCCTGGCACAAAAAGCCCAGGGAGACCTTTCCCTTTCAAACCACAGGGGAAAAATGGGATATTATTTTTTTCCCTTGGAAAACCCTCCCAAGGTGAGGGGATAATCCCTCTGGCCTGGCTGGTTTGACCCCTGGGATGGGGGCTGGCTGGATGCATCCCTTGGGGCTGGGAGGGATGTGATGCTGGTGGGTGCAGGGACATCTCAGCAAAGCCACCCAGCTGGGTTTGGGGAAGTGGCTTCAAAGAGGGAAGAGGAACACAAGATGTGATGGAGACGTGGCTCCCATCAGCCCCTTGGTGGGGTTGGTGGTGGGGGGGAAACCTCACAGGCCTCAGTTGGGCTTGTTTCATTTTTGGGGTGCTTTGCTGTGTTTTCTCTCCAAAAAGTCACCTCAAATTTCAGGGGAAAGAAAAATAAATCAGAGGAACTCTGCATCCCACAGGGAAAAACCCAGCAGCCACATCCCAGGGGGGGAAGGGAAGGCTCCTCCACAGCTGGTAACGACCAGTAAGGCAGGTTAGCTGGTGTGCTGGGCTGAAGTGGGATGGCCCTGCTGTGCACAGAAGAGCTGGGGAGGGAAGGAAGTGCTGCAGAGGGGCTGCAGCATCGCTCCGAGCTCCCTGCACGCCTTCTCCGAGCAAAGAAGCCGCATCAAGACACAAGCAGGGCTCCTCTCTGGGACAACAAACCCAAACCCAAACCCACACGGGCCTTGGGGTGCTATTTTGGCCCAAGGGGGACTTAAAAAAAGTAGGTTTGAGGTATGTTCTACCTGGGGAGGTGAATTTACAGCAAGAGGGTCAGCACCTCAGGCCATTAACTGCTGCAGGGGTGCGGTGCTGCCCCTGTCCCCATCCCAGCATGGCAGGGCACCCGCTGACTGCCCCAAACTCTGCTCCCAGCTCTGCACAGCCAGCAGGAAAGGTTGATCCCCAGGCAGGCTAAGAAAGAGTGTGTCAGGGACAGGAGTGTGTCACAGACAGGAGTGTGTCAGGGACAGGAGTGTGTCACAGACAGGAGTGTGTCACAGACAGGAGTGTGTCACAGACAGGAGTGTGTCAGGGACAGGAGTGTGTCACAGACAGGAGTGTGTCACAGACAGGAGTGTGTCACAGACAGGAGTGTGTCACAGACAGGAGTGTGTCAGGGACAGGAGTGTGTCAGGGACAGGAGTGTGTCACAGACAGGAGTGTGTCAGGGACAGGAGTGTGTCAGGGACAGGAGTGTGTCACAGACAGGAGTGTGTCAGGGACAGGAGTGTGTCACAGACAGGAGTGTGTCAGGGACAGGAGTGTGTCAGGGACAGGAGTGTGTCACAGACAGGAGTGTGTCACGGACAGGAGTGTGTCAGGGACAGGAGTGTGTCACAGACAGGAGTGTGTCACGGACAGGAGTGTGTCAGGGACAGGAGTGTGTCACAGACAGGAGTGTGTCAGGGACAGGAGTGTGTCAGGGACTGGAGTGTGTCACAGACAGGAGTGTGTCACAGACAGGAGTGTGTCACAGACAGGAGTGTGTCAGGGACAGGAGTGTGTCACAGACAGGAGTGTGTCAGGGACAGGAGTGTGTCACAGACAGGAGTGTGTCACAGACAGGAGTGTGTCAGGGACAGGAGTGTGTCACAGACAGGAGTGTGTCACAGACAGGAGTGTGTCAGGGACAGGAGTGTGTCACAGACAGGAGTGTGTCAGGGACAGGAGTGTGTCACAGACAGGAGTGTGTCACAGACAGGAGTGTGTCACAGACAGGAGTGTGTCAGGGACAGGAGTGTGTCACAGACAGGAGTGTGTCACAGACAGGAGTGTGTCAGGGACAGGAGTGTGTCACAGACAGGAGTGTGTCAGGGACAGGAGTGTGTCAGGGACTGGAGTGTGTCACAGACAGGAGTGTGTCACAGACAGGAGTGTGTCACAGACAGGAGTGTGTCAGGGACAGGAGTGTGTCACAGACAGGAGTGTGTCAGGGACAGGAGTGTGTCACAGACAGGAGTGTGTCACAGACAGGAGTGTGTCAGGGACAGGAGTGTGTCACAGACAGGAGTGTGTCACAGACAGGAGTGTGTCACAGACAGGAGTGTGTCAGGGACAGGAGTGTGTCACAGACAGGAGTGTGTCAGGGACAGGAGTGTGTCACAGACAGGAGTGTGTCACAGACAGGAGTGTGTCACAGACAGGAGTGTGTCAGGGACAGGAGTGTGTCACAGACAGGAGTGTGTCAGGGACAGGAGTGTGTCACAGACAGGAGTGTGTCACAGACAGGAGTGTGTCACAGACAGGAGTGTGTCACAGACAGGAGTGTGTCAGGGACAGGAGTGTGTCACAGACAGGAGTGTGTCAGGGACAGGAGTGTGTCACAGACAGGAGTGTGTCAGGGACAGGAGTGTGTCACAGACAGGAGTGTGTCAGGGACAGGAGTGTGTCAGGGACAGGAGTGTGTCAGGGACAGGAGTGTGTCACAGACAGGAGTGTGTCACGGACAGGAGTGTGTCAGGGACAGGAGTGTGTCACAGACAGGAGTGTGTCACGGACAGGAGTGTGTCAGGGACAGGAGTGTGTCACAGACAGGAGTGTGTCACAGACAGGAGTGTGTCAGGGACAGGAGTGTGTCAGGGACAGGAGTGTGTCACAGACAGGAGTGTGTCAGGGACAGGAGTGTGTCACAGACAGGAGTGTGTCAGGGACAGGAGTGTGTCAGGGACTGGAGTGTGTCACAGACAGGAGTGTGTCACGGACAGGAGTGTGTCAGGGACAGGAGTGTGTCACAGACAGGAGTGTGTCACAGACAGGAGTGTGTCAGGGACAGGAGTGTGTCACAGACAGGAGTGTGTCACAGACAGGAGTGTGTCAGGGACAGGAGTGTGTCACGGACAGGAGTGTGTCAGGGACAGGAGTGTGTCACAGACAGGAGTGTGTCACAGACAGGAGTGTGTCACAGACAGGAGTGTGTCAGGGACAGGAGTGTGTCACAGACAGGAGTGTGTCAGGGACAGGAGTGTGTCACAGACAGGAGTGTGTCAGGGACAGGAGTGTGTCAGGGACAGGAGTGTGTCAGGGACAGGAGTGTGTCACAGACAGGAGTGTGTCACAGACAGGAGTGTGTCAGGGACAGGAGTGTGTCACAGACAGGAGTGTGTCACAGACAGGAGTGTGTCACGGACAGGAGTGTGTCAGGGACAGGAGTGTGTCACAGACAGGAGTGTGTCACGGACAGGAGTGTGTCAGGGACAGGAGTGTGTCACAGACAGGAGTGTGTCACAGACAGGAGTGTGTCACAGACAGGAGTGTGTCAGGGACAGGAGTGTGTCACAGACAGGAGTGTGTCACAGACAGGAGTGTGTCAGGGACAGGAGTGTGTCACAGACAGGAGTGTGTCACAGACAGGAGTGTGTCAGGGACAGGAGTGTGTCACGGACAGGAGTGTGTCAGGGACAGGAGTGTGTCACAGACAGGAGTGTGTCACAGACAGGAGTGTGTCACGGACAGGAGTGTGTCACAGACAGGAGTGTGTCACAGACAGGAGTGTGTCAGGGACAGGAGTCTGTCAGGGACAGGAGTGTGTCACAGACAGGAGTGTGTCACAGACAGGAGTGTGTCAGGGACAGGAGTGTGTCACAGACAGGAGTGTGTCAGGGACAGGAGTGTGTCACAGACAGGAGTGTGTCAGGGACAGGAGTGTGTCAGGGACAGGAGTGTGTCAGGGACAGGAGTGTGTCACAGACAGGAGTGTGTCACAGACAGGAGTGTGTCAGGGACAGGAGTGTGTCAGGGACAGGAGTGTGTCAGGGACAGGAGTGTGTCACAGACAGGAGTGTGTCAGGGACAGGAGTGTGTCAGGGACAGGAGTGTGTCACAGACAGGAGTGTGTCACAGACAGGAGTGTGTCAGGGACAGGAGTGTGTCACAGACAGGAGTGTGTCACAGACAGGAGTGTGTCAGGGACAGGAGTGTGTCAGGGACAGGAGTGTGTCACAGACAGGAGTGTGTCAGGGACAGGAGTGTGTCAGGGACAGGAGTGTGTCACAGACAGGAGTGTGTCACAGACAGGAGTGTGTCAGGGACAGGAGTGTGTCAGGGACAGGAGTGTGTCAGGGACAGGAGTGTGTCAGGGACAGGAGTGTGTCAGGGACAGGAGTGTGTCACAGACAGGAGTGTGTCACAGACAGGAGTGTGTCACGGACAGGAGTGTGTCAGGGACAGGAGTGTGTCAGGGACAGGAGTGTGTCAGGGACAGGAGTGTGTCACGGACAGGAGTGTGTCACAGACAGGAGTGTGTCACAGACAGGAGTGTGTCAGGGACAGGAGTGTGTCAGGGACAGGAGTGTGTCACAGACAGGAGTGTGTCAGGGACAGGAGTGTGTCACAGACAGGAGTGTGTCACGGACAGGAGTGTGTCACGGACAGGAGTGTGTCACAGACAGGAGTGTGTCACAGACAGGAGTGTGTCAGGGACAGGAGTGTGTCACAGACAGGAGTGTGTCAGGGACAGGAGTGTGTCACGGACAGGAGTGTGTCAGGGACAGGAGTGTGTCAGGGACAGGAGTGTGTCACGGACAGGAGTGTGTCAGGGACAGGAGTGTGTCACAGACAGGAGTGTGTCACAGACAGGAGTGTGTCACGGACAGGAGTGTGTCAGGGACAGGAGTGTGTCAGGGACAGGAGTGTGTCAGGGACAGGAGTGTGTCACAGACAGGAGTGTGTCACAGACAGGAGTGTGTCACAGACAGGAGTGTGTCAGGGACAGGAGTGTGTCAGGGACTGGAGTGTGTCACAGACAGGAGTGTGTCACGGACAGGAGTGTGTCAGGGACAGGAGTGTGTCACAGACAGGAGTGTGTCACAGACAGGAGTGTGTCAGGGACAGGAGTGTGTCACAGACAGGAGTGTGTCACAGACAGGAGTGTGTCAGGGACAGGAGTGTGTCACGGACAGGAGTGTGTCAGGGACAGGAGTGTGTCACAGACAGGAGTGTGTCACAGACAGGAGTGTGTCACAGACAGGAGTGTGTCAGGGACAGGAGTGTGTCACGGACAGGAGTGTGTCACAGACAGGAGTGTGTCAGGGACAGGAGTGTGTCACAGACAGGAGTGTGTCAGGGACAGGAGTGTGTCAGGGACAGGAGTGTGTCACAGACAGGAGTGTGTCACAGACAGGAGTGTGTCAGGGACAGGAGTGTGTCAGGGACAGGAGTGTGTCACAGACAGGAGTGTGTCACAGACAGGAGTGTGTCAGGGACAGGAGTGTGTCAGGGACAGGAGTGTGTCAGGGACAGGAGTGTGTCACAGACAGGAGTGTGTCAGGGACAGGAGTGTGTCAGGGACAGGAGTGTGTCACAGACAGGAGTGTGTCACAGACAGGAGTGTGTCAGGGACAGGAGTGTGTCACAGACAGGAGTGTGTCACAGACAGGAGTGTGTCAGGGACAGGAGTGTGTCACAGACAGGAGTGTGTCAGGGACAGGAGTGTGTCACAGACAGGAGTGTGTCACAGACAGGAGTGTGTCAGGGACAGGAGTGTGTCAGGGACAGGAGTGTGTCAGGGACAGGAGTGTGTCAGGGACAGGAGTGTGTCACAGACAGGAGTGTGTCACAGACAGGAGTGTGTCACAGACAGGAGTGTGTCAGGGACAGGAGTGTGTCACAGACAGGAGTGTGTCACAGACAGGAGTGTGTCAGGGACAGGAGTGTGTCACAGACAGGAGTGTGTCAGGGACAGGAGTGTGTCAGGGACAGGAGTGTGTCAGGGACAGGAGTGTGTCACAGACAGGAGTGTGTCAGGGACAGGAGTGTGTCAGGGACAGGAGTGTGTCACAGACAGGAGTGTGTCACAGACAGGAGTGTGTCAGGGACAGGAGTGTGTCAGGGACAGGAGTGTGTCACAGACAGGAGTGTGTCAGGGACAGGAGTGTGTCACAGACAGGAGTGTGTCACAGACAGGAGTGTGTCACAGACAGGAGTGTGTCAGGGACAGGAGTGTGTCAGGGACAGGAGTGTGTCAGGGACAGGAGTGTGTCAGGGACAGGAGTGTGTCACAGACAGGAGTGTGTCACAGACAGGAGTGTGTCAGGGACAGGAGTGTGTCAGGGACAGGAGTGTGTCACAGACAGGAGTGTGTCACAGACAGGAGTGTGTCACAGACAGGAGTGTGTCAGGGACAGGAGTGTGTCAGGGACAGGAGTGTGTCACAGACAGGAGTGTGTCACAGACAGGAGTGTGTCACAGACAGGAGTGTGTCAGGGACAGGAGTGTGTCACAGACAGGAGTGTGTCAGGGACAGGAGTGTGTCAGGGACAGGAGTGTGTCACAGACAGGAGTGTGTCACAGACAGGAGTGTGTCACAGACAGGAGTGTGTCAGGGACAGGAGTGTGTCAGGGACAGGAGTGTGTCACAGACAGGAGTGTGTCAGGGACAGGAGTGTGTCACGGACAGGAGTGTGTCACGGACAGGAGTGTGTCACAGACAGGAGTGTGTCAGGGACAGGAGTGTGTCACAGACAGGAGTGTGTCACAGACAGGAGTGTGTCACAGACAGGAGTGTGTCAGGGACAGGAGTGTGTCAGGGACAGGAGTGTGTCAGGGACAGGAGTGTGTCACAGACAGGAGTGTGTCACAGACAGGAGTGTGTCACAGACAGGAGTGTGTCAGGGACAGGAGTGTGTCACAGACAGGAGTGTGTCAGGGACAGGAGTGTGTCAGGGACAGGAGTGTGTCAGGGACAGGAGTGTGTCACAGACAGGAGTGTGTCAGGGACAGGAGTGTGTCAGGGACAGGAGTGTGTCAGGGACAGGAGTGTGTCACAGACAGGAGTGTGTCAGGGACAGGAGTGTGTCAGGGACAGGAGTGTGTCACAGACAGGAGTGTGTCAGGGACAGGAGTGTGTCAGGGACAGGAGTGTGTCACAGACAGGAGTGTGTCACAGACAGGAGTGTGTCACAGACAGGAGTGTGTCAGGGACAGGAGTGTGTCACAGACAGGAGTGTGTCACAGACAGGAGTGTGTCAGGGACAGGAGTGTGTCACGGACAGGAGTGTGTCACAGACAGGAGTGTGTCAGGGACAGGAGTGTGTCACAGACAGGAGTGTGTCACAGACAGGAGTGTGTCACGGACAGGAGTGTGTCAGGGACAGGAGTGTGTCACAGACAGGAGTGTGTCACAGACAGGAGTGTGTCAGGGACAGGAGTGTGTCAGGGACAGGAGTGTGTCAGGGACAGGAGTGTGTCACAGACAGGAGTGTGTCAGGGACAGGAGTGTGTCAGGGACAGGAGTGTGTCAGGGACAGGAGTGTGTCACAGACAGGAGTGTGTCAGGGACAGGAGTGTGTCAGGGACAGGAGTGTGTCAGGGACAGGAGTGTGTCACAGACAGGAGTGTGTCACAGACAGGAGTGTGTCACAGACAGGAGTGTGTCAGGGACAGGAGTGTGTCACAGACAGGAGTGTGTCAGGGACAGGAGTGTGTCACAGACAGGAGTGTGTCACAGACAGGAGTGTGTCAGGGACAGGAGTGTGTCAGGGACAGGAGTGTGTCAGGGACAGGAGTGTGTCAGGGACAGGAGTGTGTCAGGGACAGGAGTCTGTCAGGGACAGGAGTGTGTCAGGGACAGGAGTGTGTCAGGGACAGGAGTGTGTCAGGGACAGGAGTGTGTCAGGGACAGGAGTGTGTCACAGACAGGAGTGTGTCACAGACAGGAGTGTGTCAGGGACAGGAGTGTGTCAGGGACAGGAGTGTGTCAGGGACAGGAGTGTGTCACAGACAGGAGTGTGTCAGGGACAGGAGTGTGTCACAGACAGGAGTGTGTCAGGGATAGGAGTGTGTCACAGACAGGAGTGTGTCACAGACAGGAGTGTGTCAGGGACAGGAGTGTGTCACAGACAGGAGTGTGTCAGGGACAGGAGTGTGTCAGGGACAGGAGTCTGTCAGGGACAGGAGTGTGTCAGGGACAGGAGTGTGTCACAGACAGGAGTGTGTCAGGGACAGGAGTGTGTCACAGACAGGAGTGTGTCAGGGACAGGAGTGTGTCAGGGACAGGAGTGTGTCACAGACAGGAGTGTGTCAGGGACAGGAGTGTGTCAGGGACAGGAGTGTGTCAGGGACAGGAGTGTGTCACAGACAGGAGTGTGTCACAGACAGGAGTGTGTCAGGGACAGGAGTGTGTCAGGGACAGGAGTGTGTCACAGACAGGAGTGTGTCACAGACAGGAGTGTGTCACAGACAGGAGTGTGTCAGGGACAGGAGTGTGTCACAGACAGGAGTGTGTCACAGACAGGAGTGTGTCAGGGACAGGAGTGTGTCAGGGACAGGAGTGTGTCACAGACAGGAGTGTGTCACAGACAGGAGTGTGTCACAGACAGGAGTGTGTCAGGGACAGGAGTGTGTCACAGACAGGAGTGTGTCAGGGACAGGAGTGTGTCAGGGACAGGAGTGTGTCACAGACAGGAGTGTGTCAGGGACAGGAGTGTGTCAGGGACAGGAGTGTGTCACAGACAGGAGTGTGTCACAGACAGGAGTGTGTGAGGGACAGGAGTGTGTCAGGGACAGGAGTGTGTCACAGACAGGAGTGTGTCAGGGACAGGAGTGTGTCAGGGACAGGAGTGTGTCACAGACAGGAGTGTGTCACAGACAGGAGTGTGTCAGGGACAGGAGTGTGTCAGGGACAGGAGTGTGTCACAGACAGGAGTGTGTCAGGGACAGGAGTGTGTCACGGACAGGAGTGTGTCACAGACAGGAGTGTGTCACAGACAGGAGTGTGTCAGGGACAGGAGTGTGTCAGGGACAGGAGTGTGTCAGGGACAGGAGTGTGTCACAGACAGGAGTGTGTCACAGACAGGAGTGTGTCAGGGACTGGAGTGTGTCACGGACAGGAGTGTGTCACAGACAGGAGTGTGTCACAGACAGGAGTGTGTCACAGACAGGAGTGTGTCAGGGACAGGAGTGTGTCAGGGACAGGAGTGTGTCACAGACAGGAGTGTGTCACAGACAGGAGTGTGTCACAGACAGGAGTGTGTCACGGACAGGAGTGTGTCAGGGACAGGAGTGTGTCACAGACAGGAGTGTGTCACAGACAGGAGTGTGTCAGGGACAGGAGTGTGTCAGGGACAGGAGTGTGTCACAGACAGGAGTGTGTCACAGACAGGAGTGTGTCAGGGACAGGAGTGTGTCACAGACAGGAGTGTGTCAGGGACAGGAGTGTGTCACAGACAGGAGTGTGTCACAGACAGGAGTGTGTCAGGGACAGGAGTGTGTCACAGACAGGAGTGTGTCACAGACAGGAGTGTGTCAGGGACAGGAGTGTGTCACAGACAGGAGTGTGTCACGGACAGGAGTGTGTCACAGACAGGAGTGTGTCACAGACAGGAGTGTGTCAGGGACAGGAGTGTGTCAGGGACAGGAGTGTGTCACAGACAGGAGTGTGTCACAGAGAGGAGTGTGTCAGGGACAGGAGTGTGTCAGGGACAGGAGTGTGTCACGGACAGGAGTGTGTCAGGGACAGGAGTGTGTCAGGGACAGGAGTGTGTCACAGACAGGAGTGTGTCACAGACAGGAGTGTGTCAGGGACAGGAGTGTGTCAGGGACAGGAGTGTGTCACAGACAGGAGTGTGTCAGGGACAGGAGTGTGTCACAGACAGGAGTGTGTCAGGGACAGGAGTGTGTCACAGACAGGAGTGTGTCAGGGACAGGAGTGTGTCAGGGACAGGAGTGTGTCAGGGACAGGAGTGTGTCACAGACAGGAGTGTGTCAGGGACAGGAGTGTGTCACAGACAGGAGTGTGTCAGGGACAGGAGTGTGTCACAGACAGGAGTGTGTCAGGGACACAGACAGGAGTGTGTCAGGGACAGGAGTGTGTCACGGACAGGAGTGTGTAGACAGGAGTGTGTCACAGACAGGAGTGTGTCAGGGACAGGAGTGTGTCACAGACAGGAGTGTGTCAGGGACAGGAGTGTGTCAGGGACAGGAGTGTGTCAGGGACAGGAGTGTGTCACAGACAGGAGTGTGTCAGGGACACAGACAGGAGTGTGTCAGGGACAGGAGTGTGTCACAGACAGGAGTGTGTCAGGGACAGGAGTGTGTCACAGACAGGAGTGTGTCACAGACAGGAGTGTGTCACAGAGAGGAGTGTGTCAGGGACAGGAGTGTGTCACAGACAGGAGTGTGTCACAGAGAGGAGTGTGTCAGGGACAGGAGTGTGTCAGGGACAGGAGTGTGTCACGGACAGGAGTGTGTCAGGGACAGGAGTGTGTCAGGGACAGGAGTGTGTCACAGACAGGAGTGTGTCACAGACAGGAGTGTGTCAGGGACAGGAGTGTGTCACAGACAGGAGTGTGTCACAGACAGGAGTGTGTCAGGGACAGGAGTGTGTCACAGACAGGAGTGTGTCAGGGACAGGAGTGTGTCACAGACAGGAGTGTGTCAGGGACAGGAGTGTGTCAGGGACAGGAGTGTGTCACAGACAGGAGTGTGTCACAGACAGGAGTGTGTCAGGGACAGGAGTGTGTCACAGACAGGAGTGTGTCAGGGACAGGAGTGTGTCACAGACAGGAGTGTGTCAGGGACAGGAGTGTGTCAGGGACAGGAGTGTGTCACAGACAGGAGTGTGTCACAGACAGGAGTGTGTCACAGACAGGAGTGTGTCAGGGACAGGAGTGTGTCACAGACAGGAGTGTGTCACAGACAGGAGTGTGTCAGGGACAGGAGTGTGTCAGGGACAGGAGTGTGTCACAGACAGGAGTGTGTCAGGGACAGGAGTGTGTCAGGGACAGGAGTGTGTCAGGGACAGGAGTGTGTCACAGACAGGAGTGTGTCACAGACAGGAGTGTGTCAGGGACAGGAGTGTGTCACAGACAGGAGTGTGTCAGGGACAGGAGTGTGTCACGGACAGGAGTGTGTCACAGACAGGAGTGTGTCACAGACAGGAGTGTGTCAGGGACAGGAGTGTGTCAGGGACAGGAGTGTGTCACGGACAGGAGTGTGTCACAGACAGGAGTGTGTCACAGACAGGAGTGTGTCAGGGACAGGAGTGTGTCAGGGACAGGAGTGTGTCACAGACAGGAGTGTGTCAGGGACAGGAGTGTGTCAGGGACAGGAGTGTGTCACAGACAGGAGTGTGTCACAGACAGGAGTGTGTCAGGGACAGGAGTGTGTCAGGGACAGGAGTGTGTCACAGACAGGAGTGTGTCACAGACAGGAGTGTGTCACAGACAGGAGTGTGTCAGGGACAGGAGTGTGTCACAGACAGGAGTGTGTCAGGGACAGGAGTGTGTCACAGACAGGAGTGTGTCACAGACAGGAGTGTGTCACAGACAGGAGTGTGTCAGGGACAGGAGTGTGTCAGGGACAGGAGTGTGTCACAGACAGGAGTGTGTCAGGGACAGGAGTGTGTCAGGGACAGGAGTGTGTCAGGGACAGTAGTCTGTCAGGGACAGGAGTGTGTCAGGGACAGGAGTGTGTCACAGACAGGAGTGTGTCACAGACAGGAGTGTGTCAGGGACAGGAGTGTGTCAGGGACAGGAGTGTGTCACAGACAGGAGTGTGTCAGGGACAGGAGTGTGTCACAGACAGGAGTGTGTCACAGACAGGAGTGTGTCACAGACAGAGTGTGTCAGGGACAGGAGTGTGTCAGGGACAGGAGTGTGTCAGGGACAGGAGTGTGTCACAGACAGGAGTGTGTCAGGGACAGGAGTGTGTCACAGACAGGAGTGTGTCAGGGACAGGAGTGTGTCACAGACAGGAGTGTGTCACAGACAGGAGTGTGTCACAGACAGGAGTGTGTCACAGACAGGAGTGTGTCAGGGACAGGAGTGTGTCACAGACAGGAGTGTGTCAGGGACAGGAGTGTGTCAGGGACAGGAGTGTGTCAGGGACAGGAGTCTGTCAGGGACAGGAGTGTGTCAGGGACAGGAGTGTGTCACAGACAGGAGTGTGTCAGGGACAGGAGTGTGTCACAGACAGGAGTGTGTCAGGGACAGGAGTGTGTCACAGACAGGAGTGTGTCAGGGACAGGAGTGTGTCAGGGACAGGAGTGTGTCAGGGACAGGAGTGTGTCACAGACAGGAGTGTGTCAGGGACACAGACAGGAGTGTGTCAGGGACAGGAGTGTGTCAGGGACAGGAGTGTGTCACAGACAGGAGTGTGTCACAGACAGGAGTGTGTCACAGACAGGAGTGTGTCAGGGACAGGAGTGTGTCAGGGACAGGAGTGTGTCAGGGACAGGAGTGTGTCACAGACAGGAGTGTGTCAGGGACACAGACAGGAGTGTGTCAGGGACAGGAGTGTGTCACAGACAGGAGTGTGTCAGGGACAGGAGTCTGTCAGGGACAGGAGTGTGTCAGGGACAGGAGTGTGTCACAGACAGGAGTGTGTCAGGGACAGGAGTGTGTCAGGGACAGGAGTGTGTCAGGGACAGGAGTGTGTCACAGACAGGAGTGTGTCAGGGACACAGACAGGAGTGTGTCAGGGACAGGAGTGTGTCACAGACAGGAGTGTGTCAGGGACAGGAGTGTGTCAGGGACAGGAGTGTGTCAGGGACAGGAGTGTGTCACAGACAGGAGTGTGTCACAGACAGGAGTGTGTCAGGGACAGGAGTGTGTCAGGGACAGGAGTGTGTCACAGACAGGAGTGTGTCACAGACAGGAGTGTGTCACAGACAGGAGTGTGTCAGGGACAGGAGTGTGTCACGGACAGGAGTGTGTCAGGGACAGGAGTGTGTCACAGACAGGAGTGTGTCACAGACAGGAGTGTGTCAGGGACAGGAGTGTGTCACAGACAGGAGTGTGTCACAGACAGGAGTGTGTCAGGGACAGGAGTGTGTCACAGACAGGAGTGTGTCACAGACAGGAGTGTGTCAGGGACAGGAGTGTGTCAGGGACAGGAGTGTGTCAGGGACAGGAGTGTGTCAGGGACAGGAGTGTGTCACAGACAGGAGTGTGTCACAGACAGGAGTGTGTCACAGACAGGAGTGTGTCAGGGACAGGAGTGTGTCACAGACAGGAGTGTGTCACAGACAGGAGTGTGTCACAGACAGGAGTGTGTCAGGGACAGGAGTGTGTCACAGACAGGAGTGTGTCAGGGACAGGAGTGTGTCACAGACAGGAGTGTGTCACAGACAGGAGTGTGTCACAGACAGGAGTGTGTCACAGACAGGAGTGTGTCAGGGACAGGAGTGTGTCACAGACAGGAGTGTGTCACAGACAGGAGTGTGTCAGGGACAGGAGTGTGTCACAGACAGGAGTGTGTCACAGACAGGAGTGTGTCACAGACAGGAGTGTGTCAGGGACAGGAGTGTGTCAGGGACAGGAGTGTGTCAGGGACAGGAGTGTGTCACAGACAGGAGTGTGTCACAGACAGGAGTGTGTCAGGGACAGGAGTGTGTCACAGACAGGAGTGTGTCAGGGACAGGAGTGTGTCACAGACAGGAGTGTGTCACAGACAGGAGTGTGTCACAGACAGGAGTGTGTCAGGGACAGGAGTGTGTCACAGACAGGAGTGTGTCAGGGACAGGAGTGTGTCACAGACAGGAGTGTGTCAGGGACAGGAGTGTGTCACAGACAGGAGTGTGTCAGGGACAGGAGTGTGTCAGGGACAGGAGTGTGTCAGGGACAGGAGTGTGTCAGGGACAGGAGTGTGTCACAGACAGGAGTGTGTCACAGACAGGAGTGTGTCACAGACAGGAGTGTGTCAGGGACAGGAGTGTGTCACAGACAGGAGTGTGTCACAGACAGGAGTGTGTCACAGACAGGAGTGTGTCAGGGACAGGAGTGTGTCACAGACAGGAGTGTGTCACAGACAGGAGTGTGTCACAGACAGGAGTGTGTCAGGGACAGGAGTGTGTCACAGACAGGAGTGTGTCACAGACAGGAGTGTGTCAGGGACAGGAGTGTGTCACAGACAGGAGTGTGTCAGGGACAGGAGTGTGTCACAGACAGGAGTGTGTCAGGGACAGGAGTGTGTCACAGACAGGAGTGTGTCAGGGACAGGAGTGTGTCAGGGACAGGAGTGTGTCAGGGACAGGAGTGTGTCAGGGACAGGAGTGTGTCACAGACAGGAGTGTGTCAGGGACAGGAGTGTGTCACAGACAGGAGTGTGTCACGGACAGGAGTGTGTCAGGGACAGGAGTGTGTCACAGACAGGAGTGTGTCAGGGACAGGAGTGTGTCACGGACAGGAGTGTGTCAGGGACAGGAGTGTGTCACAGACAGGAGTGTGTCACAGACAGGAGTGTGTCACAGACAGGAGTGTGTCAGGGACAGGAGTGTGTCAGGGACAGGAGTGTGTCACAGACAGGAGTGTGTCACAGACAGGAGTGTGTCACAGACAGGAGTGTGTCAGGGACAGGAGTGTGTCACGGACAGGAGTGTGTCAGGGACAGGAGTGTGTCACAGACAGGAGTGTGTCACAGACAGGAGTGTGTCAGGGACAGGAGTGTGTCACAGACAGGAGTGTGTCAGGGACAGGAGTGTGTCAGGGACAGGAGTGTGTCACAGACAGGAGTGTGTCACAGACAGGAGTGTGTCAGGGACAGGAGTGTGTCAGGGACAGGAGTGTGTCAGGGACAGGAGTGTGTCAGGGACAGGAGTGTGTCACAGACAGGAGTGTGTCAGGGACAGGAGTGTGTCACAGACAGGAGTGTGTCAGGGACAGGAGTGTGTCACAGACAGGAGTGTGTCACAGACAGGAGTGTGTCAGGGACAGGAGTGTGTCAGGGACAGGAGTGTGTCAGGGACAGGAGTGTGTCACAGACAGGAGTGTGTCAGGGACAGGAGTGTGTCACAGACAGGAGTGTGTCAGGGACAGGAGTGTGTCACAGACAGGAGTGTGTCACAGACAGGAGTGTGTCAGGGACAGGAGTGTGTCACAGACAGGAGTGTGTCACAGACAGGAGTGTGTCACAGACAGGAGTGTGTCAGGGACAGGAGTGTGTCACAGACAGGAGTGTGTCAGGGACAGGAGTGTGTCACAGACAGGAGTGTGTCACGGACAGGAGTGTGTCACAGACAGGAGTGTGTCACAGACAGGAGTGTGTCAGGGACAGGAGTGTGTCAGGGACAGGAGTGTGTCACAGACAGGAGTGTGTCAGGGACAGGAGTGTGTCAGGGACAGGAGTGTGTCAGGGACAGGAGTGTGTCAGGGACAGGAGTGTGTCACAGACAGGAGTGTGTCACGGACAGGAGTGTGTCAGGGACAGGAGTGTGTCAGGGACAGGAGTGTGTCAGGGACAGGAGTGTGTCACAGACAGGAGTGTGTCACAGACAGGAGTGTGTCACGGACAGGAGTGTGTCAGGGACAGGAGTGTGTCAGGGACAGGAGTGTGTCAGGGACAGGAGTGTGTCACAGACAGGAGTGTGTCACAGACAGGAGTGTGTCACAGACAGGAGTGTGTCACAGACAGGAGTGTGTCAGGGACAGGAGTGTGTCACAGACAGGAGTGTGTCACAGACAGGAGTGTGTCAGGGACAGGAGTGTGTCACAGACAGGAGTGTGTCACAGACAGGAGTGTGTCACAGACAGGAGTGTGTCAGGGACAGGAGTGTGTCAGGGACAGGAGTGTGTCAGGGACAGGAGTGTGTCAGGGACAGGAGTGTGTCACAGACAGGAGTGTGTCAGGGACAGGAGTGTGTCACAGACAGGAGTGTGTCACAGACAGGAGTGTGTCACGGACAGGAGTGTGTCAGGGACAGGAGTGTGTCAGGGACAGGAGTGTGTCACAGACAGGAGTGTGTCACAGACAGGAGTGTGTCACGGACAGGAGTGTGTCACGGACAGGAGTGTGTCACAGACAGGAGTGTGTCACAGACAGGAGTGTGTCAGGGACAGGAGTGTGTCAGGGACAGGAGTGTGTCAGGGACAGGAGTGTGTCACAGACAGGAGTGTGTCAGGGACAGGAGTGTGTCAGGGACAGGAGTGTGTCAGGGACAGGAGTGTGTCACAGACAGGAGTGTGTCAGGGACAGGAGTGTGTCAGGGACAGGAGTGTGTCAGGGACAGGAGTGTGTCACGGACAGGAGTGTGTCACAGACAGGAGTGTGTCACAGACAGGAGTGTGTCAGGGACAGGAGTGTGTCAGGGACAGGAGTGTGTCACAGACAGGAGTGTGTCACAGACAGGAGTGTGTCAGGGACAGGAGTGTGTCACAGACAGGAGTGTGTCAGGGACAGGAGTGTGTCAGGGACAGGAGTGTGTCACAGACAGGAGTGTGTCACAGACAGGAGTGTGTCACAGACAGGAGTGTGTCAGGGACAGGAGTGTGTCAGGGACAGGAGTGTGTCACAGACAGGAGTGTGTCACAGACAGGAGTGTGTCACAGACAGGAGTGTGTCACAGACAGGAGTGTGTCAGGGACAGGAGTGTGTCACAGACAGGAGTGTGTCACAGACAGGAGTGTGTCAGGGACAGGAGTGTGTCAGGGACAGGAGTGTGTCACAGACAGGAGTGTGTCAGGGACAGGAGTGTGTCAGGGACAGGAGTGTGTCACAGACAGGAGTGTGTCACAGACAGGAGTGTGTCACAGACAGGAGTGTGTCAGGGACAGGAGTGTGTCACAGACAGGAGTGTGTCACAGACAGGAGTGTGTCACAGACAGGAGTGTGTCAGGGACAGGAGTGTGTCACAGACAGGAGTGTGTCAGGGACAGGAGTGTGTCACAGACAGGAGTGTGTCACAGACAGGAGTGTGTCACAGACAGGAGTGTGTCACAGACAGGAGTGTGTCACAGACAGGAGTGTGTCAGGGACAGGAGTGTGTCAGGGACAGGAGTGTGTCACAGACAGGAGTGTGTCACGGACAGGAGTGTGTCACGGACAGGAGTGTGTCACGGACAGGAGTGTGTCACAGACAGGAGTGTGTCACAGACAGGAGTGTGTCAGGGACAGGAGTGTGTCAGGGACAGGAGTGTGTCACAGACAGGAGTGTGTCAGGGACAGGAGTGTGTCAGGGACAGGAGTGTGTCAGGGACAGGAGTGTGTCAGGGACAGGAGTGTGTCACAGACAGGAGTGTGTCAGGGACAGGAGTGTGTTAGGGACAGGAGTGTGTCAGGGACAGGAGTGTGTCACGGACAGGAGTGTGTCACAGACAGGAGTGTGTCACAGACAGGAGTGTGTCAGGGACAGGAGTGTGTCAGGGACAGGAGTGTGTCACAGACAGGAGTGTGTCACAGACAGGAGTGTGTCAGGGACAGGAGTGTGTCACAGACAGGAGTGTGTCAGGGACAGGAGTGTGTCACAGACAGGAGTGTGTCAGGGACAGGAGTGTGTCACAGACAGGAGTGTGTCAGGGACAGGAGTGTTTCACAGACAGGAGTGTGTCACGGACAGGAGTGTGTCACAGACAGGAGTGTGTCACAGACAGGAGTGTGTCAGGGACAGGAGTGTGTCAGGGACAGGAGTGTGTCACAGACAGGAGTGTGTCACAGACAGGAGTGTGTCACAGACAGGAGTGTGTCAGGGACAGGAGTGTGTCAGGGACAGGAGTGTGTCAGGGACAGGAGTGTGTCACAGACAGGAGTGTGTCAGGGACAGGAGTGTGTCAGGGACAGGAGTGTGTCACAGACAGGAGTGTGTCAGGGACAGGAGTGTGTCAGGGACAGGAGTGTGTCACGGACAGGAGTGTGTCACAGACAGGAGTGTGTCACAGACAGGAGTGTGTCACAGACAGGAGTGTGTCAGGGACAGGAGTGTGTCACAGACAGGAGTGTGTCACAGACAGGAGTGTGTCACAGACAGGAGTGTGTCACAGACAGGAGTGTGTCAGGGACAGGAGTGTGTCACAGACAGGAGTGTGTCACAGACAGGAGTGTGTCACAGACAGGAGTGTGTCAGGGACAGGAGTGTGTCAGGGACAGGAGTGTGTCACAGACAGGAGTGTGTCACAGACAGGAGTGTGTCACAGACAGGAGTGTGTCACAGACAGGAGTGTGTCAGGGACAGGAGTGTGTCACAGACAGGAGTGTGTCACAGACAGGAGTGTGTCAGGGACAGGAGTGTGTCACAGACAGGAGTGTGTCAGGGACAGGAGTGTGTCAGGGACAGGAGTGTGTCACAGACAGGAGTGTGTCACAGACAGGAGTGTGTCAGGGACAGGAGTGTGTCACAGACAGGAGTGTGTCACAGACAGGAGTGTGTCAGGGACAGGAGTGTGTCACAGACAGGAGTGTGTCAGGGACAGGAGTGTGTCACAGACAGGAGTGTGTCAGGGACAGGAGTGTGTCAGGGACAGGAGTGTGTCACAGACAGGAGTGTGTCACAGACAGGAGTGTGTCAGGGACAGGAGTGTGTCACAGACAGGAGTGTGTCACGGACAGGAGTGTGTCACAGACAGGAGTGTGTCAGGGACAGGAGTGTGTCAGGGACAGGAGTGTGTCAGGGACAGGAGTGTGTCACAGACAGGAGTGTGTCAGGGACAGGAGTGTGTCACAGACAGGAGTGTGTCAGGGACAGGAGTGTGTCACAGACAGGAGTGTGTCACAGACAGGAGTGTGTCAGGGACAGGAGTGTGTCACAGACAGGAGTGTGTCAGGGACAGGAGTGTGTCAGGGACAGGAGTGTGTCACAGACAGGAGTGTGTCACAGACAGGAGTGTGTCACAGACAGGAGTGTGTCAGGGACAGGAGTGTGTCAGGGACAGGAGTGTGTCACAGACAGGAGTGTGTCAGGGACAGGAGTGTGTCAGGGACAGGAGTGTGTCAGGGACAGGAGTGTGTCACAGACAGGAGTGTGTCACAGACAGGAGTGTGTCACAGACAGGAGTGTGTCAGGGACAGGAGTGTGTCAGGGACAGGAGTGTGTCACAGACAGGAGTGTGTCACAGACAGGAGTGTGTCAGGGACAGGAGTGTGTCACAGACAGGAGTGTGTCACAGACAGGAGTGTGTCACAGACAGGAGTGTGTCACAGACAGGAGTGTGTCACAGACAGGAGTGTGTCAGGGACAGGAGTGTGTCACAGACAGGAGTGTGTCAGGGACAGGAGTGTGTCACAGACAGGAGTGTGTCAGGGACAGGAGTGTGTCAGGGACAGGAGTGTGTCACAGACAGGAGTGTGTCACAGACAGGAGTGTGTCAGGGACAGGAGTGTGTCAGGGACAGGAGTGTGTCACAGACAGGAGTGTGTCAGGGACAGGAGTGTGTCAGGGACAGGAGTGTGTCACAGACAGGAGTGTGTCAGGGACAGGAGTGTGTCAGGGACAGGAGTGTGTCACAGACAGGAGTGTGTCACAGACAGGAGTGTGTCAGGGACAGGAGTGTGTCACAGACAGGAGTGTGTCAGGGACAGGAGTGTGTCACAGACAGGAGTGTGTCACAGACAGGAGTGTGTCAGGGACAGGAGTGTGTCAGGGACAGGAGTGTGTCACAGACAGGAGTGTGTCAGGGACAGGAGTGTGTCACAGACAGGAGTGTGTCACAGACAGGAGTGTGTCACAGACAGGAGTGTGTCAGGGACAGGAGTGTGTCAGGGACAGGAGTGTGTCACAGACAGGAGTGTGTCACAGACAGGAGTGTGTCACAGACAGGAGTGTGTCAGGGACAGGAGTGTGTCACAGACAGGAGTGTGTCAGGGACAGGAGTGTGTCACAGACAGGAGTGTGTCACAGACAGGAGTGTGTCAGGGACAGGAGTGTGTCAGGGACAGGAGTGTGTCACAGACAGGAGTGTGTCACAGACAGGAGTGTGTCACAGACAGGAGTGTGTCAGGGACAGGAGTGTGTCAGGGACAGGAGTGTGTCACAGACAGGAGTGTGTCAGGGACAGGAGTGTGTCACAGACAGGAGTGTGTCAGGGACAGGAGTGTGTCACAGACAGGAGTGTGTCACAGACAGGAGTGTGTCAGGGACAGGAGTGTGTCACAGACAGGAGTGTGTCACAGACAGGAGTGTGTCAGGGACAGGAGTGTGTCACGGACAGGAGTGTGTCAGGGACAGGAGTGTGTCAGGGACAGGAGTGTGTCACGGACAGGAGTGTGTCAGGGACAGGAGTGTGTCAGGGACAGGAGTGTGTCACAGACAGGAGTGTGTCAGGGACAGGAGTGTGTCACAGACAGGAGTGTGTCACAGACAGGAGTGTGTCAGGGACAGGAGTGTGTCAGGGACAGGAGTGTGTCAGGGACAGGAGTGTGTCACAGACAGGAGTGTGTCACAGACAGGAGTGTGTCAGGGACAGGAGTGTGTCACAGACAGGAGTGTGTCAGGGACAGGAGTGTGTCACAGACAGGAGTGTGTCACAGACAGGAGTGTGTCACAGACAGGAGTGTGTCACAGACAGGAGTGTGTCAGGGACAGGAGTGTGTCAGGGACAGGAGTGTGTCACAGACAGGAGTGTGTCACAGACAGGAGTGTGTCACAGACAGGAGTGTGTCACAGACAGGAGTGTGTCAGGGACAGGAGTGTGTCAGGGACAGGAGTGTGTCAGGGACAGGAGTGTGTCACAGACAGGAGTGTGTCACAGACAGGAGTGTGTCAGGGACAGGAGTGTGTCACAGACAGGAGTGTGTCACAGACAGGAGTGTGTCACAGACAGGAGTGTGTCACAGACAGGAGTGTGTCAGGGACAGGAGTGTGTCACAGACAGGAGTGTGTCACAGACAGGAGTGTGTCAGGGACAGGAGTGTGTCACAGACAGGAGTGTGTCACAGACAGGAGTGTGTCACAGACAGGAGTGTGTCAGGGACAGGAGTGTGTCACAGACAGGAGTGTGTCAGGGACAGGAGTGTGTCAGGGACAGGAGTGTGTCAGGGACAGGAGTGTGTCACAGACAGGAGTGTGTCACAGACAGGAGTGTGTCAGGGACAGGAGTGTGTCACAGACAGGAGTGTGTCACAGACAGGAGTGTGTCAGGGACAGGAGTGTGTCAGGGACAGGAGTGTGTCAGGGACAGGAGTGTGTCACGGACAGGAGTGTGTCACAGACAGGAGTGTGTCACAGACAGGAGTGTGTCAGGGACAGGAGTGTGTCACAGACAGGAGTGTGTCACAGACAGGAGTGTGTCAGGGACAGGAGTGTGTCAGGGACAGGAGTGTGTCAGGGACAGGAGTGTGTCACAGACAGGAGTGTGTCACAGACAGGAGTGTGTCACAGACAGGAGTGTGTCAGGGACAGGAGTGTGTCACAGACAGGAGTGTGTCACAGACAGGAGTGTGTCACAGACAGGAGTGTGTCACAGACAGGAGTGTGTCAGGGACAGGAGTGTGTCACAGACAGGAGTGTGTCAGGGACAGGAGTGTGTCAGGGACAGGAGTGTGTCAGGGACAGGAGTGTGTCACAGACAGGAGTGTGTCAGGGACAGGAGTGTGTCACAGACAGGAGTGTGTCAGGGACAGGAGTGTGTCACAGACAGGAGTGTGTCAGGGACAGGAGTGTGTCACAGACAGGAGTGTGTCAGGGACAGGAGTGTGTCAGGGACAGGAGTGTGTCACAGACAGGAGTGTGTCACAGACAGGAGTGTGTCAGGGACAGGAGTGTGTCACAGACAGGAGTGTGTCACAGACAGGAGTGTGTCAGGGACAGGAGTGTGTCACAGACAGGAGTGTGTCAGGGACAGGAGTGTGTCAGGGACAGGAGTGTGTCACAGACAGGAGTGTGTCACAGACAGGAGTGTGTCACAGACAGGAGTGTGTCAGGGACAGGAGTGTGTCAGGGACAGGAGTGTGTCACAGACAGGAGTGTGTCAGGGACAGGAGTGTGTCAGGGACAGGAGTGTGTCACAGACAGGAGTGTGTCACAGACAGGAGTGTGTCAGGGACAGGAGTGTGTCACAGACAGGAGTGTGTCAGGGACAGGAGTGTGTCACAGACAGGAGTGTGTCACAGACAGGAGTGTGTCAGGGACAGGAGTGTGTCACAGACAGGAGTGTGTCACGGACAGGAGTGTGTCAGGGACAGGAGTGTGTCAGGGACAGGAGTGTGTCACAGACAGGAGTGTGTCAGGGACAGGAGTGTGTCACAGACAGGAGTGTGTCACAGACAGGAGTGTGTCAGGGACAGGAGTGTGTCAGGGACAGGAGTGTGTCACAGACAGGAGTGTGTCACAGACAGGAGTGTGTCAGGGACAGG
The DNA here is from genome assembly GCA_022605955.1 of Rallus limicola. Classification (NCBI taxonomy): domain Eukaryota; kingdom Metazoa; phylum Chordata; class Aves; order Gruiformes; family Rallidae; genus Rallus; species Rallus limicola. Next base: position 49,520 of record JAKCOZ010000134.1, read on the forward strand.
AGTGTGTCACAGACAGGAGTGTGTCAGGGACAGGAGTGTGTCACAGACAGGAGTGTGTCAGGGACAGGAGTGTGTCACAGACAGGAGTGTGTCACAGACAGGAGTGTGTCACAGACAGGAGTGTGTCAGGGACAGGAGTGTGTCAGGGACAGGAGTGTGTCACAGACAGGAGTGTGTCACAGACAGGAGTGTGTCACAGACAGGAGTGTGTCACAGACAGGAGTGTGTCACAGACAGGAGTGTGTCACAGACAGGAGTGTGTCAGGGACAGGAGTGTGTCACAGACAGGAGTGTGTCACAGACAGGAGTGTGTCACAGACAGGAGTGTGTCACAGACAGGAGTGTGTCACAGACAGGAGTGTGTCACAGACAGGAGTGTGTCAGGGACAGGAGTGTGTCACAGACAGGAGTGTGTCAGGGACAGGAGTGTGTCAGGGACAGGAGTGTGTCAGGGACAGGAGTGTGTCACAGACAGGAGTGTGTCACAGACAGGAGTGTGTCAGGGACAGGAGTGTGTCAGGGACAGGAGTGTGTCACAGACAGGAGTGTGTCAGGGACAGGAGTGTGTCACAGACAGGAGTGTGTCAGGGACAGGAGTGTGTCACAGACAGGAGTGTGTCACAGACAGGAGTGTGTCAGGGACAGGAGTGTGTCACAGACAGGAGTGTGTCACAGACAGGAGTGTGTCAGACAGGAGTGTGTCACGGACAGGAGTGTGTCAGGGACAGGAGTGTGTCAGGGACAGGAGTGTGTCACGGACAGGAGTGTGTCACAGACAGGAGTGTGTCACAGACAGGAGTGTGTCAGGGACAGGAGTGTGTCACAGACAGGAGTCCTGTCAGGGACAGGAGTGTGTCACAGACAGGAGTGTGTCACAGACAGGAGTGTGTCAGGGACAGGAGTGTGTCACAGACAGGAGTGTGTCACAGACAGGAGTGTGTCAGGGACAGGAGTGTGTCACGGACAGGAGTGTGTCAGGGACAGGAGTGTGTCAGGGACAGGAGTGTGTCACAGACAGGAGTGTGTCACAGACAGGAGTGTGTCACAGACAGGAGTGTGTCAGGGACAGGAGTGTGTCAGGGACAGGAGTGTGTCACAGACAGGAGTGTGTCAGGGACAGGAGTGTGTCAGGGACAGGAGTGTGTCACAGACAGGAGTGTGTCACAGACAGGAGTGTGTCAGGGACAGGAGTGTGTCACAGACAGGAGTGTGTCAGGGACAGGAGTGTGTCACAGACAGGAGTGTGTCACAGACAGGAGTGTGTCAGGGACAGGAGTGTGTCACAGACAGGAGTGTGTCACGGACAGGAGTGTGTCAGGGACAGGAGTGTGTCAGGGACAGGAGTGTGTCACAGACAGGAGTGTGTCAGGGACAGGAGTGTGTCACAGACAGGAGTGTGTCACAGACAGGAGTGTGTCAGGGACAGGAGTGTGTCAGGGACAGGAGTGTGTCAGGGACAGGAGTGTGTCACAGACAGGAGTGTGTCACAGACAGGAGTGTGTCAGGGACAGGAGTGTGTCACAGACAGGAGTGTGTCAGGGACAGGAGTGTGTCACAGACAGGAGTGTGTCAGGGACAGGAGTGTGTCACAGACAGGAGTGTGTCACAGACAGGAGTGTGTCAGGGACAGGAGTGTGTCACGGACAGGAGTGTGTCAGGGACAGGAGTGTGTCAGGGACAGGAGTGTGTCACGGACAGGAGTGTGTCACAGACAGGAGTGTGTCACAGACAGGAGTGTGTCAGGGACAGGAGTGTGTCACAGACAGGAGTCCTGTCAGGGACAGGAGTGTGTCACAGACAGGAGTGTGTCACAGACAGGAGTGTGTCAGGGACAGGAGTGTGTCACAGACAGGAGTGTGTCACAGACAGGAGTGTGTCAGGGACAGGAGTGTGTCACGGACAGGAGTGTGTCAGGGACAGGAGTGTGTCAGGGACAGGAGTGTGTCACGGACAGGAGTGTGTCACAGACAGGAGTGTGTCACGGACAGGAGTGTGTCAGGGACAGGAGTGTGTCACAGACAGGAGTGTGTCACGGACAGGAGTGTGTCACGGACAGGAGTGTGTCACGGACAGGAGTGTGTCAGGGACAGGAGTGTGTCAGGGACAGGAGTGTGTCAGGGACAGGAGTGTGTCACAGACAGGAGTGTGTCAGGGACAGGAGTGTGTCAGGGACAGGAGTGTGTCACAGACAGGAGTGTGTCAGGGACAGGAGTGTGTCACAGACAGGAGTGTGTCACGGACAGGAGTGTGTCAGGGACAGGAGTGTGTCAGGGACAGGAGTGTGTCACAGACAGGAGTGTGTCAGGGACAGGAGTGTGTCAGGGACAGGAGTGTGTCACAGACAGGAGTGTGTCAGGGACAGGAGTGTGTCACAGACAGGAGTGTGTCACAGACAGGAGTGTGTCACAGACAGGAGTGTGTCAGGGACAGGAGTGTGTCAGGGACAGGAGTGTGTCACAGACAGGAGTGTGTCAGGGACAGGAGTGTGTCACAGACAGGAGTGTGTCACAGACAGGAGTGTGTCACAGACAGGAGTGTGTCAGGGACAGGAGTGTGTCACAGACAGGAGTGTGTCAGGGACAGGAGTGTGTCACAGACAGGAGTGTGTCAGGGACAGGAGTGTGTCACAGACAGGAGTGTGTCACAGACAGGAGTGTGTCAGGGACAGGAGTGTGTCACAGACAGGAGTGTGTCACAGACAGGAGTGTGTCAGGGACAGGAGTGTGTCACAGACAGGAGTGTGTCACGGACAGGAGTGTGTCACAGACAGGAGTGTGTCACAGACAGGAGTGTGTCAGGGACAGGAGTGTGTCAGGGACAGGAGTGTGTCACAGACAGGAGTGTGTCACAGAGAGGAGTGTGTCAGGGACAGGAGTGTGTCAGGGACAGGAGTGTGTCACGGACAGGAGTGTGTCACAGACAGGAGTGTGTCAGGGACAGGAGTGTGTCACAGACAGGAGTGTGTCAGGGACAGGAGTGTGTCAGGGACAGGAGTGTGTCACAGACAGGAGTGTGTCAGGGACAGGAGTGTGTCACAGACAGGAGTGTGTCAGGGACAGGAGTGTGTCAGGGACAGGAGTGTGTCAGGGACAGGAGTGTGTCACAGACAGGAGTGTGTCAGGGACACAGACAGGAGTGTGTCAGGGACAGGAGTGTGTCACGGACAGGAGTGTGTCACAGACAGGAGTGTGTCACAGACAGGAGTGTGTCAGGGACAGGAGTGTGTCACAGACAGGAGTGTGTCAGGGACAGGAGTGTGTCAGGGACAGGAGTGTGTCAGGGACAGGAGTGTGTCACAGACAGGAGTGTGTCAGGGACACAGACAGGAGTGTGTCAGGGACAGGAGTGTGTCACAGACAGGAGTGTGTCACAGACAGGAGTGTGTCACAGACAGGAGTGTGTCACAGACAGGAGTGTGTCAGGGACAGGAGTGTGTCAGGGACAGGAGTGTGTCACAGACAGGAGTGTGTCAGGGACAGGAGTGTGTCACAGACAGGAGTGTGTCACAGACAGGAGTGTGTCACAGAGAGGAGTGTGTCAGGGACAGGAGTGTGTCACAGACAGGAGTGTGTCACAGAGAGGAGTGTGTCAGGGACAGGAGTGTGTCAGGGACAGGAGTGTGTCAGGGACAGGAGTGTGTCAGGGACAGGAGTGTGTCAGGGACAGGAGTGTGTCACAGACAGGAGTGTGTCACAGACAGGAGTGTGTCAGGGACAGGAGTGTGTCACAGACAGGAGTGTGTCACAGACAGGAGTGTGTCAGGGACAGGAGTGTGTCACAGACAGGAGTGTGTCACAGACAGGAGTGTGTCAGGGACAGGAGTGTGTCAGGGACAGGAGTGTGTCACAGACAGGAGTGTGTCACAGACAGGAGTGTGTCACAGACAGGAGTGTGTCAGGGACAGGAGTGTGTCACAGACAGGAGTGTGTCAGGGACAGGAGTGTGTCACAGACAGGAGTGTGTCAGGGACAGGAGTGTGTCACAGACAGGAGTGTGTCACAGACAGGAGTGTGTCACAGACAGGAGTGTGTCAGGGACAGGAGTGTGTCAGGGACAGGAGTGTGTCACAGACAGGAGTGTGTCACAGACAGGAGTGTGTCACAGACAGGAGTGTGTCAGGGACAGGAGTGTGTCAGGGACAGGAGTGTGTCACAGACAGGAGTGTGTCAGGGACAGGAGTGTGTCACAGACAGGAGTGTGTCAGGGACAGGAGTGTGTCACAGACAGGAGTGTGTCACAGACAGGAGTGTGTCAGGGACAGGAGTGTGTCACAGACAGGAGTGTGTCACAGACAGGAGTGTGTCAGGGACAGGAGTGTGTCAGGGACAGGAGTGTGTCAGGGACAGGAGTGTGTCACAGACAGGAGTGTGTCACAGACAGGAGTGTGTCAGGGACAGGAGTGTGTCAGGGACAGGAGTGTGTCACAGACAGGAGTGTGTCACAGACAGGAGTGTGTCACAGACAGGAGTGTGTCAGGGACAGGAGTGTGTCAGGGACAGGAGTGTGTCACGGACAGGAGTGTGTCAGGGACAGGAGTGTGTCAGGGACAGGAGTGTGTCACGGACAGGAGTGTGTCACAGACAGGAGTGTGTCACGGACAGGAGTGTGTCAGGGACAGGAGTGTGTCACAGACAGGAGTGTGTCACAGACAGGAGTGTGTCACAGACAGGAGTGTGTCACGGACAGGAGTGTGTCACGGACAGGAGTGTGTCAGGGACAGGAGTGTGTCACAGACAGGAGTGTGTCAGGGACAGGAGTGTGTCACAGACAGGAGTGTGTCACGGACAGGAGTGTGTCAGGGACAGGAGTGTGTCAGGGACAGGAGTGTGTCACAGACAGGAGTGTGTCAGGGACAGGAGTGTGTCAGGGACAGGAGTGTGTCACAGACAGGAGTGTGTCAGGGACAGGAGTGTGTCACAGACAGGAGTGTGTCACAGACAGGAGTGTGTCACAGACAGGAGTGTGTCAGGGACAGGAGTGTGTCAGGGACAGGAGTGTGTCACAGACAGGAGTGTGTCAGGGACAGGAGTGTGTCACAGACAGGAGTGTGTCACAGACAGGAGTGTGTCACAGACAGGAGTGTGTCAGGGACAGGAGTGTGTCACAGACAGGAGTGTGTCACAGACAGGAGTGTGTCACAGACAGGAGTGTGTCAGGGACAGGAGTGTGTCAGGGACAGGAGTGTGTCACAGACAGGAGTGTGTCAGGGACAGGAGTGTGTCAGGGACAGGAGTGTGTCACAGACAGGAGTGTGTCAGGGACAGGAGTGTGTCACAGACAGGAGTGTGTCACGGACAGGAGTGTGTCAGGGACAGGAGTGTGTCAGGGACAGGAGTGTGTCACAGACAGGAGTGTGTCAGGGACAGGAGTGTGTCAGGGACAGGAGTGTGTCACAGACAGGAGTGTGTCAGGGACAGGAGTGTGTCACAGACAGGAGTGTGTCACAGACAGGAGTGTGTCACAGACAGGAGTGTGTCAGGGACAGGAGTGTGTCAGGGACAGGAGTGTGTCACAGACAGGAGTGTGTCAGGGACAGGAGTGTGTCACAGACAGGAGTGTGTCACAGACAGGAGTGTGTCACAGACAGGAGTGTGTCAGGGACAGGAGTGTGTCACAGACAGGAGTGTGTCAGGGACAGGAGTGTGTCACAGACAGGAGTGTGTCACAGACAGGAGTGTGTCAGGGACAGGAGTGTGTCACAGACAGGAGTGTGTCACAGACAGGAGTGTGTCAGGGACAGGAGTGTGTCACAGACAGGAGTGTGTCACGGACAGGAGTGTGTCACAGACAGGAGTGTGTCACAGACAGGAGTGTGTCAGGGACAGGAGTGTGTCAGGGACAGGAGTGTGTCACAGACAGGAGTGTGTCACAGAGAGGAGTGTGTCAGGGACAGGAGTGTGTCAGGGACAGGAGTGTGTCACGGACAGGAGTGTGTCAGGGACAGGAGTGTGTCAGGGACAGGAGTGTGTCACAGACAGGAGTGTGTCACAGACAGGAGTGTGTCAGGGACAGGAGTGTGTCAGGGACAGGAGTGTGTCACAGACAGGAGTGTGTCAGGGACAGGAGTGTGTCACAGACAGGAGTGTGTCAGGGACAGGAGTGTGTCAGGGACAGGAGTGTGTCAGGGACAGGAGTGTGTCACAGACAGGAGTGTGTCAGGGACACAGACAGGAGTGTGTCAGGGACAGGAGTGTGTCACGGACAGGAGTGTGTCACAGACAGGAGTGTGTCACAGACAGGAGTGTGTCAGGGACAGGAGTGTGTCACAGACAGGAGTGTGTCAGGGACAGGAGTGTGTCAGGGACAGGAGTGTGTCAGGGACAGGAGTGTGTCACAGACAGGAGTGTGTCAGGGACACAGACAGGAGTGTGTCAGGGACAGGAGTGTGTCACAGACAGGAGTGTGTCACAGACAGGAGTGTGTCAGGGACAGGAGTGTGTCACAGACAGGAGTGTGTCAGGGACAGGAGTGTGTCAGGGACAGGAGTGTGTCACAGACAGGAGTGTGTCAGGGACAGGAGTGTGTCACAGACAGGAGTGTGTCACAGACAGGAGTGTGTCACAGAGAGGAGTGTGTCAGGGACAGGAGTGTGTCACAGACAGGAGTGTGTCACAGAGAGGAGTGTGTCAGGGACAGGAGTGTGTCACGGACAGGAGTGTGTCAGGGACAGGAGTGTGTCAGGGACAGGAGTGTGTCACAGACAGGAGTGTGTCACAGACAGGAGTGTGTCAGGGACAGGAGTGTGTCACAGACAGGAGTGTGTCACAGACAGGAGTGTGTCAGGGACAGGAGTGTGTCACAGACAGGAGTGTGTCACAGACAGGAGTGTGTCAGGGACAGGAGTGTGTCACAGACAGGAGTGTGTCAGGGACAGGAGTGTGTCACAGACAGGAGTGTGTCAGGGACAGGAGTGTGTCAGGGACAGGAGTGTGTCACAGACAGGAGTGTGTCACAGACAGGAGTGTGTCACGGACAGGAGTGTGTCACAGACAGGAGTGTGTCACGGACAGGAGTGTGTCACAGACAGGAGTGTGTCAGGGACAGGAGTGTGTCAGGGACAGGAGTGTGTCACAGACAGGAGTGTGTCACAGACAGGAGTGTGTCACAGACAGGAGTGTGTCAGGGACAGGAGTGTGTCACAGACAGGAGTGTGTCACAGACAGGAGTGTGTCAGGGACAGGAGTGTGTCAGGGACAGGAGTGTGTCACAGACAGGAGTGTGTCAGGGACAGGAGTGTGTCAGGGACAGGAGTGTGTCACAGACAGGAGTGTGTCACAGACAGGAGTGTGTCACAGACAGGAGTGTGTCAGGGACAGGAGTGTGTCACAGACAGGAGTGTGTCAGGGACAGGAGTGTGTCACGGACAGGAGTGTGTCACAGACAGGAGTGTGTCAGGGACAGGAGTGTGTCAGGGACAGGAGTGTGTCAGGGACAGGAGTGTGTCACAGACAGGAGTGTGTCACAGACAGGAGTGTGTCAGGGACAGGAGTGTGTCAGGGACAGGAGTGTGTCACAGACAGGAGTGTGTCAGGGACAGGAGTGTGTCAGGGACAGGAGTGTGTCACAGACAGGAGTGTGTCACAGACAGGAGTGTGTCAGGGACAGGAGTGTGTCAGGGACAGGAGTGTGTCACAGACAGGAGTGTGTCACAGACAGGAGTGTGTCACAGACAGGAGTGTGTCAGGGACAGGAGTGTGTCACAGACAGGAGTGTGTCAGGGACAGGAGTGTGTCACAGACAGGAGTGTGTCACAGACAGGAGTGTGTCACAGACAGGAGTGTGTCAGGGACAGGAGTGTGTCAGGGACAGGAGTGTGTCACAGACAGGAGTGTGTCAGGGACAGGAGTGTGTCAGGGACAGGAGTGTGTCACAGACAGGAGTGTGTCAGGGACAGGAGTGTGTCAGGGACAGGAGTGTGTCACAGACAGGAGTGTGTCACAGACAGGAGTGTGTCAGGGACAGGAGTGTGTCAGGGACAGGAGTGTGTCACAGACAGGAGTGTGTCACAGACAGGAGTGTGTCACAGACAGGAGTGTGTCAGGGACAGGAGTGTGTCACAGACAGGAGTGTGTCAGGGACAGGAGTGTGTCAGGGACAGGAGTGTGTCACAGACAGGAGTGTGTCACAGACAGGAGTGTGTCACAGACAGGAGTGTGTCAGGGACAGGAGTGTGTCACAGACAGGAGTGTGTCAGGGACAGGAGTGTGTCAGGGACAGGAGTGTGTCAGGGACAGGAGTGTGTCACGGACAGGAGTGTGTCACAGACAGGAGTGTGTCACAGACAGGAGTGTGTCAGGGACAGGAGTGTGTCACGGACAGGAGTGTGTCACAGACAGGAGTGTGTCACAGACAGGAGTGTGTCAGGGACAGGAGTGTGTCAGGGACAGGAGTGTGTCAGGGACAGGAGTGTGTCACAGACAGGAGTGTGTCAGGGACTGGAGTGTGTCACGGACAGGAGTGTGTCACAGACAGGAGTGTGTCACAGACAGGAGTGTGTCACAGACAGGAGTGTGTCAGGGACAGGAGTGTGTCAGGGACAGGAGTGTGTCACAGACAGGAGTGTGTCACAGACAGGAGTGTGTCACAGACAGGAGTGTGTCAGGGACAGGAGTGTGTCACAGACAGGAGTGTGTCAGGGACAGGAGTGTGTCACAGACAGGAGTGTGTCAGGGACAGGAGTGTGTCACAGACAGGAGTGTGTCACAGACAGGAGTGTGTCACAGACAGGAGTGTGTCAGGGACAGGAGTGTGTCAGGGACAGGAGTGTGTCACAGACAGGAGTGTGTCACAGACAGGAGTGTGTCACAGACAGGAGTGTGTCACAGACAGGAGTGTGTCAGGGACAGGAGTGTGTCACAGACAGGAGTGTGTCAGGGACAGGAGTGTGTCAGGGACAGGAGTGTGTCACAGACAGGAGTGTGTCAGGGACAGGAGTGTGTCACAGACAGGAGTGTGTCACAGACAGGAGTGTGTCAGGGACAGGAGTGTGTCACAGACAGGAGTGTGTCACAGACAGGAGTGTGTCAGGGACAGGAGTGTGTCAGGGACAGGAGTGTGTCAGGGACAGGAGTGTGTCAGGGACAGGAGTGTGTCACAGACAGGAGTGTGTCAGGGACAGGAGTGTGTCAGGGACAGGAGTGTGTCACAGACAGGAGTGTGTCACAGACAGGAGTGTGTCAGGGACAGGAGTGTGTCACAGACAGGAGTGTGTCACAGACAGGAGTGTGTCACAGACAGGAGTGTGTCACAGACAGGAGTGTGTCACGGACAGGAGTGTGTCAGGGACAGGAGTGTGTCAGGGACAGGAGTGTGTCAGGGACAGGAGTGTGTCACAGACAGGAGTGTGTCAGGGACACAGACAGGAGTGTGTCAGGGACAGGAGTGTGTCACAGACAGGAGTGTGTCACAGACAGGAGTGTGTCACAGACAGGAGTGTGTCACAGACAGGAGTGTGTCAGGGACAGGAGTGTGTCAGGGACAGGAGTGTGTCACAGACAGGAGTGTGTCACAGACAGGAGTGTGTCAGGGACAGGAGTGTGTCAGGGACAGGAGTGTGTCACAGACAGGAGTGTGTCAGGGACAGGAGTGTGTCAGGGACAGGAGTGTGTCACAGACAGGAGTGTGTCAGGGACAGGAGTGTGTCAGGGACAGGAGTGTGTCACAGACAGGAGTGTGTCACAGACAGGAGTGTGTCAGGGACAGGAGTGTGTCAGGGACAGGAGTGTGTCACAGACAGGAGTGTGTCAGGGACAGGAGTGTGTCAGGGACAGGAGTGTGTCACAGACAGGAGTGTGTCACAGAGAGGAGTGTGTCAGGGACAGGAGTGTGTCACAGACAGGAGTGTGTCACAGAGAGGAGTGTGTCAGGGACAGGAGTGTGTCAGGGACAGGAGTGTGTCACGGACAGGAGTGTGTCAGGGACAGGAGTGTGTCAGGGACAGGAGTGTGTCACAGACAGGAGTGTGTCACAGACAGGAGTGTGTCAGGGACAGGAGTGTGTCACAGACAGGAGTGTGTCACAGACAGGAGTGTGTCAGGGACAGGAGTGTGTCACAGACAGGAGTGTGTCACAGACAGGAGTGTGTCAGGGACAGGAGTGTGTCACAGACAGGAGTGTGTCACAGACAGGAGTGTGTCACAGACAGGAGTGTGTCAGGGACAGGAGTGTGTCACAGACAGGAGTGTGTCAGGGACAGGAGTGTGTCACAGACAGGAGTGTGTCAGGGACAGGAGTGTGTCACAGACAGGAGTGTGTCACAGACAGGAGTGTGTCAGGGACAGGAGTGTGTCAGGGACAGGAGTGTGTCAGGGACAGGAGTGTGTCAGGGACAGGAGTGTGTCACGGACAGGAGTGTGTCAGGGACAGGAGTGTGTCACAGACAGGAGTGTGTCACAGACAGGAGTGTGTCACAGACAGGAGTGTGTCAGGGACAGGAGTGTGTCAGGGACAGGAGTGTGTCACAGACAGGAGTGTGTCACAGACAGGAGTGTGTCACAGACAGGAGTGTGTCACAGACAGGAGTGTGTCAGGGACAGGAGTGTGTCACAGACAGGAGTGTGTCAGGGACAGGAGTGTGTCACAGACAGGAGTGTGTCACAGACAGGAGTGTGTCAGGGACAGGAGTGTGTCACAGACAGGAGTGTGTCAGGGACAGGAGTGTGTCACAGACAGGAGTGTGTCAGGGACAGGAGTGTGTCACAGACAGGAGTGTGTCACAGACAGGAGTGTGTCAGGGACAGGAGTGTGTCACAGACAGGAGTGTGTCACAGACAGGAGTGTGTCAGGGACAGGAGTGTGTCACGGACAGGAGTGTGTCAGGGACAGGAGTGTGTCAGGGACAGGAGTGTGTCACGGACAGGAGTGTGTCACAGACAGGAGTGTGTCACGGACAGGAGTGTGTCAGGGACAGGAGTGTGTCACAGACAGGAGTGTGTCACAGACAGGAGTGTGTGACACAGGAGTGTGTCACAGACAGGAGTGTGTCACAGACAGGAGTGTGTCACAGACAGGAGTGTGTCACGGACAGGAGTGTGTCACGGACAGGAGTGTGTCAGGGACAGGAGTGTGTCACAGACAGGAGTGTGTCAGGGACAGGAGTGTGTCAGGGACAGGAGTGTGTCACAGACAGGAGTGTGTCAGGGACAGGAGTGTGTCAGGGACAGGAGTGTGTCACAGACAGGAGTGTGTCAGGGACAGGAGTGTGTCACAGACAGGAGTGTGTCACGGACAGGAGTGTGTCAGGGACAGGAGTGTGTCAGGGACAGGAGTGTGTCACAGACAGGAGTGTGTCAGGGACAGGAGTGTGTCAGGGACAGGAGTGTGTCACAGACAGGAGTGTGTCAGGGACAGGAGTGTGTCACAGACAGGAGTGTGTCACAGACAGGAGTGTGTCACAGACAGGAGTGTGTCAGGGACAGGAGTGTGTCAGGGACAGGAGTGTGTCACAGACAGGAGTGTGTCAGGGACAGGAGTGTGTCACAGACAGGAGTGTGTCACAGACAGGAGTGTGTCAGGGACAGGAGTGTGTCACAGACAGGAGTGTGTCACAGACAGGAGTGTGTCAGGGACAGGAGTGTGTCAGGGACAGGAGTGTGTCACAGACAGGAGTGTGTCACGGACAGGAGTGTGTCACAGACAGGAGTGTGTCAGGGACAGGAGTGTGTCACAGACAGGAGTGTGTCAGGGACAGGAGTGTGTCAGGGACAGGAGTGTGTCACAGACAGGAGTGTGTCAGGGACAGGAGTGTGTCACAGACAGGAGTGTGTCACAGACAGGAGTGTGTCACAGACAGGAGTGTGTCAGGGACAGGAGTGTGTCAGGGACAGGAGTGTGTCACAGACAGGAGTGTGTCAGGGACAGGAGTGTGTCACAGACAGGAGTGTGTCACAGACAGGAGTGTGTCAGGGACAGGAGTGTGTCACAGACAGGAGTGTGTCAGGGACAGGAGTGTGTCACAGACAGGAGTGTGTCACAGACAGGAGTGTGTCAGGGACAGGAGTGTGTCACAGACAGGAGTGTGTCACAGACAGGAGTGTGTCAGGGACAGGAGTGTGTCACAGACAGGAGTGTGTCACGGACAGGAGTGTGTCACAGACAGGAGTGTGTCACAGACAGGAGTGTGTCAGGGACAGGAGTGTGTCAGGGACAGGAGTGTGTCACAGACAGGAGTGTGTCACAGAGAGGAGTGTGTCAGGGACAGGAGTGTGTCAGGGACAGGAGTGTGTCACGGACAGGAGTGTGTCAGGGACAGGAGTGTGTCAGGGACAGGAGTGTGTCACAGACAGGAGTGTGTCACAGACAGGAGTGTGTCAGGGACAGGAGTGTGTCAGGGACAGGAGTGTGTCACAGACAGGAGTGTGTCAGGGACAGGAGTGTGTCACAGACAGGAGTGTGTCAGGGACAGGAGTGTGTCACAGACAGGAGTGTGTCAGGGACAGGAGTGTGTCAGGGAGAGGAGTGTGTCAGGGACAGGAGTGTGTCACAGACAGGAGTGTGTCAGGGACACAGACAGGAGTGTGTCAGGGACAGGAGTGTGTCACAGACAGGAGTGTGTCACAGACAGGAGTGTGTCACAGACAGGAGTGTGTCAGGGACAGGAGTGTGTCAGGGACAGGAGTGTGTCACAGACAGGAGTGTGTCAGGGACAGGAGTGTGTCACAGACAGGAGTGTGTCACAGACAGGAGTGTGTCACAGAGAGGAGTGTGTCAGGGACAGGAGTGTGTCACAGACAGGAGTGTGTCACAGAGAGGAGTGTGTCAGGGACAGGAGTGTGTCAGGGACAGGAGTGTGTCACGGACAGGAGTGTGTCAGGGACAGGAGTGTGTCAGGGACAGGAGTGTGTCACAGACAGGAGTGTGTCACAGACAGGAGTGTGTCAGGGACAGGAGTGTGTCACAGACAGGAGTGTGTCACAGACAGGAGTGTGTCAGGGACAGGAGTGTGTCACAGACAGGAGTGTGTCAGGGACAGGAGTGTGTCAGGGACAGGAGTGTGTCACAGACAGGAGTGTGTCACAGACAGGAGTGTGTCAGGGACAGGAGTGTGTCACAGACAGGAGTGTGTCAGGGACAGGAGTGTGTCACAGACAGGAGTGTGTCAGGGACAGGAGTGTGTCAGGGACAGGAGTGTGTCACAGACAGGAGTGTGTCACAGACAGGAGTGTGTCACAGACAGGAGTGTGTCAGGGACAGGAGTGTGTCACAGACAGGAGTGTGTCACAGACAGGAGTGTGTCAGGGACAGGAGTGTGTCAGGGACAGGAGTGTGTCACAGACAGGAGTGTGTCAGGGACAGGAGTGTGTCAGGGACAGGAGTGTGTCACAGACAGGAGTGTGTCACAGACAGGAGTGTGTCACAGACAGGAGTGTGTCAGGGACAGGAGTGTGTCACAGACAGGAGTGTGTCAGGGACAGGAGTGTGTCACGGACAGGAGTGTGTCACAGACAGGAGTGTGTCAGGGACAGGAGTGTGTCAGGGACAGGAGTGTGTCAGGGACAGGAGTGTGTCACAGACAGGAGTGTGTCAGGGACAGGAGTGTGTCACAGACAGGAGTGTGTCAGGGACAGGAGTGTGTCAGGGACAGGAGTGTGTCACAGACAGGAGTGTGTCACAGACAGGAGTGTGTCACAGACAGGAGTGTGTCAGGGACAGGAGTGTGTCACAGACAGGAGTGTGTCAGGGACAGGAGTGTGTCAGGGACAGGAGTGTGTCACAGACAGGAGTGTGTCAGGGACAGGAGTGTGTCACGGACAGGAGTGTGTCACAGACAGGAGTGTGTCACAGACAGGAGTGTGTCAGGGACAGGAGTGTGTCACGGACAGGAGTGTGTCACAGACAGGAGTGTGTCACAGACAGGAGTGTGTCACGGACAGGAGTGTGTCAGGGACAGGAGTGTGTCAGGGACAGGAGTGTGTCAGGGACAGGAGTGTGTCACAGACAGGAGTGTGTCAGGGACTGGAGTGTGTCACGGACAGGAGTGTGTCACAGACAGGAGTGTGTCAGGGACAGGAGTGTGTCAGGGACAGGAGTGTGTCACAGACAGGAGTGTGTCACAGACAGGAGTGTGTCACAGACAGGAGTGTGTCAGGGACAGGAGTGTGTCACAGACAGGAGTGTGTCAGGGACAGGAGTGTGTCACAGACAGGAGTGTGTCAGGGACAGGAGTGTGTCACAGACAGGAGTGTGTCACAGACAGGAGTGTGTCACAGACAGGAGTGTGTCAGGGACAGGAGTGTGTCAGGGACAGGAGTGTGTCACAGACAGGAGTGTGTCACAGACAGGAGTGTGTCACAGACAGGAGTGTGTCAGGGACAGGAGTGTGTCACAGGGACAGGAGTGTGTCACAGACAGGAGTGTGTCAGGGACAGGAGTGTGTCAGGGACAGGAGTGTGTCACAGACAGGAGTGTGTCAGGGACAGGAGTGTGTCACAGACAGGAGTGTGTCACAGACAGGAGTGTGTCAGGGACAGGAGTGTGTCACAGACAGGAGTGTGTCACAGACAGGAGTGTGTCAGGGACAGGAGTGTGTCACGGACAGGAGTGTGTCAGGGACAGGAGTGTGTCAGGGACAGGAGTGTGTCACGGACAGGAGTGTGTCACAGACAGGAGTGTGTCAGGGACAGGAGTGTGTCACAGACAGGAGTGTGTCACAGACAGGAGTGTGTCACAGACAGGAGTGTGTCACAGACAGGAGTGTGTCACGGACAGGAGTGTGTCACGGACAGGAGTGTGTCACGGACAGGAGTGTGTCAGGGACAGGAGTGTGTCACAGACAGGAGTGTGTCAGGGACAGGAGTGTGTCACAGACAGGAGTGTGTCACGGACAGGAGTGTGTCAGGGACAGGAGTGTGTCAGGGACAGGAGTGTGTCACAGACAGGAGTGTGTCAGGGACAGGAGTGTGTCAGGGACAGGAGTGTGTCACAGACAGGAGTGTGTCACAGACAGGAGTGTGTCACAGACAGGAGTGTGTCACAGACAGGAGTGTGTCACGGACAGGAGTGTGTCAGGGACAGGAGTGTGTCACAGACAGGAGTGTGTCACAGACAGGAGTGTGTCACAGACAGGAGTGTGTCACGGACAGGAGTGTGTCACGGACAGGAGTGTGTCAGGGACAGGAGTGTGTCACAGACAGGAGTGTGTCAGGGACAGGAGTGTGTCACAGACAGGAGTGTGTCACAGACAGGAGTGTGTCACAGACAGGAGTGTGTCACAGACAGGAGTGTGTCACAGACAGGAGTGTGTCAGGGACAGGAGTGTGTCACGGACAGGAGTGTGTCACAGACAGGAGTGTGTCACGGACAGGAGTGTGTCAGGGACAGGAGTGTGTCACAGACAGGAGTGTGTCAGGGACAGGAGTGTG
Organism: Rallus limicola; assembly: GCA_022605955.1. Classification (NCBI taxonomy): domain Eukaryota; kingdom Metazoa; phylum Chordata; class Aves; order Gruiformes; family Rallidae; genus Rallus; species Rallus limicola. The sequence continues at coordinate 64,879 of JAKCOZ010000134.1, forward strand.
TCAGGGACAGGAGTGTGTCACAGACAGGAGTGTGTCAGGGACAGGAGTGTGTCAGGGACAGGAGTGTGTCACAGACAGGAGTGTGTCAGGGACAGGAGTGTGTCACAGACAGGAGTGTGTCACGGACAGGAGTGTGTCAGGGACAGGAGTGTGTCAGGGACAGGAGTGTGTCACAGACAGGAGTGTGTCAGGGACAGGAGTGTGTCAGGGACAGGAGTGTGTCACAGACAGGAGTGTGTCACAGACAGGAGTGTGTCACAGACAGGAGTGTGTCACAGACAGGAGTGTGTCACGGACAGGAGTGTGTCAGGGACAGGAGTGTGTCACAGACAGGAGTGTGTCACAGACAGGAGTGTGTCACAGACAGGAGTGTGTCACGGACAGGAGTGTGTCACGGACAGGAGTGTGTCAGGGACAGGAGTGTGTCACAGACAGGAGTGTGTCAGGGACAGGAGTGTGTCAGGGACAGGAGTGTGTCAGGGACAGGAGTGTGTCACAGACAGGAGTGTGTCAGGGACAGGAGTGTGTCACAGACAGGAGTGTGTCACGGACAGGAGTGTGTCAGGGACAGGAGTGTGTCAGGGACAGGAGTGTGTCACAGACAGGAGTGTGTCAGGGACAGGAGTGTGTCAGGGACAGGAGTGTGTCACAGACAGGAGTGTGTCAGGGACAGGAGTGTGTCACAGACAGGAGTGTGTCACAGACAGGAGTGTGTCAGGGACAGGAGTGTGTCAGGGACAGGAGTGTGTCAGGGACAGGAGTGTGTCAGGGACATGAGTGTGTCAGGGACAGGAGTGTGTCAGGGACAGGAGTGTGTCACAGACAGGAGTGTGTCAGGGACAGGAGTGTGTCAGGGACAGGAGTGTGTCACAGACAGGAGTGTGTCACAGACAGGAGTGTGTCAGGGACAGGAGTGTGTCACGGACAGGAGTGTGTCAGGGACAGGAGTGTGTCACGGACAGGAGTGTGTCACAGACAGGAGTGTGTCACAGACAGGAGTGTGTCACAGACAGGAGTGTGTCAGGGACAGGAGTGTGTCAGGGACAGGAGTGTGTCACAGACAGGAGTGTGTCAGGGACAGGAGTGTGTCACAGACAGGAGTGTGTCACAGACAGGAGTGTGTCAGGGACAGGAGTGTGTCACAGACAGGAGTGTGTCAGGGACAGGAGTGTGTCACAGACAGGAGTGTGTCACAGACAGGAGTGTGTCAGGGACAGGAGTGTGTCAGGGACAGGAGTGTGTCACAGACAGGAGTGTGTCAGGGACAGGAGTGTGTCACAGACAGGAGTGTGTCACAGACAGGAGTGTGTCAGGGACAGGAGTGTGTCACAGACAGGAGTGTGTCAGGGACAGGAGTGTGTCAGGGACAGGAGTGTGTCACAGACAGGAGTGTGTCAGGGACAGGAGTGTGTCACAGACAGGAGTGTGTCACAGACAGGAGTGTGTCAGGGACAGGAGTGTGTCACAGACAGGAGTGTGTCACAGACAGGAGTGTGTCAGGGACAGGAGTGTGTCACGGACAGGAGTGTGTCAGGGACAGGAGTGTGTCAGGGACAGGAGTGTGTCACGGACAGGAGTGTGTCACAGACAGGAGTGTGTCACAGACAGGAGTGTGTCAGGGACAGGAGTGTGTCACGGACAGGAGTGTGTCAGGGACAGGAGTGTGTCAGGGACAGGAGTGTGTCACAGACAGGAGTGTGTCACAGACAGGAGTGTGTCACAGACAGGAGTGTGTCACGGACAGGAGTGTGTCACGGACAGGAGTGTGTCACGGACAGGAGTGTGTCACGGACAGGAGTGTGTCACAGACAGGAGTGTGTCACAGACAGGAGTGTGTCACAGACAGGAGTGTGTCAGGGACAGGAGTGTGTCACAGACAGGAGTGTGTCACGGACAGGAGTGTGTCACAGACAGGAGTGTGTCACGGACAGGAGTGTGTCAGGGACAGGAGTGTGTCACAGACAGGAGTGTGTCAGGGACAGGAGTGTGTCAGGGACAGGAGTGTGTCACAGACAGGAGTGTGTCAGGGACAGGAGTGTGTCAGGGACAGGAGTGTGTCACAGACAGGAGTGTGTCAGGGACAGGAGTGTGTCACAGACAGGAGTGTGTCACGGACAGGAGTGTGTCAGGGACAGGAGTGTGTCAGGGACAGGAGTGTGTCACAGACAGGAGTGTGTCAGGGACAGGAGTGTGTCAGGGACAGGAGTGTGTCAGGGACAGGAGTGTGTCACAGACAGGAGTGTGTCACAGACAGGAGTGTGTCACGGACAGGAGTGTGTCAGGGACAGGAGTGTGTCAGGGACAGGAGTGTGTCACAGACAGGAGTGTGTCACGGACAGGAGTGTGTCACGGACAGGAGTGTGTCAGGGACAGGAGTGTGTCACAGACAGGAGTGTGTCAGGGACAGGAGTGTGTCAGGGACAGGAGTGTGTCACAGACAGGAGTGTGTCAGGGACAGGAGTGTGTCAGGGACAGGAGTGTGTCACAGACAGGAGTGTGTCAGGGACAGGAGTGTGTCAGGGACAGGAGTGTGTCACGGACAGGAGTGTGTCAGGGACAGGAGTGTGTCAGGGACAGGAGTGTGTCAGGGACAGGAGTGTGTCAGGGACAGGAGTGTGTCAGGGACAGGAGTGTGTCAGGGACAGGAGTGTGTCACAGACAGGAGTGTGTCACAGACAGGAGTGTGTCAGGGACAGGAGTGTGTCACAGACAGGAGTGTGTCACAGACAGGAGTGTGTCACAGACAGGAGTGTGTCAGGGACAGGAGTGTGTCAGGGACAGGAGTGTGTCACAGACAGGAGTGTGTCAGGGACAGGAGTGTGTCAGGGACAGGAGTGTGTCACAGACAGGAGTGTGTCAGGGACAGGAGTGTGTCAGGGACAGGAGTGTGTCACAGACAGGAGTGTGTCAGGGACAGGAGTGTGTCACAGACAGGAGTGTGTCACAGACAGGAGTGTGTCACAGACAGGAGTGTGTCAGGGACAGGAGTGTGTCACAGACAGGAGTGTGTCAGGGACAGGAGTGTGTCAGGGACAGGAGTGTGTCAGGGACAGGAGTGTGTCACAGACAGGAGTGTGTCACAGACAGGAGTGTGTCACAGACAGGAGTGTGTCAGGGACAGGAGTGTGTCAGGGACAGGAGTGTGTCACAGACAGGAGTGTGTCACAGACAGGAGTGTGTCACAGACAGGAGTGTGTCACAGACAGGAGTGTGTCAGGGACAGGAGTGTGTCACAGACAGGAGTGTGTCAGGGACAGGAGTGTGTCAGGGACAGGAGTGTGTCACAGACAGGAGTGTGTCAGGGACAGGAGTGTGTCACAGACAGGAGTGTGTCACAGACAGGAGTGTGTCAGGGACAGGAGTGTGTCACAGACAGGAGTGTGTCACAGACAGGAGTGTGTCAGGGACAGGAGTGTGTCACGGACAGGAGTGTGTCACAGACAGGAGTGTGTCAGGGACAGGAGTGTGTCACGGACAGGAGTGTGTCACAGACAGGAGTGTGTCAGGGACAGGAGTGTGTCACGGACAGGAGTGTGTCAGGGACAGGAGTGTGTCAGGGACAGGAGTGTGTCACGGACAGGAGTGTGTCACAGACAGGAGTGTGTCACAGACAGGAGTGTGTCAGGGACAGGAGTGTGTCACAGACAGGAGTGTGTCACAGACAGGAGTGTGTCACAGACAGGAGTGTGTCAGGGACAGGAGTGTGTCACAGACAGGAGTGTGTCAGGGACAGGAGTGTGTCACGGACAGGAGTGTGTCACAGACAGGAGTGTGTCACAGACAGGAGTGTGTCAGGGACAGGAGTGTGTCACGGACAGGAGTGTGTCACAGACAGGAGTGTGTCACAGACAGGAGTGTGTCACGGACAGGAGTGTGTCAGGGACAGGAGTGTGTCAGGGACAGGAGTGTGTCAGGGACAGGAGTGTGTCACAGACAGGAGTGTGTCACAGACAGGAGTGTGTCACAGACAGGAGTGTGTCACAGACAGGAGTGTGTCAGGGACAGGAGTGTGTCAGGGACAGGAGTGTGTCACAGACAGGAGTGTGTCAGGGACAGGAGTGTGTCACAGACAGGAGTGTGTCAGGGACAGGAGTGTGTCACAGACAGGAGTGTGTCACAGACAGGAGTGTGTCAGGGACAGGAGTGTGTCACAGACAGGAGTGTGTCACAGACAGGAGTGTGTCAGGGACAGGAGTGTGTCACGGACAGGAGTGTGTCAGGGACAGGAGTGTGTCAGGGACAGGAGTGTGTCACGGACAGGAGTGTGTCACAGACAGGAGTGTGTCACAGACAGGAGTGTGTCAGGGACAGGAGTGTGTCACAGACAGGAGTGTGTCACAGACAGGAGTGTGTCACAGACAGGAGTGTGTCACAGACAGGAGTGTGTCAGGGACAGGAGTGTGTCAGGGACAGGAGTGTGTCACAGACAGGAGTGTGTCAGGGACAGGAGTGTGTCACAGACAGGAGTGTGTCACAGACAGGAGTGTGTCAGGGACAGGAGTGTGTCACAGACAGGAGTGTGTCAGGGACAGGAGTGTGTCAGGGACAGGAGTGTGTCACAGACAGGAGTGTGTCAGGGACAGGAGTGTGTCACAGACAGGAGTGTGTCACAGACAGGAGTGTGTCAGGGACAGGAGTGTGTCACAGACAGGAGTGTGTCAGGGACAGGAGTGTGTCACGGACAGGAGTGTGTCAGGGACAGGAGTGTGTCAGGGACAGGAGTGTGTCACGGACAGGAGTGTGTCACAGACAGGAGTGTGTCACAGACAGGAGTGTGTCAGGGACAGGAGTGTGTCACAGACAGGAGTGTGTCACAGACAGGAGTGTGTCACAGACAGGAGTGTGTCACGGACAGGAGTGTGTCACGGACAGGAGTGTGTCACGGACAGGAGTGTGTCACAGACAGGAGTGTGTCACAGACAGGAGTGTGTCAGGGACAGGAGTGTGTCACAGACAGGAGTGTGTCAGGGACAGGAGTGTGTCACAGACAGGAGTGTGTCACGGACAGGAGTGTGTCACAGACAGGAGTGTGTCACGGACAGGAGTGTGTCAGGGACAGGAGTGTGTCACAGACAGGAGTGTGTCAGGGACAGGAGTGTGTCAGGGACAGGAGTGTGTCACAGACAGGAGTGTGTCAGGGACAGGAGTGTGTCAGGGACAGGAGTGTGTCACAGACAGGAGTGTGTCAGGGACAGGAGTGTGTCACAGACAGGAGTGTGTCACGGACAGGAGTGTGTCAGGGACAGGAGTGTGTCAGGGACAGGAGTGTGTCACAGACAGGAGTGTGTCAGGGACAGGAGTGTGTCAGGGACAGGAGTGTGTCACAGACAGGAGTGTGTCAGGGACAGGAGTGTGTCACAGACAGGAGTGTGTCACAGACAGGAGTGTGTCAGGGACAGGAGTGTGTCAGGGACAGGAGTGTGTCACAGACAGGAGTGTGTCAGGGACAGGAGTGTGTCAGGGACAGGAGTGTGTCACAGACAGGAGTGTGTCAGGGACAGGAGTGTGTCAGGGACAGGAGTGTGTCACAGACAGGAGTGTGTCAGGGACAGGAGTGTGTCACAGACAGGAGTGTGTCACAGACAGGAGTGTGTCAGGGACAGGAGTGTGTCAGGGACAGGAGTGTGTCAGGGACAGGAGTGTGTCAGGGACAGGAGTGTGTCACAGACAGGAGTGTGTCACAGACAGGAGTGTGTCACAGACAGGAGTGTGTCACAGACAGGAGTGTGTCAGGGACAGGAGTGTGTCACAGACAGGAGTGTGTCACAGACAGGAGTGTGTCACAGACAGGAGTGTGTCACAGACAGGAGTGTGTCAGGGACAGGAGTGTGTCACAGACAGGAGTGTGTCAGGGACAGGAGTGTGTCAGGGACAGGAGTGTGTCACAGACAGGAGTGTGTCAGGGACAGGAGTGTGTCAGGGACAGGAGTGTGTCACAGACAGGAGTGTGTCAGGGACAGGAGTGTGTCACAGACAGGAGTGTGTCACAGACAGGAGTGTGTCAGGGACAGGAGTGTGTCACGGACAGGAGTGTGTCACAGACAGGAGTGTGTCAGGGACAGGAGTGTGTCACGGACAGGAGTGTGTCACAGACAGGAGTGTGTCAGGGACAGGAGTGTGTCACGGACAGGAGTGTGTCAGGGACAGGAGTGTGTCAGGGACAGGAGTGTGTCACGGACAGGAGTGTGTCACAGACAGGAGTGTGTCACAGACAGGAGTGTGTCAGGGACAGGAGTGTGTCACAGACAGGAGTGTGTCACAGACAGGAGTGTGTCACAGACAGGAGTGTGTCACAGACAGGAGTGTGTCACGGACAGGAGTGTGTCACGGACAGGAGTGTGTCAGGGACAGGAGTGTGTCACAGACAGGAGTGTGTCAGGGACAGGAGTGTGTCAGGGACAGGAGTGTGTCACAGACAGGAGTGTGTCACAGACAGGAGTGTGTCACAGACAGGAGTGTGTCAGGGACAGGAGTGTGTCAGGGACAGGAGTGTGTCAGGGACAGGAGTGTGTCACAGACAGGAGTGTGTCACAGACAGGAGTGTGTCACAGACAGGAGTGTGTCAGGGACAGGAGTGTGTCACAGACAGGAGTGTGTCAGGGACAGGAGTGTGTCACAGACAGGAGTGTGTCACAGACAGGAGTGTGTCACAGACAGGAGTGTGTCAGGGACAGGAGTGTGTCAGGGACAGGAGTGTGTCACAGACAGGAGTGTGTCAGGGACAGGAGTGTGTCAGGGACAGGAGTGTGTCACAGACAGGAGTGTGTCAGGGACAGGAGTGTGTCACAGACAGGAGTGTGTCACAGACAGGAGTGTGTCAGGGACAGGAGTGTGTCAGGGACAGGAGTGTGTCACAGACAGGAGTGTGTCACAGACAGGAGTGTGTCACAGACAGGAGTGTGTCAGGGACAGGAGTGTGTCACAGACAGGAGTGTGTCAGGGACAGGAGTGTGTCAGGGACAGGAGTGTGTCACAGACAGGAGTGTGTCAGGGACAGGAGTGTGTCACGGACAGGAGTGTGTCACAGACAGGAGTGTGTCACAGACAGGAGTGTGTCAGGGACAGGAGTGTGTCACGGACAGGAGTGTGTCACAGACAGGAGTGTGTCACAGACAGGAGTGTGTCACGGACAGGAGTGTGTCAGGGACAGGAGTGTGTCAGGGACAGGAGTGTGTCAGGGACAGGAGTGTGTCAGGGACTGGAGTGTGTCACGGACAGGAGTGTGTCACAGACAGGAGTGTGTCACAGACAGGAGTGTGTCACAGACAGGAGTGTGTCAGGGACAGGAGTGTGTCAGGGACAGGAGTGTGTCACAGACAGGAGTGTGTCACAGACAGGAGTGTGTCACAGACAGGAGTGTGTCAGGGACAGGAGTGTGTCACAGACAGGAGTGTGTCAGGGACAGGAGTGTGTCACAGACAGGAGTGTGTCAGGGACAGGAGTGTGTCACAGACAGGAGTGTGTCACAGACAGGAGTGTGTCAGGGACAGGAGTGTGTCAGGGACAGGAGTGTGTCAGGGACAGGAGTGTGTCACAGACAGGAGTGTGTCACAGACAGGAGTGTGTCACAGACAGGAGTGTGTCACAGACAGGAGTGTGTCAGGGACAGGAGTGTGTCAGGGACAGGAGTGTGTCACAGACAGGAGTGTGTCAGGGACAGGAGTGTGTCACAGACAGGAGTGTGTCAGGGACAGGAGTGTGTCACAGACAGGAGTGTGTCACAGACAGGAGTGTGTCAGGGACAGGAGTGTGTCACAGACAGGAGTGTGTCACAGACAGGAGTGTGTCAGGGACAGGAGTGTGTCACGGACAGGAGTGTGTCAGGGACAGGAGTGTGTCAGGGACAGGAGTGTGTCACGGACAGGAGTGTGTCACAGACAGGAGTGTGTCACAGACAGGAGTGTGTCAGGGACAGGAGTGTGTCACAGACAGGAGTGTGTCACAGACAGGAGTGTGTCACAGACAGGAGTGTGTCACGGACAGGAGTGTGTCACGGACAGGAGTGTGTCAGGGACAGGAGTGTGTCACAGACAGGAGTGTGTCAGGGACAGGAGTGTGTCAGGGACAGGAGTGTGTCACAGACAGGAGTGTGTCAGGGACAGGAGTGTGTCAGGGACAGGAGTGTGTCACAGACAGGAGTGTGTCAGGGACAGGAGTGTGTCACAGACAGGAGTGTGTCACGGACAGGAGTGTGTCAGGGACAGGAGTGTGTCAGGGACAGGAGTGTGTCACAGACAGGAGTGTGTCAGGGACAGGAGTGTGTCAGGGACAGGAGTGTGTCACAGACAGGAGTGTGTCAGGGACAGGAGTGTGTCACAGACAGGAGTGTGTCACAGACAGGAGTGTGTCACAGACAGGAGTGTGTCAGGGACAGGAGTGTGTCAGGGACAGGAGTGTGTCACAGACAGGAGTGTGTCAGGGACAGGAGTGTGTCACAGACAGGAGTGTGTCACAGACAGGAGTGTGTCAGGGACAGGAGTGTGTCACAGACAGGAGTGTGTCACAGACAGGAGTGTGTCAGGGACAGGAGTGTGTCACAGACAGGAGTGTGTCAGGGACAGGAGTGTGTCACAGACAGGAGTGTGTCACAGACAGGAGTGTGTCAGGGACAGGAGTGTGTCACAGACAGGAGTGTGTCAGGGACAGGAGTGTGTCACAGACAGGAGTGTGTCAGGGACAGGAGTGTGTCACAGACAGGAGTGTGTCACAGACAGGAGTGTGTCAGGGACAGGAGTGTGTCACAGACAGGAGTGTGTCACAGACAGGAGTGTGTCAGGGACAGGAGTGTGTCACAGACAGGAGTGTGTCACAGACAGGAGTGTGTCAGGGACAGGAGTGTGTCACAGACAGGAGTGTGTCAGGGACAGGAGTGTGTCACAGACAGGAGTGTGTCACAGACAGGAGTGTGTCACAGACAGGAGTGTGTCAGGGACAGGAGTGTGTCACAGACAGGAGTGTGTCAGGGACAGGAGTGTGTCACAGACAGGAGTGTGTCAGGGACAGGAGTGTGTCACAGACAGGAGTGTGTCACAGACAGGAGTGTGTCAGGGACAGGAGTGTGTCAGGGACAGGAGTGTGTCACAGACAGGAGTGTGTCACAGACAGGAGTGTGTCACGGACAGGAGTGTGTCAGGGACAGGAGTGTGTCAGGGACAGGAGTGTGTCAGGGACAGGAGTGTGTCACAGACAGGAGTGTGTCAGGGACAGGAGTGTGTCAGGGACAGGAGTGTGTCACAGACAGGAGTGTGTCACAGACAGGAGTGTGTCACAGACAGGAGTGTGTCAGGGACAGGAGTGTGTCACAGACAGGAGTGTGTCAGGGACAGGAGTGTGTCACGGACAGGAGTGTGTCACAGACAGGAGTGTGTCACAGACAGGAGTGTGTCAGGGACAGGAGTGTGTCAGGGACAGGAGTGTGTCAGGGACAGGAGTGTGTCAGGGACAGGAGTGTGTCAGGGACAGGAGTGTGTCACAGACAGGAGTGTGTCACAGACAGGAGTGTGTCAGGGACAGGAGTGTGTCAGGGACAGGAGTGTGTCACAGACAGGAGTGTGTCAGGGACAGGAGTGTGTCAGGGACAGGAGTGTGTCACAGACAGGAGTGTGTCACAGACAGGAGTGTGTCAGGGACAGGAGTGTGTCAGGGACAGGAGTGTGTCACAGACAGGAGTGTGTCACAGACAGGAGTGTGTCAGGGACAGGAGTGTGTCAGGGACAGGAGTGTGTCACAGACAGGAGTGTGTCACAGACAGGAGTGTGTCACAGACAGGAGTGTGTCAGGGACAGGAGTGTGTCACAGACAGGAGTGTGTCAGGGACAGGAGTGTGTCACAGACAGGAGTGTGTCACAGACAGGAGTGTGTCACAGACAGGAGTGTGTCAGGGACAGGAGTGTGTCAGGGACAGGAGTGTGTCACAGACAGGAGTGTGTCAGGGACAGGAGTGTGTCAGGGACAGGAGTGTGTCACAGACAGGAGTGTGTCAGGGACAGGAGTGTGTCAGGGACAGGAGTGTGTCACAGACAGGAGTGTGTCACAGACAGGAGTGTGTCAGGGACAGGAGTGTGTCAGGGACAGGAGTGTGTCACAGACAGGAGTGTGTCACAGACAGGAGTGTGTCACAGACAGGAGTGTGTCAGGGACAGGAGTGTGTCACAGACAGGAGTGTGTCAGGGACAGGAGTGTGTCAGGGACAGGAGTGTGTCACAGACAGGAGTGTGTCAGGGACAGGAGTGTGTCACGGACAGGAGTGTGTCACAGACAGGAGTGTGTCACAGACAGGAGTGTGTCAGGGACAGGAGTGTGTCACGGACAGGAGTGTGTCACAGACAGGAGTGTGTCACAGACAGGAGTGTGTCACGGACAGGAGTGTGTCAGGGACAGGAGTGTGTCAGGGACAGGAGTGTGTCAGGGACAGGAGTGTGTCACAGACAGGAGTGTGTCACGGACAGGAGTGTGTCACAGACAGGAGTGTGTCACAGACAGGAGTGTGTCAGGGACAGGAGTGTGTCAGGGACAGGAGTGTGTCACAGACAGGAGTGTGTCACAGACAGGAGTGTGTCACAGACAGGAGTGTGTCAGGGACAGGAGTGTGTCACAGACAGGAGTGTGTCAGGGACAGGAGTGTGTCACAGACAGGAGTGTGTCAGGGACAGGAGTGTGTCACAGACAGGAGTGTGTCACAGACAGGAGTGTGTCACAGACAGGAGTGTGTCAGGGACAGGAGTGTGTCAGGGACAGGAGTGTGTCACAGACAGGAGTGTGTCACAGACAGGAGTGTGTCACAGACAGGAGTGTGTCACAGACAGGAGTGTGTCAGGGACAGGAGTGTGTCACAGGGACAGGAGTGTGTCACAGACAGGAGTGTGTCAGGGACAGGAGTGTGTCAGGGACAGGAGTGTGTCACAGACAGGAGTGTGTCAGGGACAGGAGTGTGTCACAGACAGGAGTGTGTCACAGACAGGAGTGTGTCAGGGACAGGAGTGTGTCACAGACAGGAGTGTGTCACAGACAGGAGTGTGTCAGGGACAGGAGTGTGTCACGGACAGGAGTGTGTCAGGGACAGGAGTGTGTCAGGGACAGGAGTGTGTCACGGACAGGAGTGTGTCACAGACAGGAGTGTGTCAGGGACAGGAGTGTGTCACAGACAGGAGTGTGTCACAGACAGGAGTGTGTCACAGACAGGAGTGTGTCACGGACAGGAGTGTGTCACGGACAGGAGTGTGTCACGGACAGGAGTGTGTCACGGACAGGAGTGTGTCAGGGACAGGAGTGTGTCACAGACAGGAGTGTGTCACGGACAGGAGTGTGTCACAGACAGGAGTGTGTCACGGACAGGAGTGTGTCAGGGACAGGAGTGTGTCACAGACAGGAGTGTGTCAGGGACAGGAGTGTGTCAGGGACAGGAGTGTGTCACAGACAGGAGTGTGTCAGGGACAGGAGTGTGTCAGGGACAGGAGTGTGTCACAGACAGGAGTGTGTCAGGGACAGGAGTGTGTCACAGACAGGAGTGTGTCACGGACAGGAGTGTGTCAGGGACAGGAGTGTGTCAGGGACAGGAGTGTGTCACAGACAGGAGTGTGTCAGGGACAGGAGTGTGTCAGGGACAGGAGTGTGTCACAGACAGGAGTGTGTCACAGACAGGAGTGTGTCACAGACAGGAGTGTGTCACAGACAGGAGTGTGTCACGGACAGGAGTGTGTCAGGGACAGGAGTGTGTCACAGACAGGAGTGTGTCACAGACAGGAGTGTGTCACAGACAGGAGTGTGTCACGGACAGGAGTGTGTCACGGACAGGAGTGTGTCAGGGACAGGAGTGTGTCACAGACAGGAGTGTGTCAGGGACAGGAGTGTGTCAGGGACAGGAGTGTGTCACAGACAGGAGTGTGTCAGGGACAGGAGTGTGTCACAGACAGGAGTGTGTCACGGACAGGAGTGTGTCAGGGACAGGAGTGTGTCAGGGACAGGAGTGTGTCACAGACAGGAGTGTGTCAGGGACAGGAGTGTGTCAGGGACAGGAGTGTGTCACAGACAGGAGTGTGTCAGGGACAGGAGTGTGTCACAGACAGGAGTGTGTCACAGACAGGAGTGTGTCACAGACAGGAGTGTGTCAGGGACAGGAGTGTGTCAGGGACAGGAGTGTGTCACAGACAGGAGTGTGTCAGGGACAGGAGTGTGTCAGGGACAGGAGTGTGTCACAGACAGGAGTGTGTCAGGGACAGGAGTGTGTCACAGACAGGAGTGTGTCACAGACAGGAGTGTGTCAGGGACAGGAGTGTGTCACAGACAGGAGTGTGTCACAGACAGGAGTGTGTCAGGGACAGGAGTGTGTCACGGACAGGAGTGTGTCAGGGACAGGAGTGTGTCACGGACAGGAGTGTGTCACAGACAGGAGTGTGTCACAGACAGGAGTGTGTCACAGACAGGAGTGTGTCAGGGACAGGAGTGTGTCAGGGACAGGAGTGTGTCACAGACAGGAGTGTGTCAGGGACAGGAGTGTGTCACAGACAGGAGTGTGTCACAGACAGGAGTGTGTCAGGGACAGGAGTGTGTCACAGACAGGAGTGTGTCAGGGACAGGAGTGTGTCACAGACAGGAGTGTGTCACAGACAGGAGTGTGTCAGGGACAGGAGTGTGTCAGGGACAGGAGTGTGTCACAGACAGGAGTGTGTCAGGGACAGGAGTGTGTCACAGACAGGAGTGTGTCACAGACAGGAGTGTGTCAGGGACAGGAGTGTGTCACAGACAGGAGTGTGTCAGGGACAGGAGTGTGTCAGGGACAGGAGTGTGTCACAGACAGGAGTGTGTCAGGGACAGGAGTGTGTCACAGACAGGAGTGTGTCACAGACAGGAGTGTGTCAGGGACAGGAGTGTGTCACAGACAGGAGTGTGTCACAGACAGGAGTGTGTCAGGGACAGGAGTGTGTCACGGACAGGAGTGTGTCAGGGACAGGAGTGTGTCAGGGACAGGAGTGTGTCACGGACAGGAGTGTGTCACAGACAGGAGTGTGTCACAGACAGGAGTGTGTCAGGGACAGGAGTGTGTCACGGACAGGAGTGTGTCAGGGACAGGAGTGTGTCAGGGACAGGAGTGTGTCACAGACAGGAGTGTGTCACAGACAGGAGTGTGTCACAGACAGGAGTGTGTCACGGACAGGAGTGTGTCACGGACAGGAGTGTGTCACGGACAGGAGTGTGTCACGGACAGGAGTGTGTCAGGGACAGGAGTGTGTCACAGACAGGAGTGTGTCACGGACAGGAGTGTGTCACAGACAGGAGTGTGTCACGGACAGGAGTGTGTCAGGGACAGGAGTGTGTCACAGACAGGAGTGTGTCAGGGACAGGAGTGTGTCAGGGACAGGAGTGTGTCACAGACAGGAGTGTGTCAGGGACAGGAGTGTGTCAGGGACAGGAGTGTGTCACAGACAGGAGTGTGTCAGGGACAGGAGTGTGTCACAGACAGGAGTGTGTCACGGACAGGAGTGTGTCAGGGACAGGAGTGTGTCAGGGACAGGAGTGTGTCACAGACAGGAGTGTGTCAGGGACAGGAGTGTGTCAGGGACAGGAGTGTGTCACAGACAGGAGTGTGTCACAGACAGGAGTGTGTCACAGACAGGAGTGTGTCACGGACAGGAGTGTGTCAGGGACAGGAGTGTGTCACAGACAGGAGTGTGTCACAGACAGGAGTGTGTCACGGACAGGAGTGTGTCACGGACAGGAGTGTGTCAGGGACAGGAGTGTGTCACAGACAGGAGTGTGTCAGGGACAGGAGTGTGTCAGGGACAGGAGTGTGTCACAGACAGGAGTGTGTCAGGGACAGGAGTGTGTCAGGGACAGGAGTGTGTCACAGACAGGAGTGTGTCAGGGACAGGAGTGTGTCACAGACAGGAGTGTGTCACGGACAGGAGTGTGTCAGGGACAGGAGTGTGTCAGGGACAGGAGTGTGTCACAGACAGGAGTGTGTCAGGGACAGGAGTGTGTCAGGGACAGGAGTGTGTCACAGACAGGAGTGTGTCAGGGACAGGAGTGTGTCACAGACAGGAGTGTGTCACAGACAGGAGTGTGTCACAGACAGGAGTGTGTCAGGGACAGGAGTGTGTCAGGGACAGGAGTGTGTCACAGACAGGAGTGTGTCAGGGACAGGAGTGTGTCAGGGACAGGAGTGTGTCACAGACAGGAGTGTGTCAGGGACAGGAGTGTGTCAGGGACAGGAGTGTGTCACAGACAGGAGTGTGTCAGGGACAGGAGTGTGTCACAGACAGGAGTGTGTCACAGACAGGAGTGTGTCACAGACAGGAGTGTGTCAGGGACAGGAGTGTGTCACAGACAGGAGTGTGTCAGGGACAGGAGTGTGTCAGGGACAGGAGTGTGTCAGGGACAGGAGTGTGTCACAGACAGGAGTGTGTCACAGACAGGAGTGTGTCACAGACAGGAGTGTGTCAGGGACAGGAGTGTGTCAGGGACAGGAGTGTGTCACAGACAGGAGTGTGTCACAGACAGGAGTGTGTCACAGACAGGAGTGTGTCAGGGACAGGAGTGTGTCACAGACAGGAGTGTGTCAGGGACAGGAGTGTGTCAGGGACAGGAGTGTGTCACAGACAGGAGTGTGTCAGGGACAGGAGTGTGTCACAGACAGGAGTGTGTCACAGACAGGAGTGTGTCAGGGACAGGAGTGTGTCACAGACAGGAGTGTGTCACAGACAGGAGTGTGTCAGGGACAGGAGTGTGTCAGGGACAGGAGTGTGTCACAGACAGGAGTGTGTCACAGACAGGAGTGTGTCAGGGACAGGAGTGTGTCACAGACAGGAGTGTGTCACAGACAGGAGTGTGTCAGGGACAGGAGTGTGTCACAGACAGGAGTGTGTCACAGACAGGAGTGTGTCAGGGACAGGAGTGTGTCACAGACAGGAGTGTGTCAGGGACAGGAGTGTGTCAGGGACAGGAGTGTGTCACAGACAGGAGTGTGTCAGGGACAGGAGTGTGTCACAGACAGGAGTGTGTCACAGACAGGAGTGTGTCAGGGACAGGAGTGTGTCACAGACAGGAGTGTGTCACAGACAGGAGTGTGTCAGGGACAGGAGTGTGTCACGGACAGGAGTGTGTCAGGGACAGGAGTGTGTCAGGGACAGGAGTGTGTCACGGACAGGAGTGTGTCACAGACAGGAGTGTGTCACAGACAGGAGTGTGTCAGGGACAGGAGTGTGTCACGGACAGGAGTGTGTCAGGGACAGGAGTGTGTCAGGGACAGGAGTGTGTCACAGACAGGAGTGTGTCACAGACAGGAGTGTGTCACAGACAGGAGTGTGTCACAGACAGGAGTGTGTCACGGACAGGAGTGTGTCACGGACAGGAGTGTGTCACGGACAGGAGTGTGTCACGGACAGGAGTGTGTCAGGGACAGGAGTGTGTCACAGACAGGAGTGTGTCACGGACAGGAGTGTGTCACAGACAGGAGTGTGTCACGGACAGGAGTGTGTCAGGGACAGGAGTGTGTCACAGACAGGAGTGTGTCAGGGACAGGAGTGTGTCAGGGACAGGAGTGTGTCACAGACAGGAGTGTGTCAGGGACAGGAGTGTGTCAGGGACAGGAGTGTGTCACAGACAGGAGTGTGTCAGGGACAGGAGTGTGTCACAGACAGGAGTGTGTCACGGACAGGAGTGTGTCAGGGACAGGAGTGTGTCAGGGACAGGAGTGTGTCACAGACAGGAGTGTGTCAGGGACAGGAGTGTGTCACAGACAGGAGTGTGTCACAGACAGGAGTGTGTCACAGACAGGAGTGTGTCACGGACAGGAGTGTGTCAGGGACAGGAGTGTGTCACAGACAGGAGTGTGTCACAGACAGGAGTGTGTCACGGACAGGAGTGTGTCACGGACAGGAGTGTGTCAGGGACAGGAGTGTGTCACAGACAGGAGTGTGTCAGGGACAGGAGTGTGTCAGGGACAGGAGTGTGTCACAGACAGGAGTGTGTCAGGGACAGGAGTGTGTCAGGGACAGGAGTGTGTCACAGACAGGAGTGTGTCAGGGACAGGAGTGTGTCACAGACAGGAGTGTGTCACGGACAGGAGTGTGTCAGGGACAGGAGTGTGTCAGGGACAGGAGTGTGTCACAGACAGGAGTGTGTCAGGGACAGGAGTGTGTCACAGACAGGAGTGTGTCACAGACAGGAGTGTGTCACAGACAGGAGTGTGTCAGGGACAGGAGTGTGTCAGGGACAGGAGTGTGTCACAGACAGGAGTGTGTCAGGGACAGGAGTGTGTCAGGGACAGGAGTGTGTCACAGACAGGAGTGTGTCAGGGACAGGAGTGTGTCAGGGACAGGAGTGTGTCACAGACAGGAGTGTGTCAGGGACAGGAGTGTGTCACAGACAGGAGTGTGTCACAGACAGGAGTGTGTCACAGACAGGAGTGTGTCAGGGACAGGAGTGTGTCACAGACAGGAGTGTGTCAGGGACAGGAGTGTGTCAGGGACAGGAGTGTGTCAGGGACAGGAGTGTGTCACAGACAGGAGTGTGTCACAGACAGGAGTGTGTCACAGACAGGAGTGTGTCAGGGACAGGAGTGTGTCAGGGACAGGAGTGTGTCACAGACAGGAGTGTGTCACAGACAGGAGTGTGTCACAGACAGGAGTGTGTCACAGACAGGAGTGTGTCAGGGACAGGAGTGTGTCACAGACAGGAGTGTGTCAGGGACAGGAGTGTGTCAGGGACAGGAGTGTGTCACAGACAGGAGTGTGTCAGGGACAGGAGTGTGTCACAGACAGGAGTGTGTCACAGACAGGAGTGTGTCAGGGACAGGAGTGTGTCACAGACAGGAGTGTGTCACAGACAGGAGTGTGTCAGGGACAGGAGTGTGTCACGGACAGGAGTGTGTCACAGACAGGAGTGTGTCACAGACAGGAGTGTGTCACAGACAGGAGTGTGTCACAGACAGGAGTGTGTCAGGGACAGGAGTGTGTCACGGACAGGAGTGTGTCACAGACAGGAGTGTGTCAGGGACAGGAGTGTGTCACGGACAGGAGTGTGTCAGGGACAGGAGTGTGTCAGGGACAGGAGTGTGTCACGGACAGGAGTGTGTCACAGACAGGAGTGTGTCACAGACAGGAGTGTGTCAGGGACAGGAGTGTGTCACAGACAGGAGTGTGTCACAGACAGGAGTGTGTCACAGACAGGAGTGTGTCAGGGACAGGAGTGTGTCACAGACAGGAGTGTGTCAGGGACAGGAGTGTGTCACGGACAGGAGTGTGTCACAGACAGGAGTGTGTCACAGACAGGAGTGTGTCAGGGACAGGAGTGTGTCACGGACAGGAGTGTGTCACAGACAGGAGTGTGTCACAGACAGGAGTGTGTCACGGACAGGAGTGTGTCAGGGACAGGAGTGTGTCAGGGACAGGAGTGTGTCAGGGACAGGAGTGTGTCACAGACAGGAGTGTGTCACAGACAGGAGTGTGTCACAGACAGGAGTGTGTCACAGACAGGAGTGTGTCAGGGACAGGAGTGTGTCAGGGACAGGAGTGTGTCACAGACAGGAGTGTGTCAGGGACAGGAGTGTGTCACAGACAGGAGTGTGTCAGGGACAGGAGTGTGTCACAGACAGGAGTGTGTCACAGACAGGAGTGTGTCAGGGACAGGAGTGTGTCACAGACAGGAGTGTGTCACAGACAGGAGTGTGTCAGGGACAGGAGTGTGTCACGGACAGGAGTGTGTCACGGACAGGAGTGTGTCAGGGACAGGAGTGTGTCACAGACAGGAGTGTGTCACAGACAGGAGTGTGTCACAGACAGGAGTGTGTCACAGACAGGAGTGTGTCAGGGACAGGAGTGTGTCACAGACAGGAGTGTGTCAGGGACAGGAGTGTGTCACAGACAGGAGTGTGTCAGGGACAGGAGTGTGTCAGGGACAGGAGTGTGTCACGGACAGGAGTGTGTCACAGACAGGAGTGTGTCACAGACAGGAGTGTGTCAGGGACAGGAGTGTGTCACAGACAGGAGTGTGTCACAGACAGGAGTGTGTCACAGACAGGAGTGTGTCACAGACAGGAGTGTGTCACAGACAGGAGTGTGTCAGGGACAGGAGTGTGTCAGGGACAGGAGTGTGTCACAGACAGGAGTGTGTCAGGGACAGGAGTGTGTCACAGACAGGAGTGTGTCACAGACAGGAGTGTGTCACAGACAGGAGTGTGTCACAGACAGGAGTGTGTCACAGACAGGAGTGTGTCAGGGACAGGAGTGTGTCACAGACAGGAGTGTGTCAGGGACAGGAGTGTGTCAGGGACAGGAGTGTGTCACAGACAGGAGTGTGTCAGGGACAGGAGTGTGTCACAGACAGGAGTGTGTCAGGGACAGGAGTGTGTCACAGACAGGAGTGTGTCAGGGACAGGAGTGTGTCAGGGACAGGAGTGTGTCACAGACAGGAGTGTGTCAGGGACAGGAGTGTGTCACAGACAGGAGTGTGTCACAGACAGGAGTGTGTCAGGGACAGGAGTGTGTCACAGACAGGAGTGTGTCAGGGACAGGAGTGTGTCACGGACAGGAGTGTGTCAGGGACAGGAGTGTGTCAGGGACAGGAGTGTGTCACGGACAGGAGTGTGTCACAGACAGGAGTGTGTCACAGACAGGAGTGTGTCAGGGACAGGAGTGTGTCACAGACAGGAGTGTGTCACAGACAGGAGTGTGTCACAGACAGGAGTGTGTCACGGACAGGAGTGTGTCACGGACAGGAGTGTGTCACGGACAGGAGTGTGTCACAGACAGGAGTGTGTCACAGACAGGAGTGTGTCAGGGACAGGAGTGTGTCACAGACAGGAGTGTGTCAGGGACAGGAGTGTGTCACAGACAGGAGTGTGTCACGGACAGGAGTGTGTCACAGACAGGAGTGTGTCACGGACAGGAGTGTGTCAGGGACAGGAGTGTGTCACAGACAGGAGTGTGTCAGGGACAGGAGTGTGTCAGGGACAGGAGTGTGTCACAGACAGGAGTGTGTCAGGGACAGGAGTGTGTCAGGGACAGGAGTGTGTCACAGACAGGAGTGTGTCAGGGACAGGAGTGTGTCACAGACAGGAGTGTGTCACGGACAGGAGTGTGTCAGGGACAGGAGTGTGTCAGGGACAGGAGTGTGTCACAGACAGGAGTGTGTCAGGGACAGGAGTGTGTCAGGGACAGGAGTGTGTCACAGACAGGAGTGTGTCAGGGACAGGAGTGTGTCACAGACAGGAGTGTGTCACAGACAGGAGTGTGTCAGGGACAGGAGTGTGTCAGGGACAGGAGTGTGTCACAGACAGGAGTGTGTCAGGGACAGGAGTGTGTCAGGGACAGGAGTGTGTCACAGACAGGAGTGTGTCAGGGACAGGAGTGTGTCAGGGACAGGAGTGTGTCACAGACAGGAGTGTGTCAGGGACAGGAGTGTGTCACAGACAGGAGTGTGTCACAGACAGGAGTGTGTCAGGGACAGGAGTGTGTCAGGGACAGGAGTGTGTCACAGACAGGAGTGTGTCACAGACAGGAGTGTGTCACAGACAGGAGTGTGTCAGGGACAGGAGTGTGTCACAGACAGGAGTGTGTCACAGACAGGAGTGTGTCACAGACAGGAGTGTGTCACAGACAGGAGTGTGTCAGGGACAGGAGTGTGTCACAGACAGGAGTGTGTCAGGGACAGGAGTGTGTCAGGGACAGGAGTGTGTCACAGACAGGAGTGTGTCAGGGACAGGAGTGTGTCACAGACAGGAGTGTGTCACAGACAGGAGTGTGTCAGGGACAGGAGTGTGTCACAGACAGGAGTGTGTCACAGACAGGAGTGTGTCAGGGACAGGAGTGTGTCACGGACAGGAGTGTGTCACAGACAGGAGTGTGTCAGGGACAGGAGTGTGTCACGGACAGGAGTGTGTCACAGACAGGAGTGTGTCAGGGACAGGAGTGTGTCACGGACAGGAGTGTGTCAGGGACAGGAGTGTGTCAGGGACAGGAGTGTGTCACGGACAGGAGTGTGTCACAGACAGGAGTGTGTCACAGACAGGAGTGTGTCAGGGACAGGAGTGTGTCACAGACAGGAGTGTGTCACAGACAGGAGTGTGTCACAGACAGGAGTGTGTCACGGACAGGAGTGTGTCACGGACAGGAGTGTGTCAGGGACAGGAGTGTGTCACAGACAGGAGTGTGTCAGGGACAGGAGTGTGTCAGGGACAGGAGTGTGTCACAGACAGGAGTGTGTCACAGACAGGAGTGTGTCACAGACAGGAGTGTGTCAGGGACAGGAGTGTGTCAGGGACAGGAGTGTGTCAGGGACAGGAGTGTGTCACAGACAGGAGTGTGTCACAGACAGGAGTGTGTCACAGACAGGAGTGTGTCAGGGACAGGAGTGTGTCACAGACAGGAGTGTGTCAGGGACAGGAGTGTGTCACAGACAGGAGTGTGTCACAGACAGGAGTGTGTCACAGACAGGAGTGTGTCAGGGACAGGAGTGTGTCAGGGACAGGAGTGTGTCACAGACAGGAGTGTGTCAGGGACAGGAGTGTGTCAGGGACAGGAGTGTGTCAGGGACAGGAGTGTGTCACAGACAGGAGTGTGTCAGGGACAGGAGTGTGTCAGGGACAGGAGTGTGTCACAGACAGGAGTGTGTCACAGACAGGAGTGTGTCAGGGACAGGAGTGTGTCAGGGACAGGAGTGTGTCACAGACAGGAGTGTGTCACAGACAGGAGTGTGTCACAGACAGGAGTGTGTCAGGGACAGGAGTGTGTCACAGACAGGAGTGTGTCAGGGACAGGAGTGTGTCAGGGACAGGAGTGTGTCACAGACAGGAGTGTGTCAGGGACAGGAGTGTGTCACGGACAGGAGTGTGTCACAGACAGGAGTGTGTCACAGACAGGAGTGTGTCAGGGACAGGAGTGTGTCACGGACAGGAGTGTGTCACAGACAGGAGTGTGTCACAGACAGGAGTGTGTCACGGACAGGAGTGTGTCAGGGACAGGAGTGTGTCAGGGACAGGAGTGTGTCAGGGACAGGAGTGTGTCAGGGACTGGAGTGTGTCACGGACAGGAGTGTGTCACAGACAGGAGTGTGTCACAGACAGGAGTGTGTCACAGACAGGAGTGTGTCAGGGACAGGAGTGTGTCAGGGACAGGAGTGTGTCACAGACAGGAGTGTGTCACAGACAGGAGTGTGTCACAGACAGGAGTGTGTCAGGGACAGGAGTGTGTCACAGACAGGAGTGTGTCAGGGACAGGAGTGTGTCACAGACAGGAGTGTGTTAGGGACAGGAGTGTGTCAGGGACAGGAGTGTGTCAGGGACAGGAGTGTGTCACAGACAGGAGTGTGTCACAGACAGGAGTGTGTCAGGGACAGGAGTGTGTCACAGACAGGAGTGTGTCAGGGACAGGAGTGTGTCAGGGACAGGAGTGTGTCACAGACAGGAGTGTGTCAGGGACAGGAGTGTGTCACAGACAGGAGTGTGTCACAGACAGGAGTGTGTCAGGGACAGGAGTGTGTCACAGACAGGAGTGTGTCACAGACAGGAGTGTGTCACAGACAGGAGTGTGTCAGGGACAGGAGTGTGTCACAGACAGGAGTGTGTCAGGGACAGGAGTGTGTCAGGGACAGGAGTGTGTCACAGACAGGAGTGTGTCAGGGACAGGAGTGTGTCACGGACAGGAGTGTGTCACAGACAGGAGTGTGTCACAGACAGGAGTGTGTCAGGGACAGGAGTGTGTCACGGACAGGAGTGTGTCACAGACAGGAGTGTGTCACAGACAGGAGTGTGTCACGGACAGGAGTGTGTCAGGGACAGGAGTGTGTCAGGGACAGGAGTGTGTCAGGGACAGGAGTGTGTCAGGGACTGGAGTGTGTCACGGACAGGAGTGTGTCACAGACAGGAGTGTGTCACAGACAGGAGTGTGTCACAGACAGGAGTGTGTCAGGGACAGGAGTGTGTCAGGGACAGGAGTGTGTCACAGACAGGAGTGTGTCACAGACAGGAGTGTGTCACAGACAGGAGTGTGTCAGGGACAGGAGTGTGTCACAGACAGGAGTGTGTCAGGGACAGGAGTGTGTCACAGACAGGAGTGTGTCAGGGACAGGAGTGTGTCAGGGACAGGAGTGTGTCAGGGACAGGAGTGTGTCACAGACAGGAGTGTGTCACAGACAGGAGTGTGTCACAGACAGGAGTGTGTCACAGACAGGAGTGTGTCAGGGACAGGAGTGTGTCAGGGACAGGAGTGTGTCAGGGACAGGAGTGTGTCACAGACAGGAGTGTGTCACAGACAGGAGTGTGTCACAGACAGGAGTGTGTCACAGACAGGAGTGTGTCAGGGACAGGAGTGTGTCAGGGACAGGAGTGTGTCACAGACAGGAGTGTGTCAGGGACAGGAGTGTGTCACAGACAGGAGTGTGTCAGGGACAGGAGTGTGTCACAGACAGGAGTGTGTCACAGACAGGAGTGTGTCAGGGACAGGAGTGTGTCACAGACAGGAGTGTGTCACAGACAGGAGTGTGTCAGGGACAGGAGTGTGTCACGGACAGGAGTGTGTCACAGACAGGAGTGTGTCAGGGACAGGAGTGTGTCAGGGACAGGAGTGTGTCACGGACAGGAGTGTGTCACAGACAGGAGTGTGTCACAGACAGGAGTGTGTCAGGGACAGGAGTGTGTCACAGACAGGAGTGTGTCACAGACAGGAGTGTGTCACAGACAGGAGTGTGTCACAGACAGGAGTGTGTCACGGACAGGAGTGTGTCACGGACAGGAGTGTGTCAGGGACAGGAGTGTGTCACAGACAGGAGTGTGTCAGGGACAGGAGTGTGTCAGGGACAGGAGTGTGTCACAGACAGGAGTGTGTCAGGGACAGGAGTGTGTCAGGGACAGGAGTGTGTCACAGACAGGAGTGTGTCAGGGACAGGAGTGTGTCACAGACAGGAGTGTGTCACGGACAGGAGTGTGTCAGGGACAGGAGTGTGTCAGGGACAGGAGTGTGTCACAGACAGGAGTGTGTCAGGGACAGGAGTGTGTCAGGGACAGGAGTGTGTCACAGACAGGAGTGTGTCAGGGACAGGAGTGTGTCACAGACAGGAGTGTGTCACAGACAGGAGTGTGTCACAGACAGGAGTGTGTCAGGGACAGGAGTGTGTCAGGGACAGGAGTGTGTCACAGACAGGAGTGTGTCAGGGACAGGAGTGTGTCACAGACAGGAGTGTGTCACAGACAGGAGTGTGTCAGGGACAGGAGTGTGTCACAGACAGGAGTGTGTCACAGACAGGAGTGTGTCAGGGACAGGAGTGTGTCACAGACAGGAGTGTGTCAGGGACAGGAGTGTGTCACAGACAGGAGTGTGTCACAGACAGGAGTGTGTCACAGACAGGAGTGTGTCAGGGACAGGAGTGTGTCACAGACAGGAGTGTGTCACAGACAGGAGTGTGTCAGGGACAGGAGTGTGTCACAGACAGGAGTGTGTCAGGGACAGGAGTGTGTCACAGACAGGAGTGTGTCACAGACAGGAGTGTGTCAGGGACAGGAGTGTGTCACAGACAGGAGTGTGTCACAGACAGGAGTGTGTCAGGGACAGGAGTGTGTCACAGACAGGAGTGTGTCACAGACAGGAGTGTGTCAGGGACAGGAGTGTGTCACAGACAGGAGTGTGTCAGGGACAGGAGTGTGTCACAGACAGGAGTGTGTCACAGACAGGAGTGTGTCACAGACAGGAGTGTGTCAGGGACAGGAGTGTGTCACAGACAGGAGTGTGTCAGGGACAGGAGTGTGTCACAGACAGGAGTGTGTCAGGGACAGGAGTGTGTCACAGACAGGAGTGTGTCACAGACAGGAGTGTGTCAGGGACAGGAGTGTGTCACAGACAGGAGTGTGTCACAGACAGGAGTGTGTCATAGACAGGAGTGTGTCACGGACAGGAGTGTGTCAGGGACAGGAGTGTGTCAGGGACAGGAGTGTGTCAGGGACAGGAGTGTGTCACAGACAGGAGTGTGTCAGGGACAGGAGTCTGTCAGGGACAGGAGTGTGTCACAGACAGGAGTGTGTCACGGACAGGAGTGTGTCAGGGACAGGAGTGTGTCACAGACAGGAGTGTGTCACAGACAGGAGTGTGTCACAGACAGGAGTGTGTCAGGGACAGGAGTGTGTCAGGGACAGGAGTGTGTCACGGACAGGAGTGTGTCACAGACAGGAGTGTGTCACGGACAGGAGTGTGTCAGGGACAGGAGTGTGTCAGGGACAGGAGTGTGTCACAGACAGGAGTGTGTCACAGACAGGAGTGTGTCACGGACAGGAGTGTGTCACAGACAGGAGTGTGTCACAGACAGGAGTGTGTCACAGAGAGGAGTGTGTCAGGGACAGGAGTGTGTCACAGACAGGAGTGTGTCACGGACAGGAGTGTGTCACGGACAGGAGTGTGTCAGGGACAGGAGTGTGTCAGGGACAGGAGTGTGTCACAGACAGGAGTGTGTCACAGACAGGAGTGTGTCACAGACAGGAGTGTGTCAGGGACAGGAGTGTGTCAGGGACAGGAGTGTGTCACAGACAGGAGTGTGTCACAGACAGGAGTGTGTCACAGACAGGAGTGTGTCAGGGACAGGAGTGTGTCACGGACAGGAGTGTGTCACAGACAGGAGTGTGTCACAGACAGGAGTGTGTCACGGACAGGAGTGTGTCAGGGACAGGAGTGTGTCAGGGACAGGAGTGTGTCACGGACAGGAGTGTGTCACAGACAGGAGTGTGTCACAGACAGGAGTGTGTCACGGACAGGAGTGTGTCAGGGACAGGAGTGTGTCACAGACAGGAGTGTGTCACAGACAGGAGTGTGTCAGGGACAGGAGTGTGTCACAGACAGGAGTGTGTCACAGACAGGAGTGTGTCACAGACAGGAGTGTGTCACGGACAGGAGTGTGTCAGGGACAGGAGTGTGTCAGGGACAGGAGTGTGTCAGGGACAGGAGTGTGTCACGGACAGGAGTGTGTCACAGACAGGAGTGTGTCAGGGACAGGAGTGTGTCACAGACAGGAGTGTGTCACAGACAGGAGTGTGTCAGGGACAGGAGTGTGTCAGGGACAGGAGTGTGTCAGGGACAGGAGTGTGTCAGGGACAGGAGTGTGTCACAGACAGGAGTGTGTCACAGACAGGAGTGTGTCAGGGACAGGAGTGTGTCAGGGACAGGAGTGTGTCAGGGACAGGAGTGTGTCACAGACAGGAGTGTGTCACAGACAGGAGTGTGTCAGGGACAGGAGTGTGTCAGGGACAGGAGTGTGTCAGGGACAGATGTCACAGCTGCTCTGCTCCTGTACCCCCTGCACAGCCTGACTCCCAGTACAGCCTGACACGCTGTAGTCCCTTACACTCTGCAGAGTGTGAACCCCTCCACAGCCTGAATGTCTGCACCACCTGACACTTGTCACCCTGATCCCCTGCAGAGTCTGACACCCTGCACATTGTTACACTGTCACAGTTGACCCCCTGCACAGCCTGACTCGTTGCACACCCTGACTCCCTGTACTGCCTGATACCGTCCACCTTGGAAGGATGTTTGGCTTGGGGATGCCCTGGAAGGGTGTTTGGGTGTCTTGGTGGTACCCTGGAAGGGTGTTTGGGTGTCTTTGGGGTACCCTGGAGGGATGTTTAAGTGACTTGTGGATACCCTGGAGGGATGTTTGGGTGACTTGGGGGTACCCTGGAGGGATGTTTGGGTGACTTGGGGGTACCCTGGAGGGATGTTTGGGTGTCTTGGGGATGCCCTGGAGGGATGTTTGGGTGGCTCAGGGATGCCCTGAGGGATGTTTGGGTGGCTTGGGGGTACCCTGGAGGGATGTTTGGGGGGCTTGAGGATGCCCTGGAGGGATGTTTGGGGGGCTTGGGTGTACCCTGGAGGGATGTTTGGGGGGCTTGGGGGTACCCTGGAAGGATGTTTGGGTGACTTGGGGATACCCTGAAAGGATGTTTGGGTGTCTTGGGGGTACCCTGGAGGGATGTTTGGGTGGCTCGGGGATACCCTGGAAGGATTTTTGGACGGCTTGGGGATACCCTGGAAGGATGATTGGGTGACTTGGGGATACCCTGGAGGGATGTTTGGGTGTCTTGGGGATACCCTGGAGGGATGTTTGGGTGGCTTGAGGATGCCCTGGAGGGATGTTTAGGTGGCTCGGGGATACCCTGGAGGGATGTTTGGGTGGCTCAGGGGTACCCTGGAGGGATGTTTGGGTGGCTCGGGGGTACCCTGGAGGGATGTTTGGGTGGCTCAGGGATACCCTGGAGGGATCTTTGGGTGGCTTGGGGGTACCCTGGAGGGATGTTTGGGTGGATCAGGGATACCCTGGAGGGATGTTTGGGTGGATCAGGGGTACCCTGGAGGGATGTTTGGGTGGCTCAGGGATGCCCTGGAAGGGTGTTTGGGTGACTTGGGGGTACCCTGGAGGGATGTTTGGGGGGCTTGGGGGTACCCTGGAAGGATGTTTGGGTGACTTGGGGATACCCTGAAAGGATGTTTGGGTGGCTTGGGGTGTTTGGGTGACTTGGGGGTACCCTGGAGGGATGTTTGGGTGGCTTGGGGATACCCTGGAAGGATTTTTGGATGGCTTGGGGATACCCTGGAAGGATGATTGGGTGACTTGGGGATACCCTGGAAGGGTGTTTGGGTGTCTTGGGGATACCCTGGAGGGATCTTTGGGTGGCTTGAGGATGCCCTGGAGGGATCTTTGGGTGGCTTGAGGATGCCCTGGAGGGATGTTTAGGTGGCTTGGGGATACCCTGGAGGGATGTTTGGGTGTCTTGGGGATGCCCTGGAGCTGAATCCCCCCCAAATCTTAGCTGAATCCCCCCCCAAATCTCACCTGAATCCCCCCTGGGAAATGCAGGGGTGAGGGACCAGCTGCACTGGGGCTGTAGAGGACAGCATCCATCCCGTCATGGGGTGCTGTGGGACCTGCCAAGGAACCTACCCAAAAACAAGGAGCAGGAGCTCGATGGTGAAGCCTGGCTGCTTAAAAAGAAAACAAGGAAGGGAATCTTGAAGCAGGGGCTCAGGGGTGACTTCCCAATGGGTCCTCAGTGGGTTTTGGCCATGGACCTCGTCACCGTGTGGTGTCACCACAGCCAAAGGGCTTTTCCAGGCTGAGGGCAAGAAGCTGGAGTTTGAAAATTCCCAGTTGGGTGCAGGGGAAAGAGCTCAGGTGGGGGTGGTTTCTGCCCTTCCTCTACCAATCAATCAATAAATTAATCAATGAGGGAGGCACAGCCTCTCTCCAGGAGGTTTGGAGGAGATGGGTTTCCATCAGGAAGCTGAGCTGGGTACGAGGAGGAGCATCCCTGGGAGCACCCAGACATGGGAGCTGATGCCCAGCTCCTCCTCCTCACAGGATGAAGTGGGGGGGGGATGGTTTTGCTACCCCATCCCCTCTTCTTTCCCTTTCCCTCCCCCAAAAAGGAGAAGCAGGAGCTGCATCTCCTGTGATGCCCAAGGGTTGCCTGGCGACGAGGATGCTTAGCGACCGGGGCGGGGGGGGTACCCGCTGTGCCCATTTCCCAAACGATGCTGTGAGCCCCCTCCCGCTCCCTTCCCTTCTCCCACAGAAAGGTTACTGGGAAAGAACACCCACCCTGTTCCTGGGAAGCTCTTTCCCCTCCCTCAGGGGGGCTTTGAACGCTGCTCCTGGGTTATTTTTAGCCTGGCAGGGTTGTGTCAGCTTCAGTTTGGTGGGGAAGGTTGAGTCCTGCCAACCCATTCCAAACCCTTGGCCTGGGGATGCTCCTGCAGCACCCCAGAGTGGGGAGCAGCACCCCAGAGTGGGGAGCATCACCTCCCATCCCCATAAGTGCCTTCAAGGGCTTTCAGACACCCCCCCTGGAGCCTGATTTTGGGAGCTCACCCAGGTTGTTGCCATGTTTGACCCCCAGTTGGGTTGTTCTTGGCTGGAGAGGTGTGGGACCTGGAGGTGCAAGAAGAAGCAGGGACCAAGTGATAGCTCCCTAATTATGGGTAATACCAGGTGATAACTCCCTAATTATGGATGATACCAAGTGCTAAGGTGGTAGTCCAGGTCTGCAGAGCCCTGGACCTCAGTCCCAGGGCTGGAAAGCAGATCTCAGACCTGCTCTTGTGCAGGCAGCTGATGGGCTGAGGTGTTTTTCTCCTGGTTTAGAAGGTGAAGGATGGAAGCCTTCACCACCTTAGGGTGGAAGCCTTGTCCTGCAAAACAGGGGGGGGCTGCTCAGGGAAGGGGGGGGTGTCTTTTCCCATGGGATTGCTCCTAGTTAGAGCGATGCTGATGCTGTGGCACGGCCAAGGGACAGTGGCAAAGAAGACTTTCCACTGGGGTGGAGACCAGAAGGGGCTGTGGGAGCAAGCTTTGTGTCTGAAGTATGAACAGGCTGCCCTGGGGTGGGATGCTGTGGCCCTCCCCCCCCCCCTGGAGCCAAGGGGCTCACAAAACATGGGCCATCTCCAGAAGGAAGTGGGGGACCTGGTTACCAGGGATATGGAGAAGGCTGAGGTGCACCAGCCAGTGCCCCAGCCACACCACCCAGGGCTCAGAAGGCAAAGGCAGGGACTGGGACAGTGAAGAACCACCACTGCAGGAGGGGATCAGGCTGGAGAACACCCAGGGAACCCAAAGGGGACAAGGCCATGGGTCCTGAGGAGATGCACCAGTGGGTCCTGAGGGGACTGAGGGATGAAGTGGCTCAGCCACTCTCTGAGAGCTGAGGCAGCCTGGTGATGTTCCTGCTGACTGGGAAAGGGCAAACAAGGAGGATCTGGGGAGCTACAGCCTGGTTGGTGTCACCTCTGTGCCCAGCAAGATCCTGGAGCAGATCCTGCTGGGAACTGAGCTCAGGCACGTGGGGAAGGAGGAGGTGACTGGTGGCAGCCAGCCTGGCTTCACGAAGGACAAAGGGGGCCTGGGGGGTCTGGTGGGGTTACAGCCTTGGTGGGTGAGGAGTGAGGGGTGTCACCTACCTGGGCTCCTGCCAAGCAGGACAGGCTGGAGAGACAGGGATGGACCCTGGGGTGGGCAAGGAATTGGCTGGATCCAAGAGGAGAGACCAGTGAGGAGGGGTGTTCCTCATGGGTCAGTTCTGGGACCAGAGGAGTAACATGGAGAGATGGAGAGTGGGATTGAGAGCACCCTCAGCCAGGCTGGTGGGATGACACTGAGCTGCTGGAGGGCAGGGATGAGGGATGGCATCCTGAGGGACCCGGGTGGGATGGAGAGCTGGGATGGAGGGAACTGTGTGGAGGTCACTGAGGTCCTGCCCAGGGGTTGGGGCAGCCACAGGCTGGAGGGGGAGGGAGGGATGAAGGGATGGATGGATGGAGGGAGGGATGGATGGGTGGATGGATGGAGGGACGGAGGGATGGAGGGATGGATGGAGGGATGGATGGATGGATGGATGGAGGGATGGATGGAGGGATGGATGGAGGGATGGATGGATGGATGGAGGGACGGATGGAGGGACGGATGGAGGGACGGATGGATGGATGGAGGGATGGATGGATGGATGGATGGATGGATGGATGGATGGATGGATAGATGGACGGAGGGATGGAGGGATGGATGGATGGACGGAGGGATGGATGGATGGATGGACGGATGGATGGACGGATGGAGGGACGGATGGAGGGACGGATGGAGGGACGGATGGAGGGACGGATGGAGGGACGGATGGAGGGACGGATGGAGGGATGGACGGATGGAGGGATGGACGGATGGAGGGATGGACGGATGGAGGGATGGAGGGATGGAGGGATGGAGGGATGGATGGAGGGATGGAGGGATGGAGGGATGGAGGGATGGAGGGATGGAGGGACGGATGGATGGAGGGACGGATGGATGGATGGACGGATGGAGGGGTGGACGGATGGAGGGGTGGACGGATGGAGGGGTGGACGGATGGAGGGATGGAGGGGTGGACGGATGGAGGGATGGAGGGGTGGACGGATGGAGGGATGGACGGATGGATGGATGGATGGATGGATGGATGGAGGGATGGATGGATGGAGGGATGGATGGATGGATGGATGGAGGGGTGGATGGATGGATGGATGGATGGATGGATGGATGGAGGGATGGATGGATGGATGGATGGATGGATGGATGGATGGATGGATGGAGGGATGGATGGATGGATGGAGGGGTGGATGGATGGAGGGGTGGATGGATGGATGGAGGGGTGGATGGATGGATGGATGGAGGGGTGGATGGATGGATGGAGGGGTGGATGGATGGATGGATGGAGGGAGGGATGGACGGATGGAGGGATGGACGGATGGATGGATGGAGGGATGGACGGATGGATGGATGGAGGGATGGATGGAGGGATGGATGGATGGATGGATGGATGGATGGATGGATGGATGGAGGGATGGATGGATGGATGGAGGGGTGGATGGATGGATGGATGGAGGGATGGATGGATGGATGGAGGGATTGGTGGATGGATGGAGGGATGGATGGATGGATGGAGGGGTGGATGGATGGAGGGATGGATGGATGGATGGAGGGATTGGTGGGGTGGAGGGGTGGATGGAGAGCAGCCCTGAGGGGAAGGACTTTGGGGTGCTGGGGTTGAGAAGCTCCACATGAGCCAGCACCATGCGCTGGCTGCCCCAAAAGCCGGTTAGCAGTTAGCAGGGGCTGAGGTGAGCACCCAGTGATGCTGAGCATCCCATCACCCCTCACCCTCCCTGCACCCTCAGCAGCAGCCCTACAACAGCACCCCAGCACCTCACCCTTCCCTCTCACCCCCCATCCCCTGAGGAGCTGCCCCTCCCCAGATGGTCCTGCCTCATCCCAGCCCCAGCTCCAGAGAACCTGGGAACACTCAGATCCTTCCCCCCCACCCATCCCCCCTCCCATGCCTGAGTCACCCCCCTCCAGCTGAGCTGCCAGGCGTGGGCATTGACAGCAGCTCCTCTCCGGGTGTTCTTTCCAACCCCCTGGGAACACGCCGCCTGTACAGGCTGTTGGGGTGTAGGTCACAGCCCTGGTGTCGTGTCGGGATGGGCCATGGGCTGTGGGGAGGGAGAGGGGGGGACATGAGATGTGGGGGCCCCCTGCCCCCAAACCCAGCCACACCAATGTGTGAGGCTTTTATTTGGGGGGGGGGGGAGGGGGATGCAGCAGAATTGGGGAGAGGGGGAGAGGGGGGGGGAGGGTTGATCCTGGGCTGTGGTTGTAGGAGGATGGGGAGAAGTATGGTGGGATCTGAGGTGGGCTGAGGGGGGGGGGGGGGTTGTCATCTGCTGGGGACAGGGACTGGCTGGGGACAGGGACAGGCTGGGGACAGGGGCAGGCTGGGGACAGGGGCAGGCTGGGGACAGGGGAAGGATGGGGACAGGGGAAGGTTAGGGACAGGGACAGGGACAGGGACAGGGACAGGATGGGGACAGGCTGGGGACAGGGGAAGGATGGGGACAGGGGAAGGATGAAGACAGGGACAGACTGGGGACAGGGACAGGCTGGGGACAGGGCAGGATGGGGACAGGGACAGGATGGGGACAGGGGAAGGATGGGGAAAGGGACAGGGACAGGGACAGGCTGTGGACAGGGGAAGGTTGGGGACAGGGACTGGCTGGGGACAGGGACAGGTTGGGGACAGGGGCAGGATGGGGACAGGGGAAGGATGGGGAAAGGGACAGGGACAGGCTGTGGACAGGGGAAGGTTGGGGACAGGGACTGGCTGGGGACAGGGGAAGGATGGGGACAGGCTGGGGACAGGGACAGGCTGGGGACAGGGACAGGATGGAGACAGGGACAGGCTGGGTACGGGGACAGGGACAGGATGGGGACAGGGGAAGGATGGGAACAGGGACAGGCTGGGGACAGGGACAGGGACAGGATGGGGACAGGGACAGGATGGGGACAGGGGCAGGGACAGGCTGGGGACAGGGACAGTCTGGGGACAGGGACAAATAACACACCCCCCCCCCCCCCCATCAGGACACAGCTCTCTCTCTCTCTCTCTCCCCAAGAGACCACCCACCCCTATTCCCAGTTCTCAGCTGGGAGCTCTGGGGGCTCGTGTGGGGGGGCTGCTGGGGGAGGGGGGAAGGAAGGGGCAGGGTGGGGCAGGGAGGGATGTGCCAGGTCCTGGGCTGAGGGGTGGTGGAGCTCACGGGGCTGGGCTGGGCCCCCCCCCCCCTTAGGCACAGGGGCTTTGGGGTTGTGGGGGCTCACTGGGGGCTTCACAGGGGAGGGGGATGCGAGCTGCCTGCTCTCTGTACCCGTTACCCCTCGTGGGGACCACCCTGGGGGAGCCGTGCCTCAGTTTCCCCATCTCTCCTGATGGGCTGGGGGAGCCGTGCCTCAGTTTCCCCATCTCTCCTGATGGGCTGGGGGAGCTGTGCCTCAGTTTCCCCATCTCTCCTGATGGGCTGGGAGTGTGGGCACGAGGGTCCCTGTACATGGGCCCTCCTTATCCAGCCCTGGGACCACCCAAATTTAGGCTGGGGGAGCCGTGCCTCAGTTTCCCCATCTCTCCTGATGGGCTGGGAGTGTGGGCACGAGGGTCCCTGTACATGGGCCCTCCTTATCCAGCCCTGGGACAACCCAAACTGGGGCTGGGGGAGCCGTGCCTCAGTTTCCCCATCTCTCCTGATGGGCTGGGAGAGCCATGCCTCAGTTTCCCCATCTCTCCTGATGGGCTGGGAGTGTGGGCATGACAGTGCCTGTGTGTGGGGGATTGGAAGTGATGGGGCTCTGAGGGGGAAGGGAGCCCCTGTCTTTTGGGGATGATGCTGAGCTGGGAGGAGCTGTGGGTCTGTCTGGGGCAGGGAGGCTCTTCAGAGGGACCTGGCCAGGCTGGAGCCATGGGCTGAGCCCAAGGGGCTGAGGTTCAAGCAGGCCAAGGGCAGAGTCCTGCCCATGGGACACCCCGACCCCCAGCAGCGCTCCAGGCTGGGGGCAGAGCGGCTGGAGAGCTGCTGGGGAGAAGGAGCTGGGGGTGTTGGGGGCCTGGGACTGCCCAGGAGCCAGCAGTGTGCCCGGGGGGCCAGGAAGGCCAAGGGCATCCTGGCTTGTGTCAGAGCCAGCGTGGCCACAGGGCCAGGGCAGGGATTGTGCCCCTGGGCTGGGCACTGGGGAGGCTGCAGCTCCAGTGCTGGGGCCAGTTCTGGGCTCCTCAGCATCACAAGGACATGGAGGTGCTGCACAAAGGGCCTTGGGTGCCCATCAAGGGGTCTTGGGTTCCCTAGAGAGGGTCCTGGGTCCCCTATAAGGGGTCTTGGTTGCTCGACAAGGGGTCTTTAGGTGCCAATCAAGTGGAG
This sequence comes from Rallus limicola, assembly GCA_022605955.1. Taxonomy (NCBI): domain Eukaryota; kingdom Metazoa; phylum Chordata; class Aves; order Gruiformes; family Rallidae; genus Rallus; species Rallus limicola. The sequence continues at coordinate 98,115 of JAKCOZ010000134.1, forward strand.
TTGGGTGCTTTACAAAGGGTCTTGGGTGCCACTCAAGGGGCCTTGAGTGACTCTAAGTGGTCTTGGGTGCCCTATAAAGGGTGTTGGGTGCCCATCGAGGGGTCTTGGGTGCCCTATGAGGGGTCTTGGTTGCTCGACAAGGGATCTTGGGTGCCCTATGAAGGGTCTTGGGTGCCCTGTAAGGGGTGTTGGGTGCTCTCCAAGGGCCTTGGGTGCTTCTAGAAGGGTCCAGACTCTCTGCAAAGGCACCTGTGAGGTGCTGGAGCGAGTGCAGAGAAGGGCAACCAGGCTGGGGAAGGGGCTGGAGGGCAAATCCTCTGAGGAGCAGCTGAGGGAGCTGGGGGTGTTGAGGCTGGAGCAGAGGAGGCTGAGGGGAGCCCTTCTCCCCCCCTGCCCTGCCCTGCCAGGAGGGTGCAGAGAGGTGGGCGCTGGTCTCTTCAGCCAGGGGCCAGGAGCTGGGACAAGGGGCACTGGGCTCAAGCTGGGCCAGGGCAGGCTCAGCTCAGCTGGGAGGGCCAAGTTCTTCCCTGGCAGAGCTGTGGGGCTGTGGCCCAGGCTGCCCAGGGAGGGGGCTGAGTCCCCAGCCCTGGGGGTGTTGAACAGAGGGGAGATGAGGTGCTGAGAGCTCTGGGGCAGCACAGCACAGGGATGGTTGGACTCCAGGAGCTCAAAGGGCTTTTCCAAGCCTGTGCTGCCGTGCCTCAGTTTCCCCATCTCCCCCACGGGCAGGGAGCACGTGCTGCAGCCGGTTGCTGGGCCCTGCTGGGGTTCCCATCAGCAGCAGGAAGCGGGTGCAGCGCGGGCTGGCGGTGGGGACCTGAGGGGTGGCCTCTTCCCTGTAAGTGCCTCTTCCTCCCCACCCCCTCCCCACCCCCCCCCCAAACTCCTTCTCCTTGCTCCCCCTCCCCCCCACACCCTTCCCTTCCCCTGGGTGCTCTGGGGTAACAAGGGTGGGAGCCAACCCCTGGGTGGGAGGAGGTGGGTGGAGGGCTGAGCCCCCACAAACTCATCACACTGATGAGTTTTCCCACCCTCCCCCCCGACACACCTCCCCAGGAGGGGGCAAGGGACTCAGTTTTGGGGGGAGGGGGGGGTTGTGTTGGTTTGGGGGGGGGAGGGGGCACCCTGAGGTGCCACCAGATTTTTCCCATGAGCAGCTGGGAGAAACTTCCTGGTCATGGGGGGGGGAGGTGGGGGGAGGGGAGGGGAGGGGATGGGGGGAGGGGAGGCAGCTCTGAGCCACCGTGGGGACTTTTTTGGGGTGTCACCCACAAGGGGAGGGTGATGGGGGGTGGGTGGGGGGCACCCAGCGGCTGTAGCAAGCGGGGGGGTTGGGGTTGGTGGGGGTGTGAGCGCTGTTGGGCTCCTCTGTGGTCACCCCAGCCAAGGCTCCCACCCCAGGGTGGGGGGGGGGGGGGGGCAGGGGATGGAGGGTGGGCAGGGGGTCAGGACCCCTGCCCCATGCCAGGGGGTGGGGGGGCAGCTGGGGTGCGCCCCCTCCCCAGGGGCTGTACCTGGGTGCAGGCAGAGGCCCCCCCGGGGTTATTTTGGGCAGGGAAGGCAGGGTGGGTGCTGGCTGCAGGGTGCTCTTTGTGGGGTGCTCTTTGTGGGGTGCTCTTTGTGGGGTGCTCTTTGTGGGGTGCTGTTTTTGGGGTGCTCTTTGTGGGGTGCTGCCTGTGGGGTGCTGGCTGCAGGGTGCTCTTTGTGGGGTGCTCTTTTAGGGGAGCTGACCATGGGGTGCTGATTGTGGGGTGCTGTTTTTGGGGTGCTGTCTGCAGGGTGCTCTTTTTGGGATGCTCTTTTTGGGGTGCTGCCCATGGGGTGCTGCCCATGGGGTGCTGATTGTAGGGTGCTCTTTTTGGGATGCTGTCTGCAGGGTGCTCTTTGTGGGGTGTTGTCTGTGGGGTGCTCTTTTTGGGGTGCTCTTTTGGGGTGCTGTCTGTGGGGTGCTGTCTGCGGGGTGCTCTTTGTGGGGTGCTGTCTGTGGGGTGCTCTTTTTGGGGTGCTCTTTTTGGGGTGCTGCCTTTGGGGTGCTGCCCATGGGGTGCTCTTTTTGGGGTGCTGCCTGTGAGGTGCTGCCCATGGGGTGCTGATTGTAGGGTGCTCTTTTTGGGGTGCTGTCTGCAGGGTGCTCTTTGTGGGGTGTTGTCTGTGGGGTGCTCTTTTCGGGGTGCTCTTTTGGGGTGCTGTCTGTGGGGTGCTCTTTTTGGGGTGCTCTTTTGGAGTGCTCATTTTGGGGTGCTGCCCATGGGGTGCTGTCTGTGGGGTGCTCTTTTTGGGGTGCTCATTTTGGGGTGCTGCCTGTGAGGTGCTGCCCATGGGGGGCTGATTGTGGGGTGCTCTTTTTGGAGTGCTGTCTACAGGGTGCTCTTTATGGGGTGCCACCTGTGGGGTGCTCTTTTTTAGGGTGCTGTCTGTGGGGTGCTCTTTTTGGGGTGCTCTTTTTAGGGTGCTGTCTGCAGGATGCTCTTTGTGGGGTGCTCTTTTTGGGGTGCTCTTTTTGAGGTGCTGCCCATGGGGTGCTGACTGTGGGGTGCTCTTTTTGGGGTGCTGCCTGTGAGGTACTTCCCATGGGGTGCTGATTGTGGGGTGCTCTTTTTGGGGTGATCTTTATGGGGTGCTGCCTGTGAGGTGCTGCCCATGGAGTGCTGATTGTAGGGTGCTCTTTATGGGGTGCCACCTGTGGGGTGCTCTTTTTGGGGTGCTGCCTCTGGGGTGCTGGCTGCAGGATGCTCTTTTTGGGGTGCTCTTTTTGGGGTGCTCTTTTTGAGGTGCTGCCCATGGGGTGCTGACTGTGGGATGCTCTTTTTGGGGTGCTCTTTCTGGGGTGCTGCCTGTGAGGTGCTGCCCATGGGGTGATGTCTGCAGGGTGCTCTTTGTGGGGTGCTGTCTACGGGGTGCTCTTTTTGGGGTGCTGTCTACAGGGTGCTCTTTATGGGGTGCCACCTGTGGGGTGCTCTTTTTAGGGTGCTCTTTTTAGGGTGCTGTCTGTGGGATGCTCCTTTTGGGGTGCTCTTTTTGAGGTGCTCCCCATGGGGTGCTGACTGTGGGATGATCTTTTTGGGGTGCTCTTTGTTGGGTGCCACTGTCCCCTCCCTGCCACCCCCCAGGATGACCCATTTGGTACCCAGAGGATGCTGGGCTGGCTCCTAGGGAGCAGTGAGATGTGTAGCACCCCAAAAATATCTCCTCCTCTGGAGAGATCCCAGCCCCTGTCCTAGGGACCCTGCTTTGGCAGGGGGTTGCACCCCATGGGCTCTGGGTGGAGGGCCCCTTCCAACCCCTGTGATGCTGTGAAAGCCCCAAGGGGAGCGTTTCTGTGCCCTGGGATGGGGTGTTAGTGGTTTTAAGGAGCTTCTTGGGAGGAGGAAACCCCCATCCAGCAGAGTTTGGTGGTTGAAGGCTGGTCTGAGCTTCAGGGCAGAGGAGGGATGCTCTGCTCATCCCTCTTTGGAGCATCCCTTGGGCTGCTGGTGAGGAGGGGGCCTGGCTGGAGGGGACGTGGCACCCAGGGACCTGGCTCTGGAGGGGTTTTCACACAGGATGTGGGTTGCTTTAAGGTTCAACCTCCCCCCCTTCACCCCCCCTTGGCTGTGGAAGGGATGATGGGGGGGAGACAAAGACACCAAACCCCAAAGCTGGTGTGAGAAGAGGCAGCTGAGCTCATGTGCAGCTGAGCTCACGTGCTGGGCTCCCAGCCAGCCCATCCCAGTAGCAACGGGGGGGTGGCCCAGTTCCATACTGGTGCCTTGCTCTGGTCCAAGGTTGGCATCCCAGTGCTGCCACCCAGTGAGGCCTGGGCAGGCTGGGGAGCTGGGAAGGGAAACACAGGGAATCCAGCCAGGGCACGTGCAGGGTCCTGCTCCCAGTCAGGAATAACCCCCAGCACCAGTATGGGTCAGGGGGGAGCTGCTGGGAGGCAGCGCTGTGGGAAGAGAGAGTGGGGAGGGGGTGGGTGCCCCGTCCCTGGGGGTGTTGAAGGCCAGGTTGGCTGGGGCCCTGGGCAACCTTGTGGAGCTCCAGGCCTGGAGGTTGGTGGCCCTGCCTGGGGCAGGGGGTTGGAGCTCTGGGACCCTTGGGCTCCCTCCCAGCTCATCCCAGTCTAGGATTCTATGATGCTATGATGAGGCCCAGCAGCCTCAGCTGGGCTCCAGACAAAGGGAAACTGAGGCAGGGGTGAACATCCCTGGAGTGACAATACAGCCCCAGGCCCAGGTGCCTCCAGGCCAGGCCTGCAGAGACACCTCCAGACCAGGCTGGGACTCTGTGATCCTATGAAGAGCCCTGGGAGTGCTGGGGACACTGGGCTGAGCATGGGCAGCACCGTGCCCTCAGGCCAAGGAAGCCAAGAGCAGCCTGGGGGGATGAGGAGGAGTGTGGGCAGCAGGGCAGGGGGGTTCTCCTGCCCCTCTGCTCTGCTCTGCCCTGGGGAGGCCTCCTGGGGAGCAGCGTGTGGAGTTCTCCCCTCTGAGGGTGCTGGGTCACTGGGACAGGGTGCCCAGAGAGGTGGGGGAGGCCCCATCCCTGGAGACACCCAGGCTCAGGCTGGATGTGGCTCTGAGCACCCTGCTCTAGTGAAGATGTCCCTGTCACTGCAGGGGGGGGACTGGGAGGGCTCTGAAGGGCCCTTCCCACCCAACCCATTCCCATCCCTGGAGACACCCCAGGTCAGGTTGGACAGGGCTCTGAGCACCCTGGTCTGGTTGAAGATGCCCCTGCCCATGGCAGGGGGTTGGACTAGATGGGCTTTAAGGTCCCTTCCCTGGAACAGGGGAGATTTAGGGTGGGTGGGGAGGACAAAGCTCTCCCCTCTGAGGGTGCTGGGTCACTGGCACAGGGTGCCCAGAGAGGTGGGGGAGGCCCCATCCCTGGAGACACCCAGGCTCAGGCTGGATGTGGCTCTGAGCACCCTGCTCTAGTGAAGATGTCCCTGTCACTGCAGGGGGGGACTGGGGGGGCTCTGAAGGGCCCTTCCCACCCAACCCAGCCTGGGATTCTCAGCTCCCCGGGGCAGGAAGGCCAGGGAGCTCCTGGAGAGGGGCCAGCCAAGGGCTGTGGGGATGCTGAGGGCACCAGCACATCTGTGTGTCCCAGAGAGGCTGAGGGACTCGGGGCTGCTCAGCCCGGAGAAGAGAAGCCTGAGGGGGATCTGCTCAGTGCTGAGCAAGCCCTGAGGGGTGGGCTCAGGAGGAGGGCTCAGCCTGTGTTCAGGGGGGCCCAGGGACAGGACAAGGGGCCCCCCTGAACACAGCCTGGAGCAGAGCAAGTTCCCCCTGAGCCTGAGGAGGAGCTTCTGTGCTGGGAGGGGGGCAGAGCCCTGGGGCTGCCCAGGGGGGTGTGGAGTCTCCTTCTCTGGAGAGATCCCAGCCCCTGTCCTAAGGACCCTGCTTTGGCAGGGGGTTGCACCCCAGGGGCTCTGGGGGGCCCTTCCCCCCCCTGTGGCTCTGTGAGCCTGAGCAGGAAGCAGAAACCCCAGAGCCAGGTGAATTCAGGCGTGGGACCAGGGGCTCCACAGCCCATTTTCCTGAGGGGGGAGGAGGGGCAGAGGGGAAATCAATCCTACAGAAATACATAAACCAAACTAATGGCAAAGGGAGAGTTCACCCAGTTTGCTGCTCCAGCTCTGGTTACTCATTAATCAGCCACATGCAAAGTGGAGAGAGCTGGAGCTCAGCAACTGCAGCTCCAGGTTCCAGCCCAAGCCCAGCACCAACCTCTGGACAAGCAGCAGCCCTGGGAGGAAACACCCTGAAATAAATCTCCCAGTGATTCCTGCCTGTGGAATCCCAGAGCCACAGAGTCACAGGGGTGGGAAGGGCCAGGATTGATGGATGGGGGGTGGTGGGCAAGCCAAGGGATTGCTCTGGAGGGGATGGGGACACCAAGGTACTGCCCTGGAGGGGATGGGGACACTGAGGTGCTGCTCTGGAGGGGATGGGGACACTGAGGCACTGCTCTGGAGGGGATGGGGACACTGAGGTGTTGCTCTGGAGGGGATGGGGACACTGAGGTGTTGCTGTAGAGGGGATGGGGACACTGAGGCACTGCTCTGGAGGGGATGGGGACACTGAGGTGTTGCTCTGGAGGGGATGGGGACAGTGAGGTGCTGCTCAGGAGGGGATGGGGACACTGAGGTGTTGCTCTGGAGGGGATGGGGACACTGAGGTGTTGCTGTGGAGCTCATGGGGACACTGAGGTGCTGCTCTGGAGGGGATGGGGACACTGAGGCACTGCTCTGGAGGGGATGGGGACACTGAGGCACTGCTCTGGAGGGGATGGGGACACTGAGGTGTTGCTCTGGAGGGGATGGGAACACCGAGGTGCTGCTCTGGAGGGGATGGGGACAGTGAGGCACTGCTCTGGAGGGGATGGGGACACTGAGGCACTGCTCTGGAGGGGATGGGGACACTGAGGCACTGCTCTGGAGAGGATGGGGACACTGAGGCACTGCTCTGGAGAGGATGGGGACACTGAGGTGCTGCTCTGGAGGGGATGGGGACACTGAGGTGTTGCTCTGGAGGGGATGGGGACACTGAGGTGCTGCTCTGGAGGGGATGGGGACACTGAGGTGTTGCTGTGGAGGGGATGGGGACAGTGAGGCACTGCTCTGGAGGGGATGGGGACACTGAGGCACTGCTCTGGAGGGGATGGGGACACTGAGGTGTTGCTGTGGAGGGGATGGGGACACTGAGGCACTGCTCTGGAGGGGATGGGGACACTGAGGTGTTGCTCTGGAGGGGATGGGGACACTGAGGCACTGCTCTGGAGGGGATGGGGACACTGAGGTGTTGCTGGGGAGGGGGATGGGGACACTGAGGCACTGCTCTGGAGGGGATGGGGGACACTGAGGTGCTGCTCTGGAGGGGATGGGGACAGTGAGGCACTGCTCTGGAGGGGATGGGGACACCAAGGCACTTGCTCTGGAGGGGATGGGGACACTGAGGTGTTGCTGTGGAGCTCATGGGGACACTGAGGTGCTGCTCTGGAGGGGATGGGGGACACTGAGGCACTGCTCTGGAGGGGATGGGGACACTGAGGCACTGCTCTGGAGGGGATGGGGACACTGAGGTGTTGCTCTGGAGGGGATGGGAACACCGAGGTGCTGCTCTGGAGGGGATGGGGACACTGAGGCACTGCTCTGGAGGGGATGGGGACACTGAGGCACTGCTCTGGAGGGGATGGGGACACTGAGGCACTGCTCTGGAGAGGATGGGGACACTGAGGCACTGCTCTGGAGAGGATGGGGACACTGAGGTGCTGCTCTGGAGGGGATGGGGACACTGAGGCACTGCTCTGGAGGGGGATGGGGACACTGAGGTGTTGCTCTGGAGGGGATGGGGACACTGAGGTGCTGCTCTGGAGGGGATGGGGACACTGAGGTGTTGCTGTGGAGGGGATGGGGACAGTGAGGCACTGCTCTGGAGGGGATGGGGACACTGAGGCACTGCTCTGGAGGGGATGGGGACACCAAGGCACTGCTCTGGAGGGGATGGGGACACTGAGGCACTGCTCTGGAGGGGATGGGGACACTGAGGCACTGCTCTGGAGAGGATGGGGACACTGAGGCACTGCTCTGGAGAGGATGGGGACACTGAGGTGCTGCTCTGGAGGGGATGGGGACACTGAGGTGCTGCTCTGGAGAGGATGGGGACACTGAGGCACTGCTCTGGAGGGGATGGGGACAGTGAGACACTGCTCTGGAGGGGATGGGGACACTGAGGCACTGCTCTGGAGGGGATGGGGACACTGAGGTGCTGCTCTGGAGGGGATGGGGACACTGAGGCACTGCTCTGGAGGGGATGGGGGACACTGAGGTGCTGCTCTGGAGGGGATGGGGACACTGAGGCACTGCTCTGGAGGGGATGGGGACACTGAGGCACTGCTCTGGAGGGGATGGGGGACACTGAGGCGTTGCTGTGGAGGGGGATGGGGACACTGAGGCACTGCTCTGGAGGGGATGGGGACACTGAGGTGCTGCTCTGGAGGGGATGGGGACACTGAGGTGTTGCTCTGGAGGGGATGGGGACACTGAGGCACTGCTCTGGAGGGGATGGGGACACTGAGGTGTTGCTCTGGAGGGGATGGGGACACTGAGGTGCTGCTCTGGAGGGGATGGGGACACTGAGGTGCTGCTCTGGAGGGGATGGGGACACTGAGGTGCTGCTCTGGAGGGGATGGGGACACTGAGGTGCTGCTCTGGAGGGGATGGGGACAGTGAGGCACTGCTCTGGAGGGGATGGGGACACTGAGGCACTGCTCTGGAGGGGATGGGGACACTGAGGTGCTGCTCTGGAGGGGATGGGGACACTGAGGTGTTGCTCTGGAGGGGATGGGGACACTGAGGCACTTGCTCTGGAGGGGATGGGGACACTGAGGTGTTGCTCTGGAGGGGATGGGGACACTGAGGTGCTGCTCTGGAGGGGATGGGGACACTGAGGTGCTGCTCTGGAGGGGATGGGGACAGTGAGGCACTGCTCTGGAGGGGATGGGGACACTGAGGCACTGCTCTGGAGGGGGATGGGGGACACTGAGGCACTGCTCTGGAGGGGATGGGGACACTGAGGTGTTGCTCTGGAGAGGATGGGGACAGTGAGACACTGCTCTGGAGGGGATGGGGACACTGAGGTGCTGCTCTGGAGGGGATGGGGACACTGAGGTGTTGCTCTGGAGGGGATGGGGACACTGAGGCACTGCTCTGGAGGGGATGAGGACACTGAGGTGTTGCTCTGGAGAGGATGGGGACACTGAGGCACTGCTCTGGAGGGGATGGGGGACACTGAGGTGCTGCTCTGGAGGGGATGGGGACACTGAGGTGCTGCTCTGGAGGGGATGGGGACACCAAGGTACTGCTCTGGAGGGGATGGGGACACTGAGGCACTGCTCTGGAGGGGATGGGGAGACTGAGGTGTTGCTCTGGAGGGGATGGGGACACTGAGGCACTGCCCTGGAGGTGATGGGGACACTGAGGTGCTGCTCTGGAGGGGATGGGGACACCAAGGTACTGCTCTGGAGGGGATGGGGAGACTGAGGCACTGCTCTGGAGGGGATGGGGACACTGAGGTGCTGCTCTGGAGGGGATGGGGACACTGAGGCACTGCTCTGGAGGGGATGGGGACACTGAGGCACTGCTCTGGAGGGGATGGGGACAGTGTGGTGCTGCTCTGGAGGTGATGGGGACACTAAGGTGTTGCTGTGGAGGGCATGGGGACACTGAGTTGTTGCTCTGGAGGGCATGGGGACACTGAGGTGTTGCTGTGGAGGTGACAAGGACACGAGGCTCTGCTGGAGGAGGTGCATGGTGGCAGGGTGGACACCGTCTGCTGCACTCTCTCTTCCTTGATTGCCTCTCTCCATCCCTGTCCCCATCCATCTCCATCTCCTCTGCGGTGCCCCCATCCCACTCCCCACCTCTCCAATCCCACCTCCCCCTCCCCAGCCTTCTCCAAACCCCATCCTCCCCCAAAACCTTGTCCCCAGGCTCCCAGAACTGGCTGTGTCTCCACAGGGAAGGGATGCTCAGCCCCTAGCACCCCAGGCCTGGTGAAGATGTCAGCCATCCCCGAGGCGCTGGGGCGCCCACGGAGCAGCTCCTCTCGCAGCCTGGCTGGGACCTTGGAAGCCACCCTGGGCATGGGCACCTTGGAGATGGACAAGGGGGAGATGCGAATCCTCAAGGTCTGTTTCTACAGCAACAGCTTCAACATGGGCAAGAACTTCAAGCTGGTGAAGTGCCCTGTGACCACGGAGATCCGGGTAGGTGGGCAGGGGGTGGGCAGAGGAGGGTGGGGGTGTTGTCCACCCACCTAGCTCTGGTCCAGGCACCATCCTGGCAGGGCAGGGCAGGGGGGGAGAAGGGCTCCCCTCAGCCTCCTCTGCTCCAGCCTCAACACCCCCAGCTCCCTCAGCTGCTCCTCAGAGGATTTGCCCTCCAGCCCCTTCCCCAGCCTGGTTGCCCTTCTCTGCACTCGCTCCAGCACCTCACAGGTGCCTTTGCAGAGAGTCTGGACCCTTCTAGAAGCACCCAAGGCCCTTGTAGGGCACCCAACACCCCTGATAGGGCACCCAAGACCACTTAGAGTCACTCAAGGCCCCTTGAGTGGCACCCAAGACCCTTTGTAAAGCACCCAACTCCACTTGATTGGCACCCAAGACCCTTTGTAGAGCAACCAAGACCCCTTATAGGGAACCCAAGGCCCTTCATAGGGCACCCAAGACCCTCTCTAGGGAACCCAGGACCCCTTGATGGGCACCCAAGACCCTTTGTAGAGCAACCAAGAGTCCTTGATGGGCACCAAGACCACTTGATGGGCACCCAAACCCCCCTTGTAGGGTACTCAGGGCACCTTTGGATCGGCACCCAAGACCATTTCCATGGAGTCGTGCCCCTCTGAGAAGCACCCAAGACCCTGTGTAGGACAAATGCTCCTTGATGGGCACCCAAGGCCCTTTGTGGAGCAACCAAGACCCCTCATAGGGCACCTAGGACCCTCTCTAGGGCACCCAAGACCCCTAGATGGGCACCCAAGGCCCTTTGTGGAGCACCCAAGACCCCTTATAGGGCACCCAAGACCCTCTCTAGGGAACCCAAGACCCCTTGATGGGCACCCAAGGCCCTTTGTGCAGCACCTCCATGTCCTTGTGATGCTGAGGAGCCCAGAACTGGCCCCAGCACTGGAGCTGCAGCCTCCCCAGTGCCCAGCCCAGGGGCACAATCCCTGCCCTGGCCCTGTGGCCACGCTGGCTCTGACACAAGCCAGGATGCCCTTGGCCTTCCTGGCCCCCCGGGCACACTGCTGGCTCCTGGGCAGTCCCAGGCCCCCAACACCCCCAGGTCCTTCTCAGATGAGTTTCAGCTGGCTTCTTGCCCTACCAGACTCAGAGCAGGGCCCTGGGAGCTCAAGCTGCACCACGAGCCCAGCACCCCCAGCGCTGGGGCTCTGCTGGCTGCTCATGGTGCAGCTCAGCCGGGGCCTATGGAAGGGTGGAAGTGGCCCCACCAAGCACCTTACCCAGACCCAAACACTGCTGGGAGGCCAGATGAGGCTTGTTTAGGCAGTGGGCGGTTGCAGAGGAAGCTGGTGCCTGGGCCTGGTGGCTGTGTTTTCACTCCAGGGATGTTCACCTCTGCCTCAGTTTCCCTCTGTCTGAAGCCCAGCTGGGGCTGCTGGGCCTCATCATAGCATCATAGAATCCTAGACTGGTCTGGGTTGGGAAGGGAGCCCAAGGGTCCCAGAGCTCCAACCCCCTGCCACAGGCAGGGCCACCAACCTCCAGGCCTGGAGCTCCACAAGGTTGCCCAGGGCCCCAGCCAACCTGGCCTTCAACACCCCCAGGGATGGGGCACCCACCCCCTCTCTGGGCAGCCCCTGCCAGCCCCTCCCCACTCTCTCTGCACAGAACTTCCCCCCAATGTCTCCTCTGCCCCTTCCCTCCTCCAGCTTCACTCCAGCCCCCTTGTCCTGCCAGGCTCTGCCCTTGGAACAAGCCCATTCCCCTCCTGTTCCTCGGGTCCCTTCAGGGATGGGCAGGCTGCAATGAGGTCCCCCCCAGAAGCAGCCTTCTCTTCTCCAGGCTGAGCCAGCCCAGCTCCCTCAGCCTCTCTCCAGAGGGGAGCTGCTCCAGCCCTCTCAGCATCTCCGGGGCTCCTCTGACCCCTCTCCAACAGCCCCACATCTTCCTTGTGTTGGGCCCCAGCTCTGGACACAGGACTCCAGCTGGGGAGGGCAGAGCAGAGAGGGACAATCCCCTCCCTGGCCCTGCTGCCACCCCCTCTGCTGATGGAGCCCAGGATCCCATCTCCCTTCCCAGCTGCCAGAGCCACTGCTGGCTCAGGGGGAGTCTCTCATCCCCAGGACCCCCAGGTCCTTCTCAGCAGGGCTGCTCCCCAGGAGCTCTTCTCCCAGCCTGGAGCTGTGGCTGGGATCCCTCAGCCCCAGGGCAGCACCTGACCCTTGGCAGTGCTGAACCTCATCAGCTTCACCCAGTTCCACCTTCCCAGCCTGTCAGGATCCCTCTGGATGGCTCCTGGCCTCCTGTGGTGTCACCCACACCACCCAGCTTGGTGTCACCCATCCCCAACAGCCCCACATCTCCCTTGTGTTGGGCCCCAGCTCTGGACACAGGACTCCAGCTGGGGAGGGCAGAGCAGAGAGGGACAATCCCCTCCCTGGCCCTGCTGCCACCCAGCCCCTTCTCCTTCCCCTCCCCTTCCCCAGGAGGTGATCAGGTCCATCCTGGTGAGCGGGCGCATCGGGCCTGACATCCAGCTGGCCGAGTGCTACGGGCTGCGCCTCAAGCACGTCAAGTCAGAGGAGACCCACTGGCTGCACCCTGACCTCACCGTGGGCGAGGTGCAGGAGAAGTACGAGTGCCTGCACTTGGAGGCTGAGTGGAGGTAGGATCTCCCCTACCTTCCCCTACCCTTCACCCCACCATACCCGTGGTAGCTCCCTCCGTGGCCCCCAGAGCCACCCTGGGAGAGGAACCGTGGAGCCCCAGCAGGAGGGCAAGTTCCTCCAGTGGGATCCTCACCCAGAGACTCTCCCCTGGGCAGGTACGACCTCCAGATCCGCTACCTGCCAGAGGACTTCATGGAGCGCTTCAAAGAGGACAAGACCACCTTGCTCTACTTCTACCAGCAGGTCAGAGGTGGCCCCCAGGGTTGTCTAACCCCAGCCAGGTCTGCTCTCCATCTACTCTCACCCCAGCTCCAAAGGGGGTGTTTCCTCCTCCCAAGCCCAGAAAACATGATTCCCAAGAGCCTAAAGACCTTGTAGAGCATTTTGTCTTCCCCTTGGGCTACTGAACTTCCCCAACGTGCCATTCCATCCCTCATCCCTGCTGGGAGTAGCTGGTCTCAAACTCTTCTCACCCTGTTCTTGTGCCTGCTGCACCCCTGGGGGGGCGGGGGGGGGGGGGGGTGGTGGGACAGCACAGACCCTGTGAGCATCCTTTCCAAGCATCCCCTTCCAGCAGCCCCTCCAGCATCTCCTCCTGCATCCCCCCCCCAGCATCCCCCCCCCCAGCATCCCCCCCCCCAGCATCCCCCCCAGCATCCCCCCCCAGCATCCCCCCCCAGCATCCCCCCCCAGCATCCCCCCCAGCATCCCCCACCAGCATCCCCCCTTAGCATCCCCACCAGCACTCCCCCACAGCATCCCCTCCCAGCATCCCCCCCAGCATCCCCCCAGCATCACCCCCCCCTCAGCGTCTCCCCCCAGCATCCCCCCCCAGCATCCCCCCCAGCATCCCCTCCCAGCATCCCCTCCTCAGCATCCTCCCCAACGTCCCCCACCAACATCCCCCCAGCATCCCCTCCCAGCATCCCCTCCCAGCATCCCCTCCCAGCATCCCCCCCCAGCATCCCCCCCAGCATCCCCCCCAGCATCCCCTCCCAGCATCCCCTCCCAGCATCCCCTCCTCAGCATCCTCCCCAACGTCCCCCACCAACATCCCCCAGCATCCCCCCCAGCATCCCCTCCCAGCATCCCCCCAGCACCCCCCCCAGCATCCCCCCAGCACCCCCCCCAGCATCCCCCCAGCATCCCCCCCCCAGCATCTCCCCCAGCATCCCCCCTAGCATTGCCCCCAGCATCCTCTCCAGAATCCCCCCCCCAGCATCCCTCCCAGCATCCCCCCTCAGCATCCCCTCCCAGCATCCCCCCTCAGCATCCCCCCCAGCATCCTCCCCCAGCATCCTCCCCCAGCATCCTCTCCAGCATCCCCCCCAGCATTCCCCCCCCAGCATCCCCACCAGCATCACCCCCCAGCATCCCCCTAGCATTACCCCCAGCATCCTCTCCTCCTGCATCCCCCCTCACATCCCCCCTAGCACCCCTCCAGCATCCTCCCCAGCATCCCCCTAGCACCCCTCCAGCATCACCCTCCCCCAGCATCCCCCCTCACATCCCCCCTAGCACCCCTCCAGCATCCCCCCCAGCATCCCCCCCAGCATCCCCCCCAGCATCCCCCCCCAGCATCCCCCAGCATCCCCCTCACATCCCCCCTAGCACCCCTCCAGCATCCCCCCCAGCATCCTCCTAGCATTGCCCCCAGCATCCCCCCCAGCATCCCCCCAGCATCCCCCCTCACATCCCCCCTAGCACCCCTCCAGCATCCTCCCCAGCATCCCCCTAGCATTGCCCCCCAGCATCCTCTCCAGAATCCCCCCCCAGCATCCCCCCTCACATCCCCCCTAGCACCCCTCCAGCATCCTCCCCAGCATCCCCCCCAGCATCCCCCTAGCATTGCCCCCAGCATCCTTTCCAGAATCCCCCCCTATCACCCCTCCAGCATCCCCCCAGCCCCCCCCAGCCCCCTGCCTCCCCCCCAGCCCCCCCTGACACCCGTGTCCCCGCAGCTCCGCAGCGAGTACATGCAGAACTACGCCAGCAAGGTGAGCGAGGGCATGGCCCTGCAGCTGGGCTGCCTGGAGCTCAGGTACGTGTCTCTGCTGCCCCAGGGGGCTGGGGAGGGGCTGGGGGGGGGAATGGGGAGGGGCTGGGGCTCCCCAGGGTCTGGCAGGGGATGGGGTGGGATGAGGGGGCTGGAGCGGGGGGTGGCTGGGGGCTCACCCCCATGCCATGCCATGCCATCCTCCCCACAGGAGGTTTTACAAGGACATGCCTCAGAACGCCTGGATAAGAAGTCCAACTTCGAGTTCCTGGAGTGAGTAGGCACAGCACATCCCTGCCCATCACCTGCCCACCCTGCCCATCACCTGCCCATCACCTGCCCATCACCTGCCCATCACCTGCCCATCCTGTCCATCAGCTTCCCACCCTGCCCACCACCTGCCTACCCTGCCCATCACCTGCCCACGCTGCCCATCACCTGCCCATCTTCTGCCCATAACCTGCCCACCCAGCCCATCACCTGCCCATCTTCTGCCCACGCTGCCCATCACCTGCCCACCCTGCCCATCATCTCCCACCCCGACCATCTTCTGCCCACCCTGCCCATCACCTGCCCATCACCTGCCCACGCTGCCCATCACCTGCCCATCTTCTGCCCATAACCTGCCCACCCTGCCCATCACCTGCCCACCCTGCCCATCACCTGCCCACCCTGCCCATCACCTGCCCATCTTCTGCCCACCCTGCCCATCACCTGCCCACCCTGCCCACCCTGCCCATCACCTGCCCACCCTTCCCACCCTGCCCACCACCTGCCCACCCTGCCCATTATCTGCCCACCCTGCCCATCACCTGCCCACCCTGCCCATCACCTGCCCACCCTGCCCACCCTGCCCATCACCTGCCAATCACCTGCCCACCCTGCCCATCTTCTGCCCACCCTGCCCATCTTCTGCCCACCCTGCCCATCACCTGCCCATCACCTGCCCATCATCTGCCCACCCTGCCCATCATCTGCCCACTCCAGCCAGCCCAGCCAGAGGGGCTGGGGATCTGCTGGTGGCCTTCCTCATCGTCCTGCAGCTCCTCATCCTCCTGCAGCTCCTCCTCCTTCCTCAGCTCCTCATCCTCCTGCAGCTCCTCATCCTTCAGCCTCTCATCCCCCTGCAGTCCCTCATCCTCCTTCAGCCTCTCATCCTTCCTCACCTCCTCATCCTCCCTCAGTTCCTCATCCTCCTGCAACCCCTCATCTTCCCTCAGTCCCCCCATCCTTCCTCACCTCCTCATCCTCCCCCAGCCCCTCATCTCCCCTCAGCCCCCCCATCCTTCCTCACCTCCTCATCCTCCTGCAACCCCTCATCTCCCCTCAGCCCCCCCTCCATCCTTCCTCACCTCCTCATCCTCCCCCAGCCCCTCATCTTCCCTCAGCCCCCCCATCCTTCCTCATCTCCTCATCCTCCTGCAACCCCTCATCTTCCCTCAGCCCCCCCATTCTTCCTCACCTCCTCATCCTCCCCCAGCCCCTCATCTTCCCTCAGCCCCCCCATCCTTCCTCACCTCCTCATCCTCCCCCAGCCCCTCATCTCCCCTCAGCGCCCCCATCCTTCCTCACCTCCTCATCCTCCTGCAACCCCTCATCTCCCCTCAGCCCCCCCTCCATCCTTCCTCACCTCCTCATCCTCCTGCAACCCCTCATCTCCCCTCAGCCCCCCTCCATCCTTCCTCACCTCCTCATCCTCCCCCAGCCCCTCATCTTCCCTCAGCCCCCCCATCCTTCCTCATCTCCTCATCCTCCTGCAACCCCTCATCTTCCCTCAGCCCCCTCATCCTTCCTCACCTCCTCATCCTCCTGCAACCCCTCATCTTCCCTCAGCCCCCCCATTCTTCCTCACCTCCTCATCCTCCCCCAGCCCCTCATCTTCCCTCAGCCCCCCCATCCTTCCTCACCTCCTCATCCTCCTGCAACCCCTCATCTTCCCTCAGCCCCCCATCCTTCCTCACCTCCTCATCCTCCCCCAGCCCCTCATCTTCCCTCAGCCCCCCCATCCTTCCTCACCTCCTCATCCTCCCCCAGCCCCTCATCTTCCTCAGCCCCCCCCATCCTTCCTCACCTCCTCATCCTCCCCAGCCCCTCATCTCCCCACAGCCATCAGCCCTGCTGGTGAGCAGGATGCAAGGAGAGAACCTTTCACCCTGCACTGGGTGGGCAGCTTCTCCCCCCAGGAGCACCCCCTTTTCCCTCCTCCAGCACCCACTTTGCTGGGTGCATCCCCCCCCTACCCTGACAATCTGCACAAGCTCCCCAGGGTGGCTCCCACCCAGCCCTGTGAGCTGGGGTCCCCACAGGGGCCGTTGATGTGCAGGGGGGGTCTCTGTTCTCCAGGAAGGAGGTGGGCCTGGACCTCTTCTTCCCCAGCCAGATGCAGGAGAACCTGAAGGTGAGGGATGTGAGCGGGTGCAGGGCTGGGTGCAGGTGTGCAAGGGGTGTGAGCGTGCAAGGATGGGGCTGGGGGTTGTGTGCTGCAGGTGACACTGAGCTGGGAGGAGCTGTGGGTCTGTCTGGGGCAGGGAGGCTCTTCAGAGGGACCTGGCCAGGCTGGAGCCATGGGCTGAGCCCAAGGGGCTGAGGTTCAAGCAGGCCAAGGGCAGAGTCCTGCCCATGGGACACCCCGACCCCCAGCAGCGCTCCAGGCTGGGGGCAGAGCGGCTGGAGAGCTGCTGGGGAGAAGGAGCTGGGGGTGTTGGGGGCCTGGGACTGCCCAGGAGCCAGCAGTGTGCCCGGGGGGCCAGGAAGGCCAAGGGCATCCTGGCTTGTGTCAGAGCCAGCGTGGCCACAGGGCCAGGGCAGGGATTGTGCCCCTGGGCTGGGCACTGGGGAGGCTGCAGCTCCAGTGCTGGGGCCAGTGCTGGGCTCCTCAGCATCACAAGGACATGGAGGTGCTGCACAAAGGGCCTTGGGTGCCCATCAAGGGGTCATGGGTTCCCTTGAGAGGGTCCTGGGTGCCCTATAAGGGGTCTTGGTTGCTCCACAAAGGGCCTTGGGTGCCCATCAAGGAGCATTTGTCCTACACAGGCTCTTGGGTGCTTCTCAAAGGGTCTGGGGTGCTTCTCAGAGGGGCACGACTCCATGGAAATGGTCTTGGGTGCCTATCCAAAGGTGCCCTGAGTACGCTACAAGGGGGGTTTGGGTGCCCATCAAGGGGTCCTGGGTTCCCTAGAGAGGGTCCTGGGTGCCCTATAAGGGGTCTTGGTTGCTCCACAAAGGGCCTTGGGGTGCCCATCAAGGGGTCTTGGGTGCCCTAGAGAGGGTCCTGGGTGCCCTATAAGGGGTCTTGGTTGCTCCACAAAGGGTCTTGGGTGCCCATCAAGGGGTCTTGGGTGCCCTAGAGAGGGTCCTGGGTGCCCTATAAGGGGTCTTGGTTGCTCCACAAAGGGCCTTGGGTGCCCATCAAGGGGTCTTGGGTGCCCTAGAGAGGGTCCTGGGTGCCCTATAAGGGGTCTTGGTTGCTCCACAAAGGGTCTTGGGTGCCACTCAAGGGGCCTTGAGTGACTCTAAGTGGTCTTGGGTGCCCTATCAGGGGTGTTGGGTGCTCTCCAAGGGCCTTGGGTGCTTCTAGAAGGGTCCAGACTCTCTGCAAAGGCACCTGTGAGGTGCTGGAGCGAGTGCAGAGAAGGGCAACCAGGCTGGGGAAGGGGCTGGAGGGCAAATCCTCTGAGGAGCAGCTGAGGGAGCTGGGGGTGTTGAGGCTGGAGCAGAGGAGGCTGAGGGGAGCCCTTCTCCCCCCCCTGCCCTGCCCTGCCAGGAGGGTGCAGAGAGGTGGGCGCTGGTCTCTTCAGCCAGGGGCCAGGAGCTGGGACGAGGGGTGATGGGCTCAAGCTGCACACGTGTGCGTCTCCATGTGTGGGTGGGGGTGTTGGGGTGCAGCTGGCCCCCTCCCCAGCCCGGGTGCTGTGCCCCCAGCCCAAGCAGTTCCGGAAGATGATCCAGCAGACGTTCCAGCAGTACGCCCTGCTGCGGGAGGAGGAGTGCATCCTCAAGTTCCTCCACACCCTCTCCACCTTCGCCAACATCGACCAGGAGACTATCGCTGCGAGCTCATCGTCAGTGCCTGGGGAGGGGAAGGGAGAGGGGAGGGGAAGGGGTGCGGAGGGGAAGGGAGAGGGGAGGGGAAGGGATGGGATGGGATAGGGAGGAGGATGGGATGGGGATGGGATGGGGATGGAGGTGGGGATAGGGATGTGGATGGGATTGGGATGGGATGGGGATGGGATGGGGATGGAGGTGGGGATAGGGATGTGGATGGGATTGGGATGGGATTGGGATGGGGATGGAGATGGGGATGGGATGGGGATAGGATAGGGAGGAGGATGGGATGGGGATGGGGATGGGATAGGGAGGAGGATGGGATGGGGATGGGATGGGGATGGGGATGGGATGGGGATGTGATGGGGATGGAATGGGATGGGATGGAGATGGGATGGGGATGGGGATGGGATGGGGATAGGATAGGGAGGAGGATGGGATGGGGATGGGGATGGGATGGGATGGGATGGGAGGAGGATGGGATGGGGATGGTGATGGGATGGAGATGGGATGGGGAGGAGGATGGGATGGGGATGGGGATGGGATGGGGTTGGGATGGGGAGGAGGATGGGATGTGATGGGGATGGGTTGGGGAGGAGCATGGCATGGGGATGGGATGGGATGGGATAGGGATGGGATGGGGATGGGATGGGGGTGGGATGGGGATAGGATAGGGAGGAGGATGGGATGGGGATGGGATGGGGATGGGATGGGGATGGGGAGGAGGATGGGATGGGGATGGGATGGGGATGGGATGGGGATGGGGATGGGATGGGGATGTGATGGGGATGGAATGGGATGGGGAGGAGGATGGGATGGGGATGGGGATGGGATGGGGATGGGATGGGGAGGAGGATGGGATGGGGATGGGAATGGGATGGGGATGGGGATGGGGATGGGATGGGCTTGGGATGGGGATGGGATAGGGAGGAGGATGGGATGGGGACGGGGATGGGATGGGGATGTGATGGGGATGGAATGGGATGGGATGGATATGGGATGGGGATGGGATGGGGAGGAGCATGGGATGGGGACGGGGATGGGATGGGATGGGATTAGGATGGGATAGGGAGTGGGAGTGGGATGGGGATGGGATGGGATGGGATTGGGATGGGAGGATGGGCTGGGATGGGGATGGGGTAGGGAGGAACATGGCATGGGGTGGGGATGGGATGGGATAGGGATGGGATGGGATGGGGATGGGGATGGGATGGGATGGGATGGGATGGGGATGGGATGGGGATGGGATGGGGAGGAGGATGGGATGGGGATGGGATGGGATGGGGATGGGATGGGGATGGGATGGAGATGGAGTTAGGGATGGAGTTGAGGAGGGGATGGGATGGGGATGGGATGGGATGGGGATGGATGGGATGGGGATGGGGATGGGATGGGGATGGATGGAGATGGAGTTAGGGATGGAGTTGAGGAGGGGATGGGATGGGATGGGGATGGGATGGGGATGGGATGGATGGGGATGGGGATAGGATGGATGGGATGGGATGTGATGGGGATGGGATGGGATGGAGATGGGATGGGATGGGATGGGTTTGGGATGTGATGTGATGGGATTGGGATGGGATGGGGATGCCCCCACCCCAATTTGCCCCCTCCTTTTGCCTCCTTCCCCCCCCCCCAGCAAGGGTGGAACATCACAGTGGACCTGGTCATTGGACCAAGGGCCATCCGGCAGATGACCAGCAAGGAGGCCAAGGTATTGGGGGGTCTTTGGGGGTCTGGGGGGGGGTTTGAGGGCTGGATGGGGTGTGGGGAGGGGGCTGCTGTCCAGTCAGTGGTTAAAGTTGATGCCCACCCCCCCCCCAGCCCACGTGCTTGGCTGAGTTCAAGGCCATCAAGTCCATCAAGTGCTGCAGCGTGGAGGAGGGACGGGCGGTGCTTGCAGCTGGGGCTCACCGGCACCCCCCAGGTGAGGGGGGCTTGGGGGGGTTTGGGGGGGGTGAGGGTGGTAGCACCCCCACATGGGGGTTCAGGGTGTCTCTGGAGGGATGAGGGGGCATCTGGAGAGATCCAGCTCCATGCAAAGGGAGAGGGACCCCCCCAAAGTGGGGTGGGGGGGAGGGAGGGGGCTGGGATGTGCCCCCACACCTGAAAGGTCAACTTGCCTTGGGGTGGGGGGGTACTGGGGAGTTTACTGGGGAGACTGGGAGTTACCTGGGGGTGCTGGGAGGGATGATACTGGGGAGACTGGGAGTTACCTGGGGGTGCTGGGAAGGATGATATGGGGAAAGTGGGAGACTGGGGGAGACTGGGAGTTACCTGAGGGTGCTGGGAAGGATGATGTTGGGGAGACTGGGCACACTGGGAGTTATCTGGGGGTGCTGGGGTGCTGGAATGATGATGCTGGGGAGACTGGGAGACTGGGAGTTACCTGGGGGTGTTGGGAAGGATGAGACTGGCGAGACTGGGAGTTACCTGGGGGTGCTGGGAAGGATGATACTGGGGAAACTGGGGAGACTGGGCAGACTGGGAGTTACCTGGGGTGCTGGGAAGGATGATACTGGGGAGACTGGAGTTATCTGGGGATACTGGGGTGCTGGGAATGATGATGCTGGGGAGACTGGGGAGACTGGGGAGACTGGGAGTTACCTGGGGGTGCTGGGAAGGATGATACTGGGGAAACTGGCAGACTGGGAATTACCTGGGGGTGCTGGGAAGACTGAGAGTGGGTAGACTGGGCAGACTGGGAGTTATCTGGGGATACTGGGGTGCTGGGAATGATGATGCTGGGGAGACTGGGGAGACTGGGAGTTACCTGGGAGTGCTGGAAGGATGATACTGGGCAGACTGGGCAGACTGGGAGTGAGCTGTGGTGCTGGGAAGGATGATGCTGGGGAGACTGGGAAGACTGGGAGTTACCTGGGGGTGCTGGGGTGCTGGGAAGGATGATGCTGGGGAGACTGGGCAGACTGGGAGTTACCTGGGGTGCTGGGAAGGATGATACTGGGCAGACTGGGCAGACTGGGAGTGAGCTTGGGTGCTGGGAAGGATGATGCTGGGGAGACTAGGAAGACTGGAGTTACCTGGGGGTGCTGGGAAGGATGATACTGGGGAAACTGGTAGACTGGGAGTTACCTGGGGTGCTGGGGTGCTGGGAATGATGATGCTGGGGAGACTGGGGAGACTGGGAGTTACCTGGGGGTGCTGGGAAGGATGAGACTGGGCACACTGGGAGTTATCTGGGGGTCCTGGGGTGCTGGGAATGATGATACTGGGGAGACTGGGCAGACTGGGAGGTACCTGGGGGTGCTGGGAAGGATGATACTGGGCAGACTGGGAGCTATCTGGGGTGCTGGCTGCTGGGAATGATGATACTGGGGAGACTGGCAGACTGGGAGTTACCTGGGGTGCTGGAAGGATGATGATGGGGAGACTGGGTGGTCTGGGTAGACTGGGAGTTATCTGGGGTGCTGGAAGGCCGGTACTGGTCAGACTGGTCAGACTGGGCGCTGCCCCTGTCCCAGTCCCTGGCGATCCGCACCGGGTCCCTGGCTGAGGCTGAGAACCTGGCCGAGCTCATCGACGGCTACTGCCGGCTGCAGGGGGCTGGGGGCTCCTCCCTCCTCATCCCCCCCCGCAGAGGTGAGACCCCTCCCCTCCCCCCTCCCACTGCCCCTCCCCCCCCCCTCATCCCCCTCCCCCTCCCCCCCCTTCATCCCACCCACCCCCCAAGCTGAGACCTGGCAAACTCACTGCAAGCTGGGATGGGGGGAGGAGGGGGGGGGTTTGGGGGGGGTTGGGGAAGGGTCTCCAGCACCCCCCAGGCTGTGGGGAAGGGGGGATGGGTGGTGGGGGAGGGGGCTGGGGTATGACCCCCCCCAATTGTTGTCTCCCCACAGAGAGGGAGAAGAGGAGCAGCCTCCCCCACATCCCCTCCCTGTGAGTGCAGCTGCTGGCACCCCAAGGCGGGGGGGGCCCATCCCCCCAGCACACCCCTGACCCCTGACCCCTGACCCTGACCCCCTCCTGCCCCCTCCATGACCCCCCTCTCCTATGACCCTGACACCCTCCCACCCCTCCCTGACCCCTGACCCTTCCACCCTCTCCCTGACCCATGACCCCTGACCCCCTGACCCCTGACCCCTCTCCCCTCTCCCCAAACCCTGACCCCCCTCTCCTGACCCCTGACCCCCTCCAACCCCCTCCCTGACCGCCCTCCCGCCCCCCTCCCTGTCCCCTGACCCCCCTCCCCTCTCCTTCACCCCTGACTCACCTCCCACCCTCCTCCCTGACCCCCGACCCCCCCTCCACCCCCCTCCCTGAACCTTGACCCCCTCCCACCCCCCTCCCTGACCCCCAAACCCCCTCCCAACCTCTCCCTGTCCCTTGACCCCTGAACCCCTCCATCTCCCTTCCTGACCCCTGACGCCCCATCCCCCACTCCCTGACCCCTGACCCCCTCCCACCCCCCTCCCTGACCCCTGACCCCCTTCCACCCCTCTCCGTGACCCCCTCCCACCCTCCTCCCTGACTCCTGACCTCTGACCCCTGACCCCTGGCCCCCCTACCATCTCCCTCCCTGACCCTCACCCCTCCCCCCTCCCCCCTGGCCCCCCCTCTCTGACCCCAACCCCCCTCCAACCCACCCTTCTCCGTGACCCCCTCCCACCCTCACCCTGACCTCTGACCCCTGGTCCCTCTCCCACCCCCTCCCTGACCCCCGACCCCCTCCCAACCTCTCCCTGACCCCTGACCCCTGACCCTGATCCTGACCCCCCTCCCACCCTGTCCCTGACCCCCCCTCCCAACCCCCTCCCTGACCCCTAACCCCCCTCCCACCTTCTCCCTGACCCCCCTCCCACACCCCTCCCTGACCCCTGACCCCTCAACCCCCTCCCCCCCTGGTCCCCCCCCCTCCCTGACCCCTCACCCCCCTCCCCCCCTTCTCCCTGACCCCTGACTCCCTCCCACCCCCCTCCTGACCCCGGACCCCCCTCCCCCCTGGACCCTCCCCTCTCCCACCCCTCTCCTCTCCCTGACCCCCTTCTCCCCCTTCTCCCTGACCCCTGACCCCCCTCCCACCCCTCTCCCTGACCCTGACCCCCCTCCCCTCTCCTTCACCCCTGACCCACCTCCCACCCCCCTCCCTGACCCTGACCCCTTCCCCCCTCCCCCCCCTCCCTGACCCCCTTCCCACCCCCCGACCACCCCCCGACCCCCCTCTCCTGACTCCCCTCCCATCCCCCTCCCTGACCCCCAACCCCCCTCCCAACCTCTCCCTGACCCTTGACCCTCACCCCCTCCCCCCCTGGCCCCTTCCCTCCTGACCCCGGACCCCCCTCCAACCCCCCAACCCCCTCTCCCTGACCCCCGCTCCCACCCCCCTCCCTGACCCCGGACCCCCCCTCCCCTCCGGACCCCCCCTCTCCCACCCCCCTCCCTGACCCCTGACCCCCCTCCCACCCCCCTCCCTGACCCCCCCCACCCTCTCCCCCCCCCAGGCACCTGGAGGAGAGACACTCCACCCTCTCCGACAGCATCAGTGGGGGTGAGGTTGGGGCTCCTTGGGGGGCAGACAGGGGGCTGGGGGGCTGTGGAGGGGCTGGGGGGGGTTGTGGGGGCTGGGAGGGTGGGGGGGCTTGGGGTGGTGGCTGGGGGGTCTGGGGGTGGCTGTGGTGGTTGATGGCGGGTCTGGGGGCTGGGGGGGCTGGGGGGAAGTTCTGGGGGCTGTGGGGGGGGCTGTGAGGATATGGGGGGCTGGGGGGGCTGTGGTGGTTGGGGGGTGGTCTGGGGGCTGTTGGGGGGTTCTGGGGGCTGTGGGGGCTGTGATGTTATGGGGGCTGGGGGGCTGTGGTGGTTGGGGGGGGGGCTGGGGGCTGGGGGTGTTCTGGGGGCTGTGGGGTGGCTGTGAGGTTATGGGGGGCTGAGGGGGCTGTGGGGGGCTGTAGGGGGGTTGTGGGGGCTGGAGGGGCTGGGGGGACTGGGGGGGACTGGTGGGGGGGGCTGGGGTGTCTGGGGGGGCTGTGGTGGTTGAGGGGGGGTCTGGGCGCTGTGGGGGCTGTGGGGGGATTCTGGGGGCTGTGGGGGGCTGTGAGGTTATGGGGGGCTGGGGGGGGCTGTGGTGATTGGGGGGGCTGGGCTGGGGGGGCT
>JAKCOZ010000134.1:122760-151433 GCA_022605955.1 Rallus limicola
AGCAGCCTCCCCCACATCCCCTCCCTGTGAGTGCAGCTGCTGGCACCCCAAGGCGGGGGGGGCCCCATCCCCCCAGCACACCCTGACCCCTGACCCCTGACCCCCCCCACCCCCCTCCATAACCCCTCCCCCCTCCCACCCCCTGACCCCTGATCACTGACCCCTGACCCCCCCCTCCTTGAACCCTGACCCCCCTCCCACCCCCCCTCCCTGACCCCTGACCTCCCACCCTCCTCCCTGACCCCCTGACCCCCCTCCAACCCCCTGACCCCCTTCCCACCCCCTCACTGACCCCTTGACCCCTGACCCCCTCCCACCCTCCTCCCTGACCCCCGACCCCCCATCCCACCCTCTCCCTGACCCCTGACCCTCAACCCCCCCCCTTGACCCCTGACCCACGCCTCACCCTGACCCCTGACCCCCTCCCACCCTCTCCCTGACCCTTGACCCCTGAACCCCTCCCACCCTCCTCTCTGACCCCCCAACCCCCCCCACCCCCCTCCCTGACCCCTGACCCCGCTCCCACCCCTCTCCTTGACCCCCCTCCCACCCCTCTCCCCTCTCCCTGACCCCCCTCCCACCCTCTCCCTGACCCCTGACCCCCCAACCCCCCCTCCTTGACCCCTGCCCCATGCCTCACCCTGACCCCTGACCCCCTACCCACCCCCTTCCCTGACCCCCGACCCCCATCCCAACCTCTCCCTGACCCCTGACCCCTGACCCCTACCCTCCCACCCTGACTCCCCTCCCACCCCCCCCCCCAACACCCGACCCCCCTCCAACCCCCCGACCCCCCTCTCCCTGACCCCCCTCCCATCCCCCTCCCTGACCCCTGACCCCTGACCCCCCTCTCCCCCTGGTGTCCCCCCCCCGACCCCGGACCCCCCTCCCCACCCTCTCCCTGACCCCTGACCCCCTCCCCCCCACCCTCCCTCTCCCTGACCCCTGACTCCCTCCCCCCCTCCCCCCTCTCCCTGACCCCCCTCCCACCCCTCTCCCTGACCTCCGACCCCTCTCCCCCGCCGGACCCCCCCTCCTCCCACCCCTCTCCCCTGACCCCTGACTCCCTCCCACCCCCCCTCCCTGACCCCGGACCCCCCTCCCCTCTGGACCCTCCCTCCTCCCACCCCTCTCCCTGACCCCTGACCCCCCTCCCACCCCCCTCCCTGACCCCCCCCCACCCTCTCCCCCCCCAGGCACCTGGAGGAGAGACACTCCACCCTCTCCGACAGCATCAGTGGGGGTGAGGTTGGGGCTCCTTGGGGGGCAGACAGGGGGCTGGGGGGGGCCAGACAGGGGGCTGGGGGTGCTGTGGAGGGACTGGGGGGGGTTGTGGGGGCTGGGGGGTCTGGGGGGGCTTTGGGGATTGTGGAGGTCCTGGGTGGGAGCTGGTGGGGTTGGGGGCGGCTGTGGTGGTTGGGGGGGGGTTGGGGGCTGGGGGGGCTGGGGGGGCTGTGGGGATTGTGGGGGGGCTGGGGGGGAGCTGGTGGGGTTGGGGGCGGCTGTGGTGGTTGAGGGGGGGGTCTGGTGGGCTGGGGGGGAGTTCTGGGGGCTGTGGGGGGGGCTGTGAGGTTATGGGGGGCTGGGGTGGGGCTGTGGTTGTTGGGGGGGTGGTCTGGGGGCTGTGGGGGCTGTGGGGGGTTCTGGGGGGTGTGGGGGGGCTGTGAGGTTATGGGGGGCTGGAAGGGCTGGAGGGGGGGCTGTGGGAGCTGGGGGGGGGCTGTGAGGTTCTGGGGGGCTGGGGGGGGCTGTGGTGGTTGAGGGGGGGCTGGGGGTGTTCTGGGGGCTGTGCGCTGGCTGTGAGGTTATGGGGGGCTGAGGGGGCTGTGGGGGGGCTGTAGGGGGGTTGTGGGGGCTGGGGGGACTGGGGGGGACTGGTGGGGGGGGGCTGTGGGGATTGTGGGGGGGCTGGGGGGGAGCTGGTGGGGTTGGGGGGGCTGTGGTGGTTGAGGGGGGGTCTGGGGGCTGTGGGGGCTGTGGGGGGGATTCTGGGGGCTGGGGGGGGCTGTGGTTGTTGGGGGGGGCTCTGGGGGCTGGGGGGGCTGCGAGGTTGTGGGGGGCTGGGGGGGGCTGTGGAGGATGGGGGGAAGGGGCTGGGGGCTGAGGGGGGTGTGGGGATTTGGGGGGAGGTTGTGGGGGGGGGGGGGCTGTGGGAGGCTGTGTATCCCCAGTACACAGGGATTTTGGGGGTTTGGGGGGGCTGGGGGGGCTTGACCCCCCCCCCAGCCTTTCAGCTGGGGCTCGACCTGCAGCTGAGCATCCCTGGGGGGGGGGATGGGGGGGGGGAAGGGGGGGTCAGGCTGCTCCCCTGAGCACCCCCATGGCCACAGGGCCTGGGGGGCGGATGGGTGGTCCCATGGGGATGCTGTGTGACCCCCCCCCATCCCAGTGACCCCCCCCTGCACCCCCCCCCTCCCCCCAGACTCGGAGATCTACGCTGAAATCCCTGAGGAGGCGGCCAGACCCAGGTCTGGAGGTAGGGGACACCTCAGGGGACACCCCAGGGGACACCCCAGGGGACACCCCCCACGGGGACACCCCCCAATGGGACACCCCAGGGGACACCCCCAGGGGTCACCCCCCAATGGGACACCCCCCATGGGGACACCCCCCATGGGACACCCCCCAATGGGACACCCTCCATGGGGACACCCCAGGGGACACCCCCATGGGGGACACCCCCAGGGGTCACCCCCAAGGGGATACCCCCATGGGGACAACCTCAGGGGGACACCCCCTATGGGATACCCCCCAGGGGGACACCCTGAGGGGAACACCCCCATGGGGACACCCCCCAACGGGACACCCTCAGGGGTCACCCCCCAATGGGACACTCCCACGGGGACACCCCCATGGGGCACTCTCAGGGGGACACCCCCCAATGGGACACCCCCAGGGGGACAACCTCAGGGGTCACCCCCAAGGGGATACCCCCCAATAGGACACCCCCAATGGGACACCTCCAGGGGTCACCCCCCAATAGGACACCCCCAATGGGACACCCCCACGGGGACAACCTCAGGGGGACACCCCCCAATGGGACACCCCCACTGGGACACCCCCAGGGGGACACCCCCAGGGGGACACCCTCTTCATAGTGCCACCCTCCTGGTGCCACCCCCCTCCTGGTGCCCCCCCTCCCCATGCTGCCCCCCTCCCCATGCTGCCCCCCTCCCCATGCTGCCCCCCTCCCCATGGTGCCCTCCTCCCCATGCTACTCCCTCCCCATGCTGCCCTCTCCCCATGCTGCCCCCCTCCCTATGGTGCCCCCCTCCCCATGGCAACCCCCTCATGGTGCCCCCCTCCCCATGATGCCCCCCCTCCCCTTGGTGCCCCCGTCATGGTGCCCCCCTCATGGTGCCCTCCCCTTCATGGTTCCCCCCCCTCCCCATGGCAACCCCCTCCCCATGGTGCCCCCCTCATGGTGCCCCCCTCATGGTGCCCCCCCCTTCATGGTGCCCCCCCCTTCATGGTGCCCCCCTC
This sequence comes from Rallus limicola, assembly GCA_022605955.1. Taxonomy (NCBI): domain Eukaryota; kingdom Metazoa; phylum Chordata; class Aves; order Gruiformes; family Rallidae; genus Rallus; species Rallus limicola. The sequence goes on from JAKCOZ010000134.1 coordinate 126,244, forward strand.
CCCATGGTGCCCCCCTCCTGGTGCCCCCCCCTCCCACCCTGTGCCCCCAAAGCTGAGGACAAGCTTGCCCCTACCCTGCCCACCTTAACCCCCACCACCCCACCCCACCCCACCCCACACCCCCCCACCCCATGAGAGGGACCAGAGCACCTGGGGTCACCCCCCTCCCCTTGTGCCATGGGTGGTCCTTGCTGGGGTTGGGGGGCTGCTGATGGAGAAGGTCGGTACCCAGGGCTCACCAACATCTCCCAGTTGCCCCATGGGGTGGGCAGGGGTACCACCAGCTTCCTGCCCCCCCCCCCCCTCCCCCCAAAAGCTGGTGCCACCTCTGCCCCCCCCTCTCCTCCCAGTCCAGCACTACGGGATCTCCAGGGAGGACCTCACCTTGGGCAGGATCCTGGGGGAAGGCTTCTTTGGAGAGGTCTACGAGGGCATCTACACCACCCCAGTGAGTGGCCTGCCCTCTCCCTGCCCCCCTCTGACACTGGGGAGGGGAGGGAGAGGTGGGGATGGATGGGGGAGGGTAAAAAGGTGGGGTGAAGCAGCCCCCCCACCCTCCAAACTCCTCCTCCTCCTCTGCAGAAGGGGGAGAGGCTCAACGTGGCTGTGAAGACCTGCAAGAAGGACTGCAGCCCAGAGAACAAGGACAAGTTCCTCAGTGAAGCAGGTACACTGGGGGGAGAGGGTCCTGATGCCCTTTTTTTGGGGGGACAGAGCCTATTTAACCCCCCCCCCCAGGCCAGATGGGGGGTTGGTTCCTGCAGTGGAGCATCTTCTGGTCCCTCCTTGGGGACAACTGGGAGTACCAACTCATGGATGAGGAAGAGGAGGGAGATATCCCATGCTCCCCCCTTGAGGTTCTCCAAAATACCCATTTTGGGGGGGGAGGGGTCCTGCTGCCCTTTTTTTGGGGGGACAGAGCCTGTTTAACACCCCTCAGGCCAGGTGGGTGGGTGGTTCCTGCCGTGGAGCATCTTCTGCTTCCTCCTTGGGGACAACTGGGCATTTCAACTCATGGATGAGGAAGAGGAGGGAGATATCCCATGCTCCCACCTTGAGATTCCCCAAAATACCCATTTTTTGGGGGGAGAGGGTCCTGCTGCCCTTTTTGGGGGGGGACAGAGCCTGTTTAAACCCCCCCCCAAGGCCAGATGGGGGGGGTGGTTCCTGCAGTGGAGCATCTTCTGGTCCCTCCTTGGGTGTTGCAGCACATGGATGAGGAAGAGGAGGGAGATATCCCATGCTCCCCCCTTGAGGTTCTCCAAAATACCCATTTTAGGGGGGGAGAAGAGTCCTGCTGCCCTTTTTTGGAGGGGACAGAGCCTGTTTAACCCCCCCAAGCCAGATGGGGGGTTGGTTCCTGCAGTGTTGCCATGATGGGGTTCCAGACATGGAGCATCTTCTGGTTCCTCCTTGGGGACAACTGGGTGTTGCAGCACATGGATGAGGAAGAGGAGGGAGATATCCCATGCTCCCCCCTTAGGATTCCCCAAAATACCCATTTTTTTGGGGAGGGAGGGGGTCCTGCTGCCCATTTTTGGGGGGGACAGAGCCTGTTTAACCCCCCCCAAGGCCAGATGGGGGGTTGGTTCCTGCAGTGGAGCATCTTCTGGTTCCTCCCTGGGGACAACTGGGTGTTGCAGCACATGGATGAGGAAGAGGAGGGAGATATCCCATGCTCCCCCCTTGAGATTCCCCAAAATACCCATTTTTGGGGGGGAGGGAGTCCTGCTGCCCTTTTTTGGGGGGGACAGAACCTGTTTAACCCCCCCCAGGCCAGATGGGGGAGTGGTTCCTGCAGTGGAGCATCTTCTGGTCCCTCCTTGGGTGTTGCAGCACATGGATGAGGAAGAGGAGGGAGATATCCCATGCTCCCCCCTTGAGGTTCCCCAAAATACCCATTTTTGGGGGGGAGGGAGTCCTGCTGCCCTTTTTTGGGGGGGACAGAGCCTGTTTAACCCCCTCCCAGGCCAGATGGGGGGGTGGTTCCTGCAGTGGAGCATCTTCTGGTTTCTCCTTGGGGACAACTGAGCATTTCAACTCATGGATGAGGAAGAGGAGGGAGATATCCCATGCTCCCCCCTTGAGATTCCCCAAAATACCCATTTCTTGGGGGGAAAGGGTCCTGCTGCTCTTTTTTTGGGTGGACAGAGCCTGTTTAGGACCCCCCAGGCCAGATGGGGGGGGTGGTTCCTGCAGTGGAGCATCTTCTGGTCTCTCCTTGGGTGTTGCAGCACATGGATGAGGAAGAGGAGGGAGATATCCCATGCTCCCCCCTTGAGATTCCCCAAAATACCCATTTTTGGGGGTGAGGGGTCCTGCTGCCCTTTTTGGGGGGGACAGAGCCTGTTTAACCCCCCCCAAGGCCAGATGGGGGGTGGTTCCTGCAGTGGAGCATCTTCTGGTCCCTCCTTGGGGACAACTGGGTGTTGCAGCACATGGATGAGGAAGAGGGGGGAGATATCTCATGCTCCCCCCTTGAGATTCCCCAAAATACCCATTTCTTGGGGGGAAAGGGTCCTGCTGCTCTTTTTTGGGGGGGACAGAGCCTGTTTAGCACCCCCCAGGCCAGGTGGGGGGTTGGTTCCTGCAGTGGAGCATCTTCAGGTCCCTTGCCCTTGAGATTCCCCAAAATACCCATTTCTTGGGGGGAGGGGGTCCTGCTGCCCTTTTTTTGGGTGGACAGAGCCTATTTAACCCCCCCCAGGCCAGATGAGGGGTTGGTTCCTGCAGTGGAGCATCTTCTGGTCTCTCCTTGGGTGTTGCAGCACATGGATGAGGAAGAGGAGGGAGATATCCCATGCTCCCCACTTGAGATTCCCCAAAATACCCATTTTTTGGGGGGAGGGGTCCTGCTGCCCCTTTTTGGGGACAACAGAGCCTGTTTAACCCCCCCCAGGCCAGATGGGGGGTGGTTCCTGCAGTGGAGCATCTTCTGGTCCCTCCTTGGGTGTTGCAGCACATGGATGAGGAAGAGGAGGGAGATATCCCATGCTCCCCCCTTGAGGTTCTCCAAAATACCCATTTTAGGGGGGAGAAGGGTCCTGCTGCCCTTTTTTGGGGGCAACAGAGCCTGTTTAACACCCCCCAGGCCAGGTGGGGGGGTGGTTCCTGCAGTGTTGCCATGATGGGGTTCCAGACATGGAGCATCTTCTGGTTCCTCCTTGGGGACAACTGGGTGTTGCAGCACATGGATGAGGAAGAGGAGGGAGATATCCCATGCTCCCCCCTTGAGATTCCCCAAAATACCCATTTCTTGGTGGGGAGGGGTCCTGCTGCCCTTTTTTTGGGGGGACAGAGCCTGTTTAACACCCCCCAGGCCAGATGGGGGGTTGGTTCCTGCAGTGGAGCATCTTCTGGTTCCTCCTTGGGCACAACTGGGTGTTGCAGCACATGGATGAGGAAGAGGAGGGAGATATCCCATGCTCCCCCCTTGAGGTTCTCCAAAATACCCATTTTAGGGGGGAGAAGGGTCCTGCTGCCCTTTTTTGGAGGGGACAGAGCCTGTTTAACCCCCCCAAGCCAGATGGGGGGTTGGTTCCTGCAGTGTTGCCGTGATGGGGTTCCAGACATGGAGCATCTTCTGGTTCCTCCTTGGGGACAACTGGGTGTTGCAGCACATGGATGAGGAAGAGGAGGGAGATATCCCATGCTCCCCCCTTGAAATTATCCAAAATACCCATTTTTGGGGGTGAGGGGTCCTGCTGCCCTTTTTTGGGGGCAACAGAGCCTGTTTAACACCCCCCTGGCCAGATGGGGGGTGGTTCCTGCAGTGGAGCATCTTCTGGTTCGTCCTTGGGGACAACTGGGTGTTGCAGCACATGGATGAGGAAGAGGAGGGAGATATCCCATGATCCCCCCTTGAGGTTCTCCAAAATACCCATTTTAGGGGGGAGAAAGGTCCTGCTGCCCTTTTCTGGAGGGGACAGAGCCTGTTTAACCCCCTCCCAGGCCAGATGGGGGGGTGGTTCCTGCAGTGGAGCATCTTCTGGTCCCTCCTTGGGGACAACTGGGTGTTGCAGCACATGGATGAGGAAGAGGAGGGAGATATCCCATGCTCCCCCCTTGAGATTCTCCAAAATACCCATTTTTGGGGTGGGGGTCGCTGATGGTGGGGGGAGAACAGCTGCTGGTCTCTCATGTTGATGCTCCCCAGGCACCTCAACCCCTCTGGGGACCTGCTGGGGTGTCCTCAAGCCTGTCCCCACTCCATGGCAGAGACTTGTGGTGTGTGTGTCCCCCCCCAGACACACCCACACAGCACCCCACCCCCACCTCAGGACAGGGGTTGGGTACCTGGAGGACACCCCCAACCCTGGTGTCCCCACAGTGCTGATGAAGAAGCTGGACCACCCCCACATCGTGAAGCTCATCGGCATCGCCGAGGAGGAGCCCACCTGGATCATCATGGAGCTGTATCCCTATGGAGAGGTGAGAGGGGTCCCCTTGCTCTGTGTCTGTGTCCCCCTCCCCAAACCTCTTTCTGCCTCTGCTCTGCCCCTGACCCCCTTTTCCTGCTCCCCCCCCCTTGCAGCTGGGGCAGTACCTGGAGCAGAACAAGCCCTGCCTCCCCGTCACCACCCTCATCCTCTACGCTCTGCAGATCAGCAAAGCCCTGGCCTACCTGGAGGCCATCAACTGTGTGCACAGGTAAGGGAAAGGGGGGGGGGGGGTGAGGACTCAGGCAGGACCCCCAGGGGATGGGCAGGTGGGGTGTGGGACCTGGCAGAGGCCACCAGCATCCTCTGAGCATCCTGTGCTGCGGCCCCTTCCTGCAGCTGGGTGATGGAATCCTGGAATCCCTGAGGTTGGGGAAGATCCTCCAAGATCATCCATCCCCTGCCACCTCCACCACCCCCTGACCATGTCCCTGAGTGCCTCATCCACCCCCTGCCACCTCCACCACCCACTGACCATGTCCCTGAGTGCCTCATCCACCCCCTGCCACATCCACCACCCCCTGACCATGTCCCTGGGTGCCTCATCCACCCCCTGCCACCTCCACCACCCCCCTGACCATGTCCCTGAGTGCCTCATCCATCCCCTGCCACCTCCACCACTCCCTGACCATGTCCCTGAGTGCCTCATCCACCCCCTCCTTGGACACCCCAAGGGATGGTGACTCCACCACCTCCCTGGGCAGCCCCTTCCAGTGCCCAACTGCTCTTTGGGAGAAGAAATGTCTCCTCCTTCCTAACCTGAGCCTCCCCTGGCCCAACCTGCAGCCTGTCACTGGGTATCTGTGAGAAGAGGCTGAGCCCCAGCTCCCCACAACCTCCTTCTGGAGAGAGCAAGAAGGTCTCCCCTGAGCCACCTCTGCTCCAGCCTCAACACCCCCAGCTCCCTCAGCTGCTCCTCAGAGGATTTGCCCTCCAGCCCCTTCCCCAGCCTGGTTGCCCTTCTCTGCACTCGCTCCAGCACCTCACAGGTGCCTTTGCAGAGAGTCTGGACCCTTCTAGAAGCATCCAAGGCCCTTGGAGAGCACCCAACACCCCTGATAGGGCACCCAAGACCACTGAGAGTCACTCAAGGCCCCTTGAGTGGCACCCAAGACCCTTTGTAAAGCACCCAACTCCACTTGATTGGCACCCAAGACCCTTTGTAGAGCAACCAAGAACCCTTATAGGGCACCCAGGACCCCTTGATGGGCACCCAAACCCCTTGTAGGGTACTCAAGGCACCTTTTGATAGGCACCCAAGACCATTTCCATGGAGTCGTGCCCCTCTGAGAAGCACCCAAGACCCTGTGTAGGACAAATGCTCCTTGATGGGCACCCAAGGCCCTTTGTGGAGCAACCAAGACCCCTTATAGGGCACCCAGGTCCCTCTCTAAGGCACCCAAGACCCCTTGATGGGGTCCCAAACCCCTCAGCCGCTCCTCAGAGGATTTGCCCTCCAGCCCCTTCCCCAGCCTGGTTGCCCTTCTCTGGCCTCACTCCAGCCCCTCCATGTCCTTCTTGGAGTGAGGGGCCCAAACCTGCACCCAGCACTTGATGTGCAGCCTCCCCAGAGCTGAGATGTCCCAGGGATGATCTTGCCTCCTCCATCCCTTCTCCCCAGCCAACACTCTGTCTCCTTGCAGGGATATTGCTGTCAGGAACATCCTGGTGGCCTCCCCAGAGTGTGTGAAGCTGGGTGACTTCGGGCTCTCCAGGTACATCGAGGATGAGGAGTACTATAAAGGTGAGGGTGTGATGGAGACAGGACTCAACCCAACCCTGGTGAGGCTGGAGAAGGGATTTTCCCTTGAAGAATCCCAGCCACAGCTCCAGGCTGGGAGAAGAGCTCCTGGGGAGCAGCCCTGCTGAGAAGGACCTGGGGGTCCTGGGGATGAGAGACTCCCCCTGAGCCAGCAGTGGCTCTGGCAGCTGGGAAGGGAGATGGGATCCTGGGCTCCATCAGCAGAGGGGTGGCAGCAGGGCCAGGGAGGGGATTGTCCCTCTCTGCTCTGCCCTCCCCAGCTGGAGTCCTGTGTCCAGAGCTGGGGCCCAACACAAGGAAGATGTGGGGCTGTTGGAGAGGGGTCAGAGGAGCCCCGGAGATGCTGAGAGGGCTGGAGCAGCTCCCCTCTGGAGAGAGGCTGAGGGAGCTGGGCTGGCTCAGCACCCACCCCCTCTCTGGGCAGCCCCTGCCAGCCCCTCCCCACTCTCTCTGCCAAGAACTCCCCCCTAAATCCAAGCTCTGGAGGTGGCTGCCCCCCACGTGGGACAGCAAAGGGAGGTGGAGAGAAGCTCCTCTGATGCTGGGGATGGGCTCTGGGGGCACCTGGGGGTGGTCCCTGAGGGGGGGGAACACCTGCTGGCTTTGCCATCCTCCCCCCAACCCAGCCCAGTTTGGGATCCCGTGATTCCCAGTGGCAGAGCCCACAGCAGGATGGGGTGGTGGGAAGGGGCTGGGGCAGACACCATGGTGGGACCTTGCTGCCTCGCTGTGCCCGTGCTGGGGGTGCTCTGTCCCCCCCCTCAGCGAGCACAGACACCCTCTGCCTCCAGCCTCCATCACCCGTCTCCCCATCAAGTGGATGTCACCTGAATCCATCAACTTCCGACGCTTCACGACCGCCAGCGACGTCTGGATGTTTGGTGAGGGGTGGGATGGGGCTGGAGATGGGGTCCTGGGCATCCTCACCTGCCTCCTGTGGCATCACCTTAACCTGCAGAGAGGAATCCAGCTCTGGAACTGGGGGTGGGAGGGTTACCCCATCCTTGCCCTTGGGGAAAGACACCCTGGGGAAGAGCTCCTGGAGCAGAGCTTCCTCATCACCAGGGGCTTCCTCCTCCAGTGGGATCAGGGTGGTCAGGGCATGGGTTAAACTGTCTCCTCCTGTAGCTCCAGGCATGGAGGTTGGTGGCCCTGCCTGTGGCAGGGGGGTTGGAGCTCTGGGACCCTTGGGGTCCCTCCCAACCCAGCCCATTCTATGATTCTCCTCCAAATATCCATCTCCCTGCCCATCCACCCATCCCCACGGCCTCTGGTGCTCATCCATCCACCTGTCCATCCCTAGCAGCACCATGGCCTCAGCAGCAGCCAGGACCTGGGCTCCTTGTGGCTCCCCAGAAGAGCCAGGAGCCTTTTCCTCTGCGTTTCCCACCCAGAGAAGCAGAAAGACCCAAGTGCCCCAGCCCCTTGTCCCACAGCAAAGCTCTGTGATGTCACCAGCTCCCCAAAAACCCAAGCCAGGGGTCGGTCCCCCCGCCCCGTTCCCCATCACAGCATCACTTGAGGTGGCTCCTGTTGCCTTCTCCCCCCTGCTCCAGCTGTGTGCATGTGGGAGATCCTGAGCTATGGGAAGCAGCCCTTCTTCTGGCTGGAGAACAAGGATGTGATCGGGGTGCTGGAGAGAGGGGACCGCCTGCCCAAACCTGAGCTCTGCCCACCCGTCCTCTACACCCTGATGACCCGTTGCTGGGACTATGACCCCAGCGAAAGGCCCAAGTTCAAGGACCTGGTTTGCAACCTGAGGTGAGTGGGGAGGTGGGGCAAGGGTGGTGGGCTCATCCAAGCACCCTGGGATGGAGGGGAAGGAGGGTGGGGGAGGGGGGAGAGTGACGCTGCCCAAGGCGAAGGGTGGTTGGGGACCATTCAGACCCTGGGCTGGTGGTACCTGGGGTGGAGGGGAAAGGCATTGCTCCCCAGGGAAGGGTTCTGCAGGCAGGTCCTGGCCCCACATCACACCCCTCTGTCCCCCCCCCAGTCCTTTCCCATCCCTCCTGGCTCCCTCCTGTTTGCCATGTCCCACCCGACCCCGGGATGGTTGGTGAGTGGTGGGATGGGGCTGGAGCTGGGTCCTGGGCATCACCTGCCTCCCATTGGCATCATCTTGATGTGCAGAGTCCCTGGGCACAGGAGATGAGTCCCTGCACTGACTGTCACCCTCCCTGTCCCCCCTCCAGTGACATTTACATGATGGAGAAGGACCTGGCCAAGGAGCAGGAGAGGAACAACCGCCACCGGCCTCCCAAGATCATGGAGCCACCAACCTACCAGGAGCCACCTCCAAAGGTGAGCAGAGGGCAGAGAGCCTGCCTGGGCAGCTTCCTCTCCCCTCCTTAACCCACCAATGGGTGCTGCACAAGCAGGACCTCCCTGATCTCCCACCCATGGCACATTTCTCCCTCCTCTTCTCCCTGCAGCCCAGCAGACCCAGGTACAAGCCACCACCCCAGAACAACCTCCTGGCTCCCAAGCTGCAGTTCCAGGTAAGGCTGCGTGGCCTGGAGCATCCCTCAGGGACCAGAGCAAGGGGATGGTGATGGGAAGCCTTCCCTGGAGCTCAAGCCCAGGGGGGGCTCGTGGCTTTTGGTGCTCTGAGGTGCACCACACCAAGGTGCCTCCCGACGCCGTGCCAGAAGGATGCAGCTCAGGGCTCAGCTCTGCTCCCCTCAACTGCCCCTTGGAGCTGGCAGGGAGGCTTTTGGCCTGGGGACAGTGGGGGTTGCACACTCAGAGGGGGAAGTTTGTACACCTGGTGTGGAGGAGGAGAGGTGTCCTGCTCCCTGGTGTCACCTGGGTTGGGAGGATGCAGGTCATTCCCTCTGCAAGGACCAGTACTGGTCCCTGGAGCTTCAGGAGTGTCACCTGGGTTGTGTGGTCATTCCCTCTGCTGGTTCCTAGAGCATCAGGAGTGTCACCTGGGGTGGGAGGATGCAGGTCATTCCCTCTACTGGTCCCTGGAGCTTCAGGAGTGTCACCTGGGTTGTGTGGTCATTCCCTCTGATGGTTCCTAGAGCATCAGGAGTGTCACCTGGGATGGGAGGATGCAGGTCATCCCCTCTACTGGTCCCTGGGACATCAGGAGTGTCACCTGGGATGGGAGGATGCAGGTCATCCCCTCTACTGGTCCCTGGGGCATCAGGAGTGTCACCTGGGATGGGAGGATGCAGGTCATTCCCTCCTCTGGTCCCTGGAGCATCAGGAGTGTCACCTGGGATGGGAGGATGCTGGTCCCTCTGCTGGTCCCTGGAGCATCAGGAGTGTCACCTGGGATGGGAGGATGCAGGTCATTCCCTCCTCTGGTCCCTGGAGCATCAGGAGTGTCACCTGGGATGGGAGGATGCAGGTCATTCCCTCTACTGGTCCCTGGAGCATCAGGAGTGTCACCTGGGCTGGGAGGATGCAGGTCATTCCCTCTGCTGGTCCCTGGAGCATCAGGAGTGTCACCTGGGCTGGGAGGATGCAGGTCATTCCCTCTGCTGGTCCCTGGAGCATCAGGAGTGTCACCTGGGTTGGGAGGATGCTGGTCCCTCTGCTGGTCCCTGGAGCATCAGGAGTGTCACCTGGGTTGGGAGGATGCAGGTCATTCCCTCTGCTGGTTCCTAGAGCATCAGGAGTGTCACCTGGGATGGGAGGATGCAGGTCATTCCCTCTGCAAGGACCAGTGCTGGTCCCTGGAGCTTCAGGAGTGTCAGCTGGGATGGGAGGATGCAGGTCTTTCCCTCTGCTGGTCCCTGGAGCTTCAGGAATATCACCCGGGGTGGGAGGATGCTGGTCCCTCTGCTGGTTCCTAGAGCATCAGGAGTGTCACCTGGGTTGGGAGGATGCAGGTCATTCCCTCTGCAAGGACCAGTACTGGTCCCTGGAGCATCAGGAGTGTCACCTGGGTTGTGTGGTCATTCCCTCTGCTGGTCCCTGGAGCATCAGGAGTGTCACCTGGGGTGGGAGGATGCAGGTCATTCCCTCCTCTGGTCCCTGGAGCATCAGGAGTGTCACCTGGGATGGGAGGATGCAGGTCATTCCCTCCTCTGGTCCCTGGAGCATCAGGAGGGTCACCTGGGATGGGAGGATGCAGGTCATTCCCTCTGCTGGTCCCTGGAGCTTCAGGAATATCACCCGGGGTGGGAGGATGCTGGTCCCTCTGCTGGTTCCTAGAGCATCAGGAGTGTCACCTGGGTTGGGAGGATGCAGGTCATTCCCTCTGCTGGTCCCTGGGGCATCAGGAGGGTCACCTGGGATGGGAGGATGCTGGTCCCTCCTCTGGTCCCTGGAGCATCAGGAGTGTCACCTGGGGTGGGAGGATGCAGGTCATTCCCTCTGCTGGTCCCTGGAGCATCAGGAGTGTCACCTGGGTCGGGAGGTGATTCCCTCTGCCAGGACCAGTGCTGGTCCCTGGAGCATCAGGATGAAACCCTCAGCTCCTCTGGGGGCCGGGCAGGGGTCCTGGCAGCAGCACAGGAGCTCTCAAGCCCATGTTTAGGGCGAGGAAGAGCCGAGCAGGGAGGAAGGTCCCGACCCCCCCCCCCCCCGGCGCTGTCCGCTCTGCCTGTCCGTCCGTCTGTCCGCACTAACCCCTCTGTGGCCTTGTTTTGTGCCCGTGCCACCCCGCTGCCTGCCTCCCCCCCCCCCCTCCCTGCCCCGTGCAGGTGCCTGAGGGGCTGTGTGCCAGCTCCCCCACGCTCAGCAGCCCCATGGAGTGCCAGTCTCCAGCCAGCTCCCTGCACACCCCGCCGCTCAACCGCCACAACGTCTTCAAGCGCCACAGCATGAGGGTAAGAGAGGGGGGGTGGGGGGTGAGGGGTGCCCCTGGCCCAAGGCAGCAGCCAGAGGACAGCCCAGGCTGGGTGGGAGGGAGGCTGCCTGTGCCACGCTCCGCTCCGTGCTCCTGCCTCCAGCTGCTTCCACATCGATGTCGCTTCCAGCCTGGGACAAATCCTGTCACTGGGAGGTGACAAACCCAGCAAGGGGGCTCCAGGGGGGCTCTGAGACCATCAAGGGGGCTCCAGGGTGGCTCTGAGACCATCAAGGGGGCTCCAGGGTGGCTCTGAGACCATCAAGGGGGCTCCAGGGTGTCTACAAGCACCTGAAGGGGTCTCCAGGGTGTCTCTGAGCCCGTGAAGGGGTCTGCAAGGTGTCTCCAAGCCCCTGAAGGGGTCACCAAGGTGTCTCCAAGTCCCTGTAAGGGTCTGCAGGGTGTCTCTGAGACCATGAAGGGGTCTCCAGGGTGTATCTGAGCCCGTGAAGGGGTCTCCAGGGTGTCTCCAAGCCCCTGAAGGGGTCTGCAAGGTGTCTCCAAGCCCCTGAAAGGGTCTCCAAGGCATCTCTGAGCCCATGAAGGGGTCTTCAGGGTGTCTCTGAGTCTGGGAAGGGGTCTCCAGGGTGTCTCCGAGCCCATGAAGGGGTCTCCAGGGTGTCTCTGAGACCATGAAGGGGTCTGCAGGGTGTCTCCAAGCCCCTGAAGGGGTCTGCAAGGTGTCTCCAAGCCCCTGAAAGGGTCTCCAGGGTGTCTCTGAGCCCATTAAGGGGTCTGCAGGGTGTCTCTGAGTCTGTGAAGGGGTCTGCAGGGTGTCTCCAAGCCCCTGAAAGGGTCTCCAGGGTGTATCTGAGCCCCTGAAGGGGTCTGCAGGGTGTCTCTGAGTCTGTGAAGGGGTCTGCAGGGTGTCTCTGAGACCATGAAGGGGTCTCCAGCGTGTATCTGAGCCCATTAAGGGGTCCCCAGGGTGTCTCTGAGCCCCTGAAAGGGTCTGCAGGGTGTCTCTGAGCCCCTGAAGGGGTCTCCAGGGTGTCTCTGAGCCCCTGAAGGGGTCTCCAGGGTGCACAGCACCCCCAAAAAATGAGCAGGGGGTGGGGTGTCGGCCTCTCCTGGCAGCTTTGGATCTTGGTGTGAGCCCCTGACGTGATTTGCAGCCTGAGCTGGGCTACTCCAACCCCAAAATCAGAGCTGGGGGTTGGAGCACATCCTGCACCCCCTCCCCATGGGCATGAGGAGCTGCACCCACAGAGCTCTGAGGTGTGGTGGGGACTTTTTTGGGGCCAGGTGGTGGTTCCCCATCCTTGCTTGTAAACCCAAGTGCTCCCCAAATTCAGTTTGGGGAGGGGGGAGGAGGAGGGGGAGGTCGTGGCTGTCGGTGCATGGCTTGCATGTGCAGAGCAAAGGGGGGGGGGTGCTGGCTGGAATTGGGGAGGTGGGGAGGGGCTCTGAGTCTTGAACCATCCCCCCACCCTGATCATCACCGGCTCTGCACTGTAGGAGGAAGACTTCCTCCGTCCCAGCAGCAGGGAGGAAGCACAGAAGCTCTGGGAGACGGAGAGGCTCAAGATGAGGCAGGTCCTGGACAAGCAGCAGCAGCAGATGGTGGAGGACTACCAGTGGCTGAGGCAGGAGGAGAAGTCCCTGGTGAGCCTGGCACCCAGGGGGCACCCACCCCCTCTCTGGGCAGCCCCTTCCAGCCTGTTCCTGCTGATGCCACAGCAGGCACAGACCCCTGTCACCCCGCTCCCCAAACCCCCCCATCTACACCCTTCCTCTGCCCTGCTCAGGCCCCAGCTGCAGTGTTGTGTCCAGTGCTGGGCTCCCTGGGATCAACCAGCCAGGGATCTCCTGGAGAGAGTCCAGAGGAGGGACAGGGAGATGCTGAAGGGCCTGGAGCATCTCCCCTGGGAGGAAAGGCTGAGGGAGCTGGGGCTGTTCAGCCTGGAGAGAAGAGACTGAGAGGGGATCTGATCCCTGGGGATCAAGAGCTGAAGGGTGGCACCCAGGGGGCCATGGGCAGCCTCTGCTCAGGGTCTGTGGGGACAGGACAAGGGGCGCTGGGCTCAAGTTGGAGCCCAGGGAGTTCCCCCCCAATGTGGGGCAGAACTTGTTGCCAGTGAGGGTGAGGGAGCCCTGGGCCAGGCTGCCCAGGGGGGTGTGGAGTCTCCTTCTCTGGAGAGATCCCAGCCCCTGTCCTAGGGACCCTGCTTTGGCAGGGGGTTGCACCCCAGGGGCTCTGGGGGGGGGCCCTTCCCACCCCTCCAGCTCTGGGATTCTATGATTCCAGTGAGGAAAGCCAAGAACCCCCAAGCCAGTAGGATGAGGTTAAGCAGGATCCTTGCTCAATCCACCCTTTCCCCTCCTGCTGGCATGGGGTCAGCTCTGTGCAGGGGTGGGGGGACAGGCAAACAGGACCCCAGGGGCTCTGGGGTGGGGGCCTTTCCCACCCCTCCAGCTCTGTGATGATTCTGTGAGTGGCCTCAGGCTGTCTCCAGCTCTTACACCCTCATGGAACAGGTGGAAGAGCCACAGCAACCTGTTGAGGTTGCTCTCCATAGCTGGAAAAACCCCTTGGAGGAATGGCTCCTCCAACACCCAACCCCCTGTCCTGGTTTCAGTGGGTGAAACCACGACACCCCCTTACACCCACATTATTTTCCACACCCACAAGGATCTCAGGAGCCTTTGAAAGCCTCTGGAAAATTTTAAATGCTCCCTCAGGCTTGGAAGGAGATGGACAGGCTTTTATTGGATGGACTCACACAGCCTGTGAAGTGAATCAAAGCCCAGCTCCCCTCCCCTCACCCCAGGGTGTCCAACAGCTCCTTGAGCATCACTTTGGGATAAGGGTGATGGGAGTACTGTAAAGGTGAGGGTGTGATGGAGACAGGACTCAACCCAACCCTGGTGAGGCTGGAGAAGGGATTTTGCCTTGAAGAATCCCAGCCACAGCTCCAGGCTGGGAGAAGAGCTCCTAGGGAGCAGCCCTGCTGAGAAGGACCTGGGGGTCCTGGGGATGAGAGACTCCCCCTGAGCCAGCAGTGGCTCTGGCAGCTGGGAAGGGAGATGGGATCCTGGGCTCCATCAGCAGAGGGGTGGCAGCAGGGCCAGGGAGGGGATTGTCCCTCTCTGCTCTGCCCTCCCCAGCTGGAGTCCTGTGTCCAGAGCTGGGGCCCAACACAAGGGAGATGTGGGGCTGTTGGAGAGGGGTCAGAGGAGCCCCGGAGATGCTGAGAGGGCTGGAGCAGCTCCCCTCTGGAGAGAGGCTGAGGGAGCTGGGCTGGCTCAGCCTGGAGAAGAGAAGGCTGCTTCTGGGGGGGACCTCATTGCAGCCTGCCCGTCCCTGAAGGGACCCAAGGAACAGGAGGGGAATGGGCTTGTTCCAAGGGCAGAGCCTGGCAGGACAAGGGGGCTGGAGTGAAGCTGGAGGAGGGAAGGGGCAGAGGAGACATTGGGAGCACCCACCCCCTCTCTGGGCAGCCCCTGCCAGCCCCTCCCCACTCTCTCTGCCAAGAACTCCCCCCTAAATCCAAGCTCTGGAGGTGGCTGCCCCCCACGTGGGACAGCAAAGGGAGGTGGAGAGAAGCTCCTCTGATGCTGGGGATGGGCTCTGGGGGCACCTGGGGGTGGTCCCTGAGGTGGGGGAACACCTGCTGGCTTTGCCATCCTCCCCCCAAGCCCAAGGACACCCCCAAGAAAGGCAGGAGGAAGGGAGGGTGCATCAAGACCCTGCCTGGTGGAGCCCTGGAGACAGCTCAGCCTTCCAGAGAGGGGGTGGGTGCCCCGTGCCTGGGGGTGTTGAAGGCCAGGTTGGCTGGGGCCCTGGGCAACCTTGTGGAGCTCCAGGCCTGGAGGTTGGTGGCCCTGCCTGTGGCAGGGGGTTGGAGCTCTGGGACCCTTGGGGTCCCTCCCAACCCAGCCCAGGCTGGGATCCTGTGATGGAGGTGGCACCAGCGCTCGGCACAAAGCCCCTTCCCCTCCCACATCCCTGCCCCCTGCAGAGGTTCATTCCTCTCCTGTGTCTCATGGATCTCCCAGGAAAATCCTTGGGTTTTGGTGGGGTTTTTTTCCCTTTCTTTTCCCTTTTTTCCACAATTCTCACCAAGCTTCTCCCCCTTCCCAGGACCCCACGGTGTTTCTGAACAACAACGCTCCCCCGGTGAGTGGTGCTGGCCATGGAGAAGCTGGGTTGGGGGTTACTTGGGTGCAGGAGGTCCTTCTCCTGGGTAGTGCCTGGAGATCCTCCTTTGCTTTGGCATGGTTGGCTGAGGGATATTGATACAGTGCCCCTCACATGGAGGAACTCCATCTTCATGGGGTGAACTGCTGATTGTTCATGGTGCAGAGCTCCCCACCAGCAGCTTTGGGAGGGGGTGGTGATGCCTCCTCCCTCTTCACTGCCTCCAGCCAGGGTGTTGGGCCTCTTACTCTCCATTTCTTCCCTCTGCAGCTGCTCCCAGAGAAGGAGACGGATTACAGTGAGTGCCCACAGCTTCACAGGGTGGGGGGCTGCCTGTGACCCCCACCCAGGAGCACCTACTTTTGGGGCCGTGAGCGGGGACCTCTGCGTTGAGCCTCGGGGCTGTATTTCTCCCAGCTTTGGGATCCTCCCAGATCATGGGGAGAAGCTTTGTCTGCTCCTGGGGAGGGGGGAAGATGTCTGTCTGTCTGTCTGTCTGTCTGTCCTGGGCATGGGGGTGGGAGGGGGTCCAAGGCTGGGGTCTGACCCTGCAGGGATGTGGCATGGCTGGGGTGGGATTCTTTGCTCCAGGGTGGTGTGGGATGTGGCAGGGGTCTCAGGGGTCCCTGTGTCCAAGGGAACAGCCAGAGTGACTCTCCTTCCTTCCCCTTACTGACGGCGTAGCGGAGTTCACGGGGCCCCCCCAGAAGCCTCCAAGACTCGGGCCACAGGTATGACCTCCCTGGACACCCCCCAACCCCCTTCCTCTTCTTCCTTCCCCACAATCCCATTCCTCCTTGGTGGTTCCCTGCCTGTGGCAGGGGGGGTTGGAGCTCTGGGACCTTTAGGGTCCCCTCCCAACCCAGCCCATTCCATGGTTCTATGCTTCACCCTATCCCTCAGCACCAGGGTGGTGGATGGGGTCTGCTCAGGGCTCCTCACCAGTGCTGGGTCTTCCCCTCCTTGGCTCCCCTGGTCCATCTGATCTCATCCCGTGCCCGTTCTCCAGCTCTCCATCCACCCGGCCCCCACGGCCAACCTGGACCGCACGGATGACGTGGTGTACAGCAACGTCATGGACCTGGTGAGGGCTGTGCTAGAGCTCAAGAATGAGATCAGCCTCCTGCCCCCAGAGGGGTACATCCTGGTGGTGAAGGTAAGGAGGGGGGCAGCACCAGGGATCCTATAGGAAACCGGCCAGGGAGCTGGGAAGGAGCGTGAGGAGTGGCTCCCACCAAGCATCCTTCTTGGGAACATACAGGAGGGAGCATTTCCAAGGCTCCCAGCTCCTCCTGTGGATCCTTGGGTCAATGGTGGGGGAGTTTCCAACATGGCCCTGCTCCTCTGTTAGGCCCTTGGGTCAGTGGTGAGAGTTTCCAACGTGCCCTGCTCCTCCACTGACGCTCAGGTCAATGGTAGGAGCATTTCCAGCATGTCCTACTCCTCCATGGGGTCCTTGGGTCAATGGTGAGGGAGATTCCAACATGCCCTACTCCTCTGTTGGGTCCTTGGGTCAATGATGAGGGAGCTTCCAATGTGCCCTACTCTTCTGTTGGGTCAACAGTGACTTTCCAACATGCCCTACTCCTCCATGGGGTCCTTGGATCAATGATGTGAGAGTTTCCAACGTGCCCTAGTCCTCCATTGGGTCCTTGGGTCAATGATGAGAGAGTTACCAACACACCCTACTCCTCCATTGGGTTCTTGGGTCAATGATGAGAGAGATTCCAACATGCCCTACTCCTCCACTGGGTCAACAGTGAGTTTCCAACATGCCCTAGTCCTCCATTGGGTCCTTGGGTCAATGATGAAGGAGATTCCAACACGCCCTACTCCTCTGTTGGGTTCTTGGGTCAATGATGAGGGAGCTTCCAATGTGCCCTACTCTTCTGTTGGGTCAACAGTGACTTTCCAACATACCTTACTCCTCTGTTGGGTCCTTGGGTCAATGGTGAGAGAGTTTCCAACATGCCCTAGTCCTCCATTGGGTCCTTGGATCAATGATGAGAGAGTTTCCAACACACCCTACTCCTCTTTTGGGTCCTTGGGTCAATGATGCGGGAGCTTCCAACATGCCCTACTCCTCCATTGGGTCAACAGTGAGTTTCCAACACACCCTACTCCTCTGTTGGGTCCTTGGATTAATGAAGAAGGAGTTTCCAACGTGCCCTACTCCTCCACTGGGTCAACAATGAGTTTCCAACATACCTTACTCCTCTGTTGGGTCCTTGGGTCAATGATGAGAGAGTTTCCAACTTGCCCTACTCCTCCATTGGGTCAACAATGACTTTCCAACACACCCTACTCCTCTGTTGGGTCCTTGGGTCAATGATGAGGGAGTTTCCAACGTGCCCTACTCCTCTGTTGGGCTCTTGGGTCAATGGTGAGAGAGTTTCCAACGTGCCCCACTCCTCCATTGGGTCCTTGGGTCAATGATGAGGGAGCTTCCAATGTGTCCTACTCTTCTGTTGGGTCAATAGTGACTTTCCAACACGCCCTACTCCTCTGTTGGGTCTTTGGGTCAATGATGAAGGAGTTTCCAACATGCCCTACTCCTCTGTTGGGTCCTTGGGTTAAGAGTGGAAGGGTCTCCCACTCTGCCCCTCTCCCAAATGGGCTCCTTGACTCGGTGGCACGGCCTCTCCCTGCAGCACTTCCCCGTGCCCATCCCTGGAGCCATTCTAACCCCTGCTCCCCCCCTTCCCACCTCCCAGAACGTGGGTCTGTCCCTGCGGAAGCTGATCGGCAGCGTCGACGAGATCCTGCCCGTCCTGCCTGCTGCCTCCCGCACCGAGGTAGGACCAAGGGGGGGAAGGGGGAAGGAAGGGGCCTGGCCTGGGGTCAGGGGCCGGTGGCATTGGTGTCTGTCATCCCCTCTGTGTCACTCTCAGATCGAGGGGACCCAGAAGCTGCTCAACAAGGACCTGGCCGACCTCATCAACAAGATGCGCCTGGCGCAGCAGAACGCCGTCACCTCGCTGAGCGAGGAGTGCAAGAGGCAGATGCTGACGGCCTCCCACACCCTGGCCGTGGATGCCAAGAACCTCCTGGATGCTGTGGACCAAGCCAAGGTCCAGGCCAACCTGGTGAAGCTGTGCTTGGAGTGATGGGCAGGGGTGGAGAGAGAGAGAGAGAGAGAGGGAAGGAAGGAAGGAAGGAAGGAAGGAAGAGAGGGGTTGGGGAAGGAGAGGAGGAGAGGACCTGTCACGCTTCAGTTGGTGGACCTGGGAGGAGAGAGTTGTGGAGGAGCTGGCTTTTGTGTGTCTCCTGTGGCCTCGCTGTCCTGCCCTCCTTGTCCCCTCTCCCTCCTCCTCCTCCTCCTCCTCCTCCTCCTCCTCCTCCTCCTCCTCCTGCCACCGCTCATGTCTTTAGCATCGTCCCGTCGGTCTCCGGAAGAAGGAGAGGGGGGGGGGGGCACCTGAGGACTCGTCCCTGGAAAGGGCTGGGGGACACCTGGCCATCCTGGAGGGTGGCTGAAGAAACCCTCCTGGCTCAAGCACCTCCTGGCTCCCTGGCTGCCAGCCGCTCCAGTCCGTGTGTCCATCCCCTCGGCACCCTCCCAGGACAGACGGCCGCGGGCGGCGTGTCACGACCCAGGGGCTCCTCTCTGCTTGGGAGACGTGGCAGCTGAGGGTGCTGGCATCCTGGGGAGAGGGGTGGCCCTCTCAGAGGGGTGGCCAAAGGGACTCCTGCACCTCCCTGCACGCTGCAGAACAGGCTTTATTTAAGGAGGGGGAGCGGGTCCACGCCCCGCGGTCCAGCTGGTTTCGGTGCCCGTGGCCGGAGCGTGCCCAGCCCCAAGCTCCCCAGGAAGGATGGGACCCCTACTGACCCACACAGCCTTTGGTGACACAACCCCAGGAGACCGGGGGCCTCTTCCAGGTGATGATGAGTTTCCTCTGGGCTGCTCCGTGTCAGCCAAGCAAGTGTCTCCTTGGGTCTGTGCTTCTCTTGGAGTTGGGAACCGTTACGGGTTGGGCTTTCCCCCAGCATCTCCCCACAGCGCTGTTCATCCTGGCTGAGATAAACCATGCACCAAGTCCTGCTGTGCCTGTGTTTGCCTGTCTCCACCCCCTCCCCATACCCTGGGGATAAGCCCCTCCCTGGTCACCAGAACCTCTTGAGAAGGAGTAAAGGGTGCTGCTGCTCAGACCCCTTGGCACCACTGGGGAAGCGCCATCCCGGTGGCAGCATCCCTGGGGGTGAGGTTCAACAAGAGCAAGGGGAGAGTCTGGCCCCTGGGAAGGAAGAAGTGCTGGGATCAGGCCAGGCTGGGGGGAGCTGCTGGAGAGGAGCTCTGTGGAGAAGGAGCTGGGGGTGCTGGTGGGGGACAGGGTGGCCATGAGCCAGCAGTGTGTCCTGGGGCTGAGAGAGACACTGGGATCCTGGGGGCATCAGGAGGAGTGTGGGCAGCAGGGGACAGGAGGGG
This sequence comes from Rallus limicola, assembly GCA_022605955.1. Taxonomy (NCBI): domain Eukaryota; kingdom Metazoa; phylum Chordata; class Aves; order Gruiformes; family Rallidae; genus Rallus; species Rallus limicola. Next base: position 145,819 of record JAKCOZ010000134.1, read on the forward strand.
ATCCTCCCCCTCTGCTCTGCCCTGCTCAGGCCCCAGCTGGAGTGTTGTGTCCAGTGCTGGGCTCCCTGGGATCAAGCAGCCAGGGATCTCCTGGAGAGAGGCCAGAGGAGGGACAGGGAGATGCTGAAGGGCCTGGAGCATCTCCCCTGGGAGGTAAGGCTGAGGGAGCTGGGGCTGTTCAGCCTGGAGAGAAGAGACTGAGAGGGGATCTGATCCCTGGGGATCAAGAGCTGAAGGGTGGCACCCAGGGGGCCATGGGCAGCCTCTGCTCAGGGTCTGTGGGGACAGGACAAGGGGTGCTGGGCTCAAGTTGGAGCCCAGGGAGTTCCCCCCCAATGTGGGGCAGAACTTGTTGCCAGTGAGGGTGAGGGAGCCCTGGGCCAGGCTGCCCAGGGGGGTGTGGAGTCTCCTTCTCTGGAGAGATCCCAGCCCCTGTCCTAGGGACCCTGCTTTGGCAGGGGGTTGCACCCCAGGGGCTCTGGGTGGGGGGCCCTTCCCACCCCTGTGACTCTGTGAGTCTGTAACCCTTGGTCTGCTGCATCCACATCCTCCTTGGAGCCCCAGTTCCTTCCCATTGACCCCCACAACCCGTACGAGGGTCCTGGACTCCCCCTGCCCCCACCCCAAGGGTCAGAGCACCCCCAGACCTTTGTCATTTGAAGAGTATTGGGAATCATGGGAACATGGTGGTGGAGGACGTGGGGAGGGGGTTTGTGCAGGGTAACGCACCCATGAAGATGGGATCTCCCCAAAAGAAGGGTGCTTGGGGGTCCAGAGCCTCACTGGGTGGGGGGGATGTCACCCCAGAGCTTGTGACCTGCTGGCTTCATCGTCCAGGCAGGGCTGAGCCCAGATGGGTGGTGGGTGCTGGAGAAGGGTGAGAGGACCACAGGGACTGAGGTGGAAAGGGGAGTGTGTTCCCCCTCTGCCCCATCCCAGTGAGGTCTGCTGAAGATGCCTGGGGTGCTGGGAGCACCCCATCCTCTCCACCTCCATCCCACGTCCCCCTACATCACCTGGAGGAGACGCAACCCCAACCAAGCCAGGATCACCCCTGGCAGGAGAGCTCTGCAGAGCCCTGGAGCCCATCCATGGTGAGTTGGGGACCCCCACACATGGGCACCCACCCCCTCACACAGCTCCTTCCTCACTGCTTGAAGGGCTGGGACACCCCAGGGACCTGCACATCCCTCCATGGCACCGTTTATTTCCCCCCCATCTCACTCCTCAAAGCACAGGGTGGGTTTGGGGGGGCCCCCTCATCCCCTAGACTGCATCCCATGGGTGGGATGTGGGAAATGCTGGGGTGTCTCTTCATAAGGATGCTCCATCAGGATGGGTCCTTCAGGCTGTGTGGAAGCTGGGGGTGAAAAGGGAGGTCGCATCACCCCAAACCAGCTGAGCCCCTCCCCCCCCAGCACCTCTGAGCTCCCAGGGTCCCTGGGCACCGTGGCCATGGCTGGGTGGGATGTCCTGGTCTGTGGGGTGGGGTGGGGTGGGGTGAGGGGGGGTCCTACATATCTGGTTTGGCTGTTCCCATGGGTTGATAACGGCAGGACCAGGGGGCTGGAGTGAAGCTGGAGGAGGGAAGGGGCAGAGGAGAGATTGGGGGGAAGTTCTGTGCAGAGAGAGTGGGGAGGGGCTGGCAGGGGCTGCCCAGAGAGGGGGTGGGTGCCCCGTCCCTGGGGGTGTTGAAGGCCAGGTTGGCTGGGGCCCTGGGCAACCTTGTGGAGCTCCAGGCCTGGAGGTTGGTGGCCCTGCCTGGGGCAGGGGGTTGGAGCTCTGGGACCCTTGGGGTCCCTCCCAACCCAGCCCAGGCTGGGACTCTGTGATTCTATGTTCCCTCTGCCACCCCAAGCTCCAGCAGGTCTGTGCCTGGGCTGGGCTTTGCAGAGCAGAGACCCCTGAGCTTAGAGCAGGGACCCCACTCCTCCCAGGGCTGGACCATCCAAAGTGTCATTGCCCACCCCACATGGTGCAGGGCCTCACCAGCCCCATGGTGCTGTCAGGACGTGCCCTAGCCCAGCACGTTGCCATCACAGCCCGATGCAGCTCCTGGGGTTTGGGCAGGGCTCACAGCTGCTCAGGCAGGTACCTCTCCTAGATGCCTTCAGCAGGGGTGATGGAGAAGATGTACCACGTCTTTCTTGGTGGCTGTGGCCACTCTGGGCAGGCATCCATCCCTCCCTCCTCACCATCCCCAGGTCCCCCCTCAGCACAGCCCTTGCTTCCCCCTGCCTTTCCCACCCAAGGACCTTCCATGGTGGCACCCAGCTCCTCCTAAGCACTGGCAATGGTCTGGCTGGATGTGGGCAGCACACGCAGGAGGAGAGGGGAAGGGGGGTTTGGGGGTGTGCATTGCCTTCCACCATCCCCCCCCCAAAGCCTGTCCCAGCCCTTAGATCATCCCTGCCAGGTAAGGGGGGAGGAAGAGCCCCACGGTGCCCAGCAAGCAGACGATGATGAACATCCAGAGGAAGATGCGGTCGATCACCATGGCCACGTACTTCCAGTCCTCCTTCACCTGCCGTGGGGAGAGGGGCTGTCAGAGAGGGGGGTAGAACTCCCCCCACACCCCCTCCCTGATTCGTGAGGACCCCTTGGGGTTAGGAGACCACGTGGTGTTTCCTCTGCCCTTTGGGTGAGGAGGTACCCAGGGTCTCAGAGCAGCAGGGCTGGGGGAGGGACCTCTCTGGGGAGGATGCTTAGGGCAGAGCAACCCAACCCCCCCACCCACCACCACCACCACCACCACCACCCCCCCCCCCAGAGTTCTCTGAAACCACCTGGCTGAAAGGAGAGATGAAGCCCCTGAGCAGGGTCCTGGCAGGGCAGGGGGCCATGGGGAGGACACCACAGGCAGGAGAGGGACCCCCCCAAACATTCCCCCATCCAGCAGGGATGGGACCCTCAACTGAGCCCATGAGCTGGGCATCTCCCAGGAGGGGGTCATTGATCTTCTCCCTGGCTTTGGGTCCTCAGAAGTCAGGGAACCGACTGAGGCTCCTGGTACCACCCCACCATGGATGTCCAAGTGGCAGGAAGCAGCACCCAGGGTGGGGGGGACCCCCCAGCCACCCACCCATCAGCCCCCACTCACCGAGAAGTCAGCATCCTCCGCTCGCAGGTGGTCAGCAATGTACTGCACCCCTTCCAGGGCCTTCAGCATGCTGGGGGACAGCGCCAGCCCCCCCTCCGAGCTCACCTCCTCCTCCTCCTCTTCCTCCTCTTCCTCCTCTCTCTCGGGGGGCACCTGAGGGGCTGAACCTGCTGCTGCCTTCCCAGCCTGGCGCCTGCATCCGTAGCGGCACTGGGTGCCCTGACGCCGGGGCGCAGGCTGGGGCGTGCGCCTGGGGTAGGTCTTCTCCTCCTCTTCCTCTTCCTCCACCTCCTCCTCCTCCTCCCACTTGTCATCCACATCGGTCTCCAGCCAGCACCTGGAGGTGCTGAGCCTGGTCCCAGGGAGGTCATACTGCCCGGGGGTCCCTTCATTTTGGGGCAGGGCTGGGGGTCTCCTCATGAAGAGCCAGGCGGGGGATGAAGCCAAGGAAGAAGCTGCGCACCCAGCGGGGCATCGTGTGGGTGCTGGGGGAGCGGTGGTGGACGTTGAGGACGAAGACGGTGATGATGATGGAGAGGGTGACGAAGATCATGGTGAAGAGGAGGTACTCCCCGATCAGGGGGATGACCAGGGAGGTGGAAGGGATGATCTCGGTGATGAGCAGCAGGAAGACGGTGAGGGACAGCAGGACGGAGATGCAGAGGGTGATCTTCTCCCCGCAGTCGGAGGGCAGGTAGAAGACCAGCACGGTCAGGCAGGAGATGAGGAGGCAGGGGATGATGAGGTTGATGGTGTAGAAGAGGGGCAGGCGGCGGATGACGAAGCAGAAGGTGATGTCTGGGTAGATCTCGGTGCAGCAGTCGTACTTCTTGGAGTTGTAGGTGCGATGGCGTTGATGATGGCCCACTCCCCGCTCTCCCAGTAGTCCTTCAGGTCCACGTGGTGCTCCATGTTCTCCAGGTCGATCTTGGCCTTGTCGTAGGTCCAGGAGCCGAATTTCATCTTGCAGTTCTGCTGGTCGAAGGGGAAGAAGGTGACGTCGATGCTGGCAGGAGCTCTTGTAGATGGCGGGGGGCACCCACTTCACCTTCCCGCTGGAGAAGAGGTGAGCCTTCGTCATGTGGGTGACGGCAAACTCCCCGTCCGCGCTGCACAGGGGGGAGAGGCGGGGGCTTAGAGGAAGAGGAAGGGGTCTCCCACCCCAACCCCTTCCTCACCTTCCCAAAATAGAGCCAGGACCACCCCCCAAGGGGGGTATAATCCTTGGCTTGAGGGTGGGGATCCATCCCCATCCCATCCCCATCACATCACATCCCCATCCCATCCCCTCCCATCCCATCCTCCTCCCATCCCATCCCATTCCCATCCCATCCCCATCCCATCCTCCTCCCTATCCCATCCCCATCCCATCCCATCCCATCCCATCCTCCTCCCCATCCCCATTCCATTCTCCTCCCTATCCCATCCCCATCCCCATCCCATCCTCCTCCCTATCCCATCCCTATCCCCATCCCCATCCCCATCCCATCCTCCTCCCCATCCCATCCCCAACCCATCCCATCCTCCTCACTATCCCATCCCCATCCCATCCCACCCCATCCCATCCCCACCCCATCCCATCCCCATCCCATCCCCATCCCATCCCATCCCCATCCCATCCCATCCCATCCCACCCCGTCCCATCCCCTCGTCCTTTGCACCCGTGCTGTGGGGATGGGTGGGAACACCGCTCACAGGGAGGTGGGTGCAGGGGGATTTGAATCCTTAGGGATGGGGTGGGGTGGGGTGTGGGGGAGGGGGGGTAGGAGGCCCATGGTGGGGCTGGCAGCACCAGGGAGCCACTGGGATGGGGTGGGGGGGAGATGGGATGGGATGGGGTGGGGATGGGATGGAATGGGGTGGGATGGGGATGGGATGGGATGGGGATGGGATGGGGATGGGGATGGGATAGGATAGGATGGGATGGGGTGGGATGGGATGGGGTGGGGTAGCTGAGCCTAGGGGTGCCCATGGCAGCAGCTCTGACTTGTTGTAGAGCACGATGTCCGGGATCCAGATCATCTCCGAGGGCACTCGGATGGACGTGACGTTGTCAAACTCAGCCGGGTCCCAGCGCAGCTTGTAGTCACTCCACTCCTGCGGGGGACACGGAGCGAGCGCCAGCAGGTGGCTCTGGGCTCCTCCTCCTCATCCTCCTTCACCTCCTCCTCCTCCCCCTACTCCTCCTACTACTACTTCTCCTGCTTCTCTTCCTCCTCCTTCTCCCCCTCCTCCTCCTCCTCTTCTTCCTCCTTCTCCTCCTCTTCCTCCTCCTCCTCCTCCTCCTCCTCCTCCTCCTCCTCCTCTTCTTCCTCTTCCTCCTCCTTCTTCTCCCCCTCCTCCTCCTCCTCCTTCTCCCCCTCCTCCTCCTCCTCCCCCTCCTCCTCCTCCTCCCCCTCCTCCTCCTCCTCCCCCTCCTCCTCCTCCTCCTCCTCCTCCTCCTCCTCCTCCTTCCTCCTTCTCCCCCTCCTCCTCCTCTTCCTCCTCCTCCTCCTCCTCCTCCTCTTCCTCCTCC